>OY735213.1:6270278-6452778 GCA_963457665.1 Thysanoteuthis rhombus
ATTCTCTCTGTCTCTCTTTCTGCGTCTGTCTATCTGTCTGTCTGTCTGTCTGTCTGTCTCTCTCCCCCCGACACACACACATACACATCAACAAGGGAAATCATTGGATCATTAGTATCTGAGTGAGAGTTGAAAATGGACGCAGCGCAAACAATATATCCGTGGAACAGGCAACCATATCCAAATTCTGCACTCGTATGCAGCACATGTATTGGGAACGATTGGAACTCTTGTAGGCTTTTGGTGAAGTCAAATTGTAAAAAACTGGAATCGGTTGAATCAATTCTACTCCAGACTTGGACTTTAGTTTAACAATAAATGAAGGAAAAAAATTCTACACTAATCAAGCATGACATTGTTCCTGTTGTAAGTTCGATCCCCACAGTGGTGCCTTACACTTGACGCCTCAATTCAAACGAAGCAAAACTCCGTAAATATAACTCTATGTGACTGTCTTGCCGTTCGACAATACAGAATAGATAATTTATTACACCTTTACAATTATGGCTACTTTGATCCTCCTAGGTGACCTTCACCTTGTTCTCTTATAACAGTTTAGGCTAAGTCAATTGAATAGATTTACATAGGTGCATCAATCAAAATCTACGCCTCAACGATAATGAAAGCACTTTAAAGGTCAGAAGATATTTCCAAACATAATATCCTTCTTTTTCGTTGCATATAGATCAGAGGTGAATACCGATCAGAACGAACATTATACTGGGGAAATTCCAGATCTAAATACAGTATATAAATACATATCAGGCCACAGACATTAATCCAGCCCCGTATTTGTGGGGATCTAGTCCTGGTGTATTGGTTTGCAAAATACTTTCAAAAGTCATTTTAGGTTCAATTCATTATAGTTCCCAATGTTGACGACTTGCATCAGATTAATGAAAGTAAAAAGATTAAAAATGGTGGAAAATACATAAAATAAAAAGAAAAAAAATGAAATGAAAACTACAGTAGTTAAAAAAATAGAGTATAGTCGTTTATTCATGAATTCTTAAATTAAGGGAAACCCAGAAACCTCTCAGTGCTACAGTAACTAACTTTGCATACGTAATAAATGAAGAATAAAAATGTTTAATGAAAGAACAAGTCGGTATTTTGGAGGAAAAAGAACTTTCCACTGAAAAAAAAAAGTTTAATTAATTAAAAATTGATCAACCATGGACCTGATAAAAAATGTAATTATCAACGAAAAACTGTATCTTGATTTATTCGATATAATAGCATGAAATATGTTTACTGACATACCTACATACACACACATACACTTACGCACACACACACACACACACACACACACACACACACACACACACACACACACATATATATATATATATATATATATATATATATATATATATATATATATATATATATATATATATATATATATATATGTTGATCCAAGCCGGTACAGGATTTTTTTTTTTGAATTCAGATGAAATTGTACATACATATATATATATACTTATATTGAGGGAAAAAAGAGAGGGGGAAAGAGAGACAAAGAGACGGACAGAAAGAGAAAAAGAGAGCATATCAGGTAAAACGCTATGACGTGATTTTTTATTCTGACGTCAAAATAGCAGCACGTGATTGAAAAAAAACATTGATATTTTTGACTCCTTTCTAACTTTTGTCGCTGAATTGTTCGTATCTAACGGTGTTTTTTGCGAGAAACAGAGACTAAAAGTGAGAAAATGTCAACTAAAATCATGGCTATCGACTCAAAACCAAACGAAAAAGACAATACTGACGACAAATTTGACGAGCATACCTCAGAATCATTCACGGATTGGTGGGAAAATTCGGGATTCACCGATATTGATGATCTCCTCTTCTTCCGGCGTCCGAAAAGAGTTAGGTTTACTTTACCAGGAGAAGAAAAGCTTGAACGGGAGACAATTATCAATACGTCATCGATGAATGAACAGCTAGAGCCTAACGAAAAAGACAAAAATGACGACAAATTTGACAAGCAAAACTCAGAATCATTCACGGATGGGGGGGAAAATTCGGGATTCACCGATATTGATGATCTCCTCTTCTTCCGGCGTCCGAAAAGAGTTAGGTTTACTTTACCAGGAGAAGAAAAGCTTGAACAGGAGACAATTATCAATTCGTCATCGGCGAATGAACAGCTAAAGCCTACCGAAAAAGACAAAACTGACGACAAACTTGACGAGCATACCTCAGAATCATTCACGGATGGGGGGGAAAATTCGGGATTCACCGATATTGATGATCTCCTCTTCTTCCGGCGTCCGAAAAGAGTTAGGTTTACTTTACCAGGAGAAGAAAAGCTTGAACAGGAGACAATTATCAATTCGTCATCGATGAATGAACAGCTAGAGCCTAACGAAAAAGACAAAAATGACGACAAATTTGACGAGCATACCTCAGAATCATTAACAGATTATTGGGAAAATTCGGGATTCACCGATATTGATGATCTCCACTTCTCCCGGCGTCCGAAAAGAGTTAGGTTTACTTTACCGGGAGAAGAAAAGCTTGAACAGGAGACAATTATCAATACGTCATCGATGAATGAACAGCTAGAGCCTAACGAAAAAGACAAAAATGACGACAAATTTGACAAGCAAAACTCAGAATCATTCACGGATTGTGGGGAAAATTCGGGATTCACCGATATCGATGATCTCCTCTTCTTCCGGCGTCCGAAAAGAGTTAGGTTTACTTTACCAGGAGAAGAAAAGCTTGAACAGGAGACAATTATCAATTCGTCATCGATGAATGAACAGCTAGAGCCTAACGAAAAAGACATAACTGACGACAAATTTGACGTGCATACCTCAGAATCATTCACGGATGGGGGGGAAAATTCGGGATTCACCGATATTGATGATCTCCTCTCCTTCCGGCGTCCGAAAAGAGTTAGGTTTACTTTACCGGGAGAAGAAAAGCTTGAACAGGAGACAATTATCAATTCGTCATCGATGAATGAACAGCTAGAGCCTAACGAAAAAGACAATACTGACGACAAATTTGACGAGCATACCTCAGAATCATTCACGGATGGGGGGGAAAATTCGGGATTCACCGATATTGATGATCTCCTCTTCTTCCGGCGTCCGAAAAGAGTTAGGTTTACTTTACCAGGAGAAGAAAAGCTTGAACAGGAGACAATTATCAATTCATCATCGGTGAATGAACAGCTAGAGCCTAACGAAAAAGACAATACTGACGACAAATTTGACGAGCATACCTCAGAATCATTCACGGATGGGGGGGAAAATTCGGGATTCACCGATATTGATGATCTCCTCTTCTTCCGGCGTCCGAAAAGAGTTAGGTTTACTTTACCAGGAGAAGAAAAGCTTGAACAGGAGACAATTATCAATTCATCATCGGTGAATGAACAGCTAGAGCCTATCGAAAAAGACAATACTGACGACAAATTTGACGAGCATACCTCAGAATTATTCACGGATTGGTGGGAAAATTCGGGATTCACCGATATTGATGATCTCCTCTTCTTCCGGCGTCCAAAAACAGTTAGGTTTACTATACCAGAAAAAGAAAAGCTTGAACAGGACACGATTGTGGATTCCGCATTGATAGATGAACAGCTAGAGATCTCTTATCAGCCTCTCAGTCCTGACGAAGTAAATATTGCAATTTCTGACGATGGGGATCTCAGCTTTTTGGGAAGAGGGAGTAGTAATTCTATGATGCCCTATCTTGCATTTCTCTCAGAACCAGTAGATATCGAGATTATTCACTCAGACGATGCAGGCTCTTCTTCCAATTCCTCTCACACAGCGGTCCTGACTGACAGATGTAACCCTTCATTAATGCATATCCCTTGTGACCTGGATCCCGTGACTACAGTTCTAATGCCGATAGAGACAAGCCCAGAACCCAGAAGCGCAGTAATTCGACGCAGTATCCGTGTTGGTTGGAGAAGAACGGTACAAGGATTCAGACGTCTTTTTTCTTGCTGTCTTGGAGAGACACAAAGACGCTAAGACTCTAAGTCTCACATAATGAGCAAACAAACAAACAAAACATAACAAAACAAACAAAAACAAAAAACATTTGTTACATTTTTCAATTTTTCAATTGTTCTTCAAATTTGTTGGTTTGTTATTGTTGATTGACTTTCAAGACTTTATCGCTCAGATTATGAGCAAAAAAAAACTTTTTCTACATTTTTCTATTTTCCTATTGTTCTTTAACTTGTTGATTTGCTGTTTAAATTTTAGATTAAAAAATTATTTTCCCTCTATTTTGTTTCACTGATTTATCATTTAGTAATTGTTTCCAACAGGGTCGTAAATTCAAGATTGAATTTGGAAAAATATATAACTATTATCATTTTTCTCTTGTTTCAAAGATTCATTTATTTTAGTGTTGTAAATCTGATGTAAATGTCTCCTTTTATTTTTTTTTCCTACGCATACCCTAATTCTATCCTAGTCCTAACCCAAACCTTATTCTAACCCTAATCTTTATGCTAGATTAGACTAAATAGGTCAGAAAACACTAAAATGTCCAGAAATATTAACAGCAGCTGCAATATAAATGAGCGTCTTAACTAAAGTTCAACTTTTAACTCAAATGTGAACGATGAATGAATGGATTTTTATTAAAAAATATAATTGTTTGAAATAGTTTCGCAAGAATTCAGGGTTAGTAGTATAAAAACAATTATTTAAGCTATCGTAGCTAACTAATTACGCCACGAATTGAAACAAAAAAAATAGCTTAGTGTTAGGGTTAGGGTTTGGATTGCTCAAGGTTAGTGTTTGATTTTGAATTTCAATATATAATAAAGAATTATCTCTTAATATATTTGTAACACTAAAATGATCTCATAGGTCGAATTGGTATCATGAAAATGATGAAATATAAAGTTTCTTTTATATTTCTATCACTATTTCTCCGCACAAACTCATGTAAATAAAGAGTGAATGGTTTTGTATTTTGTTCCAAATTGTTTGCTTGAATTCAGGCTTTACGCAACTACCATGTACAGGGTCCTCTCTGGTTACCTCCCTTTTTCAGGGAAACTCATTCATACAATCAACCAAGACTGCAGCTGTGATGGCAGCGTCTATCTAAGATGGAAATTTGGTAATACTTTGGAGTAAGTGCAAATGAATGCTATAATATTTTGCAAGGGAGATAACCCCGATACATGCTACGCTACACATGATTAGCTACTGTTTTATGGCCATTTTGCATGGCTGTATATCTAATCATCTAATGATGAAGGTTAAGAGGTAGCTGCTGCTGTTACTGCTGCTGCTGATGATGATGATGATTACAAGGGAATATCCTCTTGAAACAGGCACTTGTGGGTCCCCGTTCTGCTATTCAGAGTATGCAGCTCTGCCAGCAAATTTTTGGGAACAGAGTAAAGAGGCATTGGTATCCTCATTATCCATGACTCAATCAGTCCATTTTTAATGTCCTGGATGCGTCTCAGGTTGCTACACAGAAGAGCTTTGGTACACTGTTCCTCTCTGAAGTCATTGACATTGTCTTTGTCAGGTAAATCAAACATCATATCCTTGATTTAGTGTTTCTGGCCTCATGGACACCAACTGGAAAGCTGTGAATACAAGAATATATAATGAGATTGTATTTCATCTGATATTCCCTAAGTGCCTGACGGGAAACTAACAATGTATGTATCATCAGGTGCTGTTGATATGTAATGGATAGGTGGTAATGATATTTTAGTCCCGAAACCATACCTGAGTCTGGAGTCAGCATCTTGCAACTGTTTTCTTTTTTCAAAAACATTGTGTATAAAGTTATATTAGTATAATAGATAGAGAAGAGTTGGCAAATCAGAAAAAAAAAGATTAGAAAAAAAACAAAGAATAAATAGGTAAATGAATGAATTATAAAAGGGCCATTGATAACACCTGATAGAATTACACAGGGAACATAAAAACAAACAGGGGCCTGAGGCTTGTTGCTGAAGAGGGGAACATTTGCATAAATAAGAGCACCAACACCCCAACCTATAGACCAGCACCTACACAGTTGCAAACACTGCAGCAATAGCTGTCACCCCCGGGATGTTCGTTGACAACAACAACGGATGCTGCTATACCAACGCAGACTTGAACGTAACATTCAGAGTGATGACCTTTTCATATTTTTAACGGTAATAAGGGACACGTTTTCAGATTGATCACCATCCCGTTTCTGACACCGAGATGGTTGAGAGCTCACAAGATTCTGATAAAACCAAAGGATCAGAAAGTGTGTGACGGAAACAGGACAAACATCATGACCGTATATTGACACGTTGTAGGCTTGGAATACATGTTTGTGTATTTGTAGAAGTTTCATGCGACACACTCGCGAGATACTTGCACCACATGATCGTGCCACGGCTCACAGTGTGAGAACATTGGTTGGCTTGCTGGTCTTGCGAAATGATATTACTGAAGTGAGTTAAATCCTCACTGGGGCCGGCATAGTGAGTACGATCTTCAAGGGTGTCCAATTTCTGTGAAATTGAGCTAAACTAAGCAAGGTTTTGTTAGTAAAGAGATTAGTCGATTAAGAATAAATGACGGAGTCAATCAATCCATTAAAATGGATCAATAAATAAAAGAATATGTTATGGTAACAACCAAATCGTTTTACTTATAAATGGACAAAAAGATCAGTATTTGGATAATAATACCCGATAGAATGATATTAAAGATAAATTGTTAAAAAAATCAACAATTTACTTACATGGTTCGCTGGTTACAGCTTTGTCAAAGTAATACGAAATACAATATTAACAGTTATAATGACATCCTTAGTAGCACAGTATTGAGAAGTGTATATATTTGTTTTTCCGCTGTACATACTACTCTGTTTTATTTCAAATGAAAACATTCCAGCCTTTCTTGTAAACGCCTTTTTCAAACTAATTTATGGACGTTACAGAAAGTACTTCTTAGGAATCAATTTTTGATTCTCGAGACGTAATCGTTCAATCATTCTTTTCATGAGCAGAATCCAAGATCGCGTTGTAACTAATTTTTCTGCATCTCGATACTAAGTTTTATGGGGGTTTTTTTTGCTTGTTTTGTTTTTTCAAATTTATCCTTATCGTATTCCAATCGCTTCACTTATCTTCCTATTTGTGTAATGTTATCTTACATTTTGAGTTTCATGGTACAACTACTAAAATAGACCGGGATACTCCTCACTGAATCCGCTGCCCCTGAACTTGACCATGCTATTTAGCTGAAGTTCAGCACATCTTGCTAGTATTTTTTCTTTGTTCCTCTAGTTTATAACTTTACAAGAGCGACACCAATCGCTGCTCTCCAGGATGACTGTGTTGTGATCCGTCATTGTATAGGACTGTTTCAAGACTCGGAGGTGAAAGGAATATGCAGGAGTGAGAAATATTCGAATGCATTACGTGTTAATTCATTTTTATCCATTAAGAATTGATTTGCTTTTACGCAAAAAGTCTGCTCGATTCTTCGATACCGAATTCTATTGTTCAACAATGGAAGATATGTAAGAGGAACAGGTCATATCTATAAGCAACCTCACGTATTTAGCGGAGTCGGTGGATTGGGTGAAATTCCGTTGCAGGCTGGATTTATTCTGTAAGCGTGAGTTTGTCAGCCATGATGGATTACCACGATCAATGTTTGTTCAGTGATTTCTTTCATCTTAATTTTAGTTGATTCCATTGCAAATATTCAGATTCTCCGTCTTCGAGTAGACAGCGTAGAAATAAATTTGCTCCAAGCTAGATTCGAATTTGTATCCCTTTTATCTTTGGAATCTCGTTTATGTACTGGAATAGATCAACCGAATGATCTACATAGGATTTTATGACAGACAAAAGATATCTTCGAATCTATAAAGAAATCTTCCGTTTGTCCATGATCATTTGGCACCTTATCCGTTATTGTTTCTTACGTACAATCGTAACATTAGTAAAAGTGATATCATCCTGATTTATTTCTATTAGATAAAGTATTGTAAACAATTATTAAGTTTTGACTAGTTTTTTTTCTTTATCAAAACCATTAAAATTGAGATTCTAAAAATGTGGGTAAATATCATCAATTTCTCATTGCAACAATGTTTCTTCTAGTAAGAATGAATTTGAATACTCTTTCTAGAATATGGATGTCAGTGGCTGTGAATTCTTGCTATCATTTACCATGCTATCATCGAAAGCCACTGATAGTAAGTTCTGAGTCAGTTCAAGTAAACAGGAAAAATTTGAGACGTGGTCATTCATTTTGGTAAACACTGGGGTCCTGACGACATCATGATATCCACAGAGAGAGAAGGATAGAGAGAGAGAGAGAAAGAGAGAGAGAGAGAGAGAGAGAGAGAGAGAGAGAGAGAGAGAGAGGGGGATGGAAAAAGATTGGTTATGAGGAAGAAAACAGAATGAAAACATGAATTGGTCGATTTAGGGTTCAGGTAGAACACAAGTGGACAACAATAGAAAAGAAAGAAAGTGAGAACCATCCAATTCGCCACATGTAGCAAAGCCAGTGAAAGGGTCCACTAGGGTGAGTGGGAAGGGGGAAACTGATTATGGCACCTGGTCTACTCAGTTGGTCATCAATATGGGTTTTGACCAGGTTAAAATTTTTTTTGGACTTTGGTGATCGTACAGTGATAACAGTATTTAACGTAATTACACCATGATTGAAAGCTGCAATTGTGTACAAAGAAATAGTTTGCAAACATATTGAGGAAAGGGGAACGTCGATTCTTCTTTCTCTGTTTGTATTTCTCTCTCTGTCTCTGTCCGTCTGTCTGTCTGTCCGTCTGTCCGTCTCCTTCTCTCTCTCTCTCTCTCTCTCTCTCTCTATATATATATATATATATATATATATATTTATGTGTGTGTGTGTGTGCGTGCGTATGTGTGTTGGGAACTAGTTAGATGAATTAACTGAAGGCTGAAGAGATATGGAGTCAGGTATGATAGATATAGAAAGTAAATGAAAATTGAGATAAATATTAATACACACACAAACACTCGGACACACATCCACCCACACATCTACACACACACACACACACATACGTGGAGAGAGAGAAAAAGGGTGGGAGAGGCAGAATGGGGTAGTGAATTCAGTATATTTCAATATATTTTCACAAATGTGTAGATAGGTAGATATGAACCGACCAACATAGATATACGAGAACGGTTATAGAGAAATATATAGATAGACAGACGGATATTTTCATACACAGACTGATATAAAGATCGACATCAATGGAAAAATAATATTTGTTGGTAGAAGAATCTCAGAAAATCAAATAAAATCCAGGAAAAGTAGGAGACAAACTGAAACCAACTGAAAAAAAAATCTCCTTTTAGATCCTCGCCTAAATCATTGTTTGCCTCTCAAATTTGGTCATCAATTCAACAAACAAAGGGGAAAGAACGATCAAGATCTCGATGACATTAACGTATTGCATGTCACGTTCAGCCTCGGAAGTTGATTTTGATCGGGAAAGCGAGATTCTACACTACACGTAATCGTGCGCAGTGCGGATGGAGGAGAACGGTGGAAAACATTGCCTTATTGTATCTTTGGGTGGTGCTCTTCATTCAGGGATGAAGTATATCAATTCCAATCGATTCTATTTGAGTGTTGATGTAATCCAGTGTCAGGGAGGTATGTGCCCGTGGGTAGTTAAAATGATCGGATTGGAGTCAATATGTTGGGAGAATTGGCAGATTAGACAGACTTATTACTGAGAAAAAAAGAAAGGAAATCAGGCACTTCTGCTCAATAGGGGCAACAGCTTTACAAATTCGAGAATCATTGTAAGGCTTAAAATTTACAACAAAATTAATCAATTTCCTTGGGGAGATGATCTTACCGATATTTTTGAATTCATACGAGATAATGATTTTTTTAAATGCGTTTCGGTCGAAGATTTCATGGTTCAAAATTTTAGGTAGGATACATTTCTATCAGCATAAATGATACTTCAATTGGAAGGAAGTCACACTATCAATCATATAAGTAAATTTTTGTCATTAAAAAACTATTTTGTATGTTATCAGTGAATTTAGTGATTACCAATATTGATTAATATATATATATAATTCGTAATTATCAAAAATATAATGATACTCGGTCAACAGTCAAAGGAGTTTTTTTGGTAAAGACTAAGGTAAACAACACTGAAATTATAAAACTCAACTCTGAGAAACAATGAAGTTGACTGACAATCCAGTGTATAAGATTAGATTGAATTGTGGCGTATTCAATAAGTGTCCAAAACATAAGAAATAGTTCAGGTTAGTCACTAATAGAAACCTACCCGTGAACATGTTAAGGGTGATCAATCAATGGTATGGGGGAAGGACAGATCAATGAATAATTTTCTTCTCTGATTTCTTGTTTATCAGGGAAATTTAGAAAAATGTCTGAATTAGAAAAAAAGGTTAACGTGAATTATACTGGAAATAAATAGAAGACCAAATTACCCAGGGGCTTGAATTGCAATTCAAACCCCAGCTCAATAGATAGGGGTATGTGTGAAAAAACAACGCAAAAACCTTTTTTCTAAACATAACAAAGCGTAAATGTAAGGATTTTTAGCCCTCTAGCTCCATTCAGGTGGCTTGTACAACGATCCATCGCCATCCAAACTAACTTGGAAACTGGAGAAACATATGATACCAGTGTTGGTGACAGTTTCAGTCGAGAGTTTCTGAAATCATCAAGAACAAAGCTAAAGACATCGAAGTAAGCATTTTCAGATTTGTGAATTGCAGAAAAGTGTCTCGCCTACACACTCAATCGATTTCCCTTTGTTAGAAATAATAAGAAACGTCACTGTGTTGGATAAGGAAGAAGTGTTCAAGCAGCATCCTAGGGGGGATCCAGGATTATGAGTCGTGATATAAATGTTAAAACTTATTTTCACAAAAAAATACATTACATATATATATATATATATATATATATATATATATATATATATATATATATATATATAATGCTCCTCTATTCAGGGTTGAACACTCTTTAAGTGAGATAACTCATCCACTGTAAGCTTATGCAATGCTCTTCCATAGGAATAAAGCCCTCTGGTGGATGAGGAATTTTTGGTAAATAAATATATCGCTTGAGTTCAGCCCCACGGACTGTCCAGTTCCGTAGTCTAGAAGTAAGATATCGGCTTACTGGTCTGAAGTGAAGGTTTAGTTCTGCCTCGCAGTACTGGATGTGTTAATGGAAAGTCTATAGCTACACTGAAGACATTTTATACATCGAAACACCTGTCTGTGGATGACATAATATATATATATATATATATATATATATATATATATATATATATATATATAAATAAATATGTATACTCACACACACACACACACACACACATATATATATATATATATATATATATATATATATATATATATATATATGTATATATATGTTCAAAAATGTTAAATGAAAAAAATTGCATTAATGATTTTAAAAGAAATTGTTTTTAGGAATAATTTATAATTTCTTGAGATAGTTTGAGTTCAATTCTAGTCAAATTTTTTTGAATTTTTATTTTTGCTTATTTCTAGCTAATGGGATTTGGGACTTGACCAACGTCTGCATGAACTTAATAAATATCGAATAGTTTGAAAGGATCCAATATTTAAAATGTCTTGTGCATGTGGACCAGTGATCGATTCTTAAACCTTTATTTGCTGGAAACTACCTTTTCTTAAATAATACCGATGAAAAATTGATAAAATCTGATTACTTATATCCGTGATTATAATTCATTAACTTTTATCTGGTTGGCATCATATCATCGCTTTAATGATTACAGAGTTACCATTTTATTTAACCCATATAATAGTAACGTTCCTCCTTATTCTTTTCAAAAGCAACCTCACCCGATATATCAGGAAATTCATGATTGGAAATAGGGCTGAAGACACTGCTACCAGAATTTGCTATAAAAGACTCTTTGGCATAACGTGTGTTATGTGGCTCTACAAATAATATATCGTTCTTTCATTTTACCTTTCACACATTCTTTCCTTCCTTCTTTCTTTTTTCCCTCCCCTTAACCACTCTACTTTTTTTTCTCTATTAGTCCAAACTTTATTCTTTCTTTCGTTCATGTTTTTTCCCGTCTTGTCACTGAATACATATTAATAGTAAGATATTTGAATATACATTTTTTGATAGATGACAGTTAAACATGAAGCTTCATTGCATATGACACTCATGTATGTTAATCTGTTTGGGTTGGTTTGGGTTTTTTTTGTGCGTTTGTGTGTGTGTATTTGTGCATGTAGAATCAGGATAATTGAGTGTATGCGTGTGTGTATGTGTGTGTGTGTATGTACATTTTTTGTACTTGCATTTTGATGAAATGCCACATTATTTGACGGCGTAAATAATTGAAAAAGAAGGACATGTACATCTTTTGACAGGTAAAGCGTGGAGTTTTAACATATATGACAAATTTTAAGCAAGCACAAACACACACACACACACACACACACACACACATATATATATATATATATATATATATATATATATATATATATATATATATATGTATACATACACACACACACATATATATATATACATATGTATATATGTATAAAAGAACCTACAAACAAGTTATCTATACGGGATGTCGATGCTTATGGCAGCTCATCCTGATAAGATGCCTTGAGCATGTGAGTGTGTGGAATCAAGTGATGATATTCATCGCTAGACAATATATTTTGTTAATGTTGGCTTATGAATGAGTTTCTCTTGTGCACATGTGTTGTAATGCTGATTCTATCGAACCTTATTCTGTCATTATTCCTATTTTTTCTTTTTGTCTTCACAGAAACATCGAGGACTGCAATTAGAATTAAAATCTTTTAATGCAAGAAGAAGAAAAAGAAAAAGAAGAAAAAGAAGAAAAAGAATATCTTTATTCATGATACAAATTCTCTTTCTTTATTTCTCTTCAAAACCTTCGTTCAATTCTTACTTCTATGTCTATATCAACTTTTATTGTCTTTTCTTCCGGTCTTTTCCATCTATTTTTTTGTTTCCATTCCATTTATTTTTTTCATTTTTTTTCTTCCTCTCGATTCATGGATTCTATAATTTGACAAAGATAGGTTTTTATCCTCCCACGCTAAGTTCTAAACGACGCCTTCGCAAATCTGACGGAAGGTTACGTTAAAACGTCGAGGCTTTCACGACTTTGAACAGATGAAATGAAAGAGAGCTGTGGTGGAAGTAAGACACTCTAGGGTGTTATTGTTCCAGAACCAACGCATATGCAAAGTAGGACAATTGCTCGCACTATTTAGCGCAAGGCGTGCACATAGCCATTAATGTCTAAAAGCATTTTAACTTATGCACACGTAATTATTAGAATCTATCATTATTAGAATTAATACTTATGTTAAAAATACCTGACAGCCAACATGATATAAGTGCCAATGAACACATGCACGCATATACTTGAAATTGCACACATCGCAAAATAAGTTCAATTAAATGTGGACTCTACGCAGAAATATAAAACCAAGTGTAACTACCTTTCTACCGATCGAGTTTTAAATAGCATAAGTACATTATTCCAGCAACTTTCGTCACCTAAAGTCATCATGAATGTACATTTTTTCACACAATTTAGCACTAAACACTCGCGTTGCCGTGAACGTGTAAAGGCATTCTTGCTTGTGTAATCCTAATTGTTACAATCACTCACAAGCGTAAAACTGCGTACGAGGCAGTCGACATCACATGGATTGAAATTAAAACATGAAACTGTACACATAAAAGTTAGGCACATCAGTAAAACATGATTTAGTAGATGTTGAACGTAGGCTGAAATGTGTTACCAATATTGTACTGGTCGGATCCAAAGGAGTATAAGCTCTTTGAATACGCGATTTTTCCATCTGCAGTCAGCAGAGATAAAAATTCCTGTTGAGGGAAAAAGATCAGTCTTTTGTAGTTTCTATCTAGACAACAGTTTTATTTTATATATATATATATATATATATATATATATATATATATATATATATATATATATATATATATATATATATATATGAGACGCACCAGATTAACGATGGGGAAGAAGTAAGGAGATTCATTTGATAGAAGACGAATAACAAAAGAAAATGCATGAAGACAAAAGAAAACAGTGAATAAAAATGAAAATGAATAGAGAATGAAGGAAAGAATAAATAAGGCAAAATGATGAATAATGAAGGAAAAGGAATGAATAAAGAAGATGAAGAAGATTGAAAAATCAAAGAAAAAAGAATGAATGAAAGGAAGGGGAGAAAGATGGAGAGAGAAAAAAAAGGGGTCTGTGTGTCACTCGTTACAAAACCGTCACATTACCACCTTTTTTGCTCCCTGTCGTGTTAGGAGCATACAATTGGAAAAAAAGTCACTTTTTTGCCTTTTGTTGTATCACTAAGGACAAAACGATTACACGATTTAGCATAAACTCACATTATCGATTGAAAACCCCAGAAAAGGAAACTTGGATAAATTTTCAGAAAACAAAAGTGTTTTTGCAAAGCATGACCTGGAGTGAATGTTTTTATTTTGTAAACCCAACACTTCAATTGGTCCTTTCTGTATGTGCAATACATAGATAGATAGCTGGACTCCCTTGAAAACTGAGCAAACCTTTGTTGAACGTTTTTATCCGTTGTTTCTAATAAGAAAGTCTGGAGATTAAAGAAGGGAGGCAAGGCAAATGAAAAATACGGATATTGTAATGGAAAAAAGAATAAAAAAAGAGATAAAGAATGATAGGCAATCAGAAAGATAGACAGATAAATTGATAGATTGATAGATGAATAGATAGATATACAGTTATGGACTGATTCAGATGTTGATAAACATATAAAGATAGAGATAGATAGATATGTAGATAGTAAATATGGACTTATATGGATAGGTATATTGGAAGAAGGAGATAAACATGGACTGCTATGGATAGATAGTCAGATGCTGACTGAGATAAACATGGGCAGAGATCTATAAATCGATCATATTTGTGAATATATATATATATATATATATATATATATATATATATATAGAGAGAGAGAGAGAGAGAGAGAAAGAGATTGATAGATGGATAGATAGGTAGATAGATAGATAGATAGAAGGATGGATAGATGGATATATAGATGTCTGTGAATATGTATAGATAAACTCAAAACCAATGATGGATGTGAAGATTCTGAGAGCTATTTAAAAAACTCTTAAGCTGGCATTCAACATGAAACAAACTTTTAATTTCGTCTTCATTTTCTTACGCAACTTACAGCTCAAACAATCAGTTAATCTTAAATTCCTTTAACGTATGGGTATTCATAGCAACAGAAAAAATAGTCAATTTGTTTTATATACTCTCGGGTCTTCAATTCTATTTCATTTATTTTAATATTCTTCTTTTTGTAAAGGAAAAACTGATTAGTATCCTTACTGGGGTCTGTATGCTAGTCGATATGGAGCTTGTGGATCTTTAATCATTATGTTGATACAAATACTTAAAGACGTTGTTGAAGTCAACCATGGTTCATAACCCATTAAAGATGCTCCTCTTTTCATCAAACACCGTACATTTGTGACAAGTGGACTTAATTTTGTTTAGGTTATTCCAATTTTATTTTCACGTCTGAGGCTGTTTTGCATAAATATTCTCATCCCCGCCCTCCAGTCTCATATCTCTCCTGTTTTCGCTTTTTGCTTTTTCAATATTTCCTAAACAAAGCTATCTTCATGTGTAGGTATGTATCAGTATGCATGCATCTATGTATGTATGTATGTATGTATGTATGTATGTATGTATGTATGTATCTATCTATCTATCTATCTATCTATCTATCTATCTATCTATCTATCTAAGACACTACAGATATTTCACTCTGTCTGTCCGACTGTCTACAAACTTTTTTTGTACGAGATCGATGGATATCATGTGTGTAAAAACCAAGCCTTGAATGATTTCAGTGTTTTTAAATTTCAATATTATATATTTTCCCATGCCATACACCTCTTTGATAGTTGAAATACATCCTTCAAAGACACACAATATTCTTCAATAATGAAAATAAAACCTTTACGGATACACTATATACTTCTTTCATAAGGAAAATCAAGCCATTACAGATAGAGTAAATTCTTATTCCATATTAGGAGTAAAGCACTTGATATATCATATACTTTTCCGAAAATACAAATAAAGCTTCTTATTATCAAAATAAAGAAACGCAAAGTGAATAAAATCTTCTTCAATCAAAGCAATGGTATTGAAGGATGGTTTATTTTACCATGAAATGAATATAATTACCTTGTTGTATTTTAGGTGACGTCGTCATCTATTATATAAAACAAATGTCTCTGTTTGTCACCTATATGCACAGCCGTAAACATTTTAGAAGTCCAAACAAACTGGCACACATTTGGCATGCATACTCAATGGATCTTTGAGAATGCTCTAAAGTAAAACAAAATGGAGAAAGTTTGTTTTTTAAGGTCATTATAATGCTGAACATAACCCTTATCCTACACAAATAGTAACACGTACAAGACGTAATTTCGGAATTTAAAATATGTTGGAATCAAACAAACATTTGTATGTCAATGATTTTCAAGCGTTGCGTTGAAAAACAATTATATCGTAGTACTATTCATAATACAGTACGAATTCCTAAAGGCTTAGTTTCTGACTTTTTTACACTTTGAACATGATTAAAAGAAAACAAAATAGTATTTGTTATATTCCAGAATATAAAAAAAAGTATTGAAATATCAGCCCAAATTATCACCTGTGTATACTCAAATTATTCTTCGTACAATCATTTAAACTGTTTTGGCGTTGGGGGTCATGTCAACTTCCCTTCCAGCCCTTAAGGTTCAACCACATTTAGCTTGGTGGTTTATCTGTTATTGAGTACGACCTCAGTCAATCTTAGTCAATAAGTATCCCCGTGCAAGAAACGGCAGCCATATTGTATAAGTTGCATTTTGCAAGGAGCAAGATTTGGGAAGCAAAGTACCTAACTCTTTCTTCCGTTCCATTGGTCCTTCAGTTCAGTTTCAATTTGATCGAACACAAAAATGGAACCTGTTTCTTTTCTTTCCGATTAACGAACTTTTTGTAACGCTTCGTTAACCATTTGATGTGTTTATCTTGTTCAAATCACATCTTTCCATTTATTTCTTTTCGGTTCTTCATTAGTCCTCTTCGTTTTTTTTCCTCTTTTCCCCGTTTTGTTCCTCATGGTTGTCCGCCACTTTATTTCTAAGGCACGTTTTCCCCCTGTCTCAATATTTCCTTCCTGATTATCTTCTAATTTTTTCTTCATTTTTGATGTCCAATTTTTCAACTTCTTCTTTTCCTTCTTTCCACCTCAGTTTTGTCATTTTTTCCTTTTCTCTATTCATCTTATCACCGTCCCGCTTTCTTTCTTTCTTTCTCGTTCTCTTAGCACAGCGTTTTCTATTTTCTGGAAATATGTCAAAAATCCTACTCAATAGCCACCTTGCAATAAAATGCATGTTTCAAGAAAAGGCGACAAGGAACATTGTGTCATGTGTCGAGAAACACGGGGAACTATCTTGCTTTGCTTATTTCTCTTCTTTCTTTGCCTAATTCTCAATCTTTACTTTCTGTTAAGTGCAAATACGCACATATATTAAATCATGATATATCTTCTATTACATAAGAGAAAAAGAGTTCAGTTAATCTCAGTGTCTCATCTTGTACATTGGAGTATCTCAAACAAATTCAGCAAGCATACACAATCAAAATAGGGAATCCTTGGAAACCAAATGGTTTTGAATGAAAGTTTAAGGGATTTAAGAGTGCCACTTCCAATGTAACTATAATGGTGAACTGAATCCTCATATTTCACAAAATATACCTATGGATACTAGCTGGGGCTGACCTTTAGGACAATTCTCTCTTAATGTATTATATGCTCTCGTCGTAATGACGATAACAAATAATCGTGAAAGCATTTTGCAACCGAATCAGTGATATATATATATATATATATATATATATATATATATATATATATATATATATATATATATATATATATATATATATAGTCGGCTCATTTTCGTATTGTTCATGACATTTACAATGCAGCTTTTATGGGGAGGTGAGGTGTGTTCATTGTACTGGGGGAGAAAAATA
This sequence comes from Thysanoteuthis rhombus, assembly GCA_963457665.1. Lineage (NCBI taxonomy): Eukaryota > Metazoa > Mollusca > Cephalopoda > Oegopsida > Thysanoteuthidae > Thysanoteuthis > Thysanoteuthis major. The sequence goes on from OY735213.1 coordinate 6,288,501, forward strand.
GCTCTTGGTGTTGTTTGACGGGGGCATGACTTAGTCTGGTGGTTTCTGTAGAAGTGAATAAGGTATAGGATTGTCGATAAATTTGGAACGATAGGTGCTGCGTCCGTCCTGATACGGAACCTTCAATTAGATTATATGCCTGAAATAGTTACACTGACGAGGCAAGCGTGATCGATGGAGAGACACCTGGAATTGACAAGCATCTCAAGTTTGTACCCGACCACCCTTCATAGGACAAGTTCGATGAGCTGCTAACTTACTCCCGCTCTTTTACTATACACTGTAATGAGGATAGGCTGATATATTGCAATATAAAGTTATTCTGCTTTACTGAAAACATTTTCAGCCAATATTTGATTTGGAAATCGGTAAATGTCCCGAAAGCTTACGAACAGACACGTCAAGAGCTAGCCTCAAGAGGAATATTAGCTAATTCAAATATGCTAGCTCAAAAAATGTAAGCTAACTCAACAGATTTTCGCCTCAAACTGAATACGATGGTCTGAAAAATACATTGAATTAAAATACCTCATATGCAGACTCTGAGTAATAATGGAATGTTGGAGGCTATCTCGGCCGAAACTTGAACTACTAAAAAGTTAAATGTGGTGTGCCCGAAAAATATCATGATAAAAATACTTCATGTCAGGTCTTCATGACCTGAAAGGAAAACTGAATACTATTACGTCTGAAACGTTGTGTAAAGGTGTAAAAGAGATGAAGCAATTGAATGCAATATATAAGACGTCATAGAAAAAGTAATCTGACACCGTCAGAAAATACGAAAAGTCTGATAGACATATTGATCATAATATTTTTCTAAGATCAACAAAGATGATGATATTAGAGTGGATAAAAAAAATAAACATCCCCCGCCCCCGGAGTTTGACCAACAATTTATATAACGGCGCCAAATCATACAAGGACTGTCCAGAACATATCGACGACATGGATTTTACTGTACATGTGACAAGAGACACCTTCCTGTGAGGTTTCTCAATCGAGAGCGGGACGCTATTGAGTGGACACGTGTACTGTGTAACCATTGCATTCTCAATGTCCAAATTTGGTTTTGAGAAATTTTTGCGACACCCAGGTCTCTCAGCACGTTAAACAATCAAAATATGGTTCTTTGCGACATCAGATTTTTCCAAAATGTGGATATATCCTGTGAATGTAAGAAAGTGTAACAAAGCAGCTGATACCAAAAAAGAACTCCGGCAAAAGTGTCTGATAGAGGATACTTTTGAAGAAACGTGAGCGGCACTACCTCAAATTAGCTATTCATTTGTTAATATTCAATGAATCAATTTTTTCCAGATAGACCAGATATACTTAGATTTAATGCAAAATGGCCACATAGAATAGTATTAATGGCTACGAAGTGATAGCGATTTCATACCCATGCTTAGAGTGGTATGGGGAATAACCATCAAGTTGGAGACGGTTGTTATAAAATTACTCAAGCGAGAAAAGCAATATCAAAAACACATTGGAAACAAACAGACAAATTAACGCAACCACTGAGTCTGCTTCTCTATGACAAATGTAAAAAAAGGGGAAAATTGAAAAAATAAATAGAATCTGGGTCTGATTAAGTTGGCAAGGATTGAAAACTCTTCCAGTGGCAGATAACATCGAAAGTCAGTAAAATATCCATTCCAGTCTTCTCGTACGAAAACATTGCAAGATATATTTTCTATTTGCTCTTTATCAAGAGTTGTCTCCCTTTCCCATTCTAGTAACAAGTGTTTAAAACTCTAGATCTTAAGTCCTTCCGACCGCAGCTCTTACTATGAAGTTTCGGCATTTGATCCAACCCATTTCCCAGTTCTAATCAGATGCTTAAAGTTAATAACCAACTTGTTGCTTGTCTGCCTTCATGTATTGATTGGATAAAAAGGAATTACTGTTATTTAGCAAAAAATTGACAGGCGTCCATTATCGACGCATTGCAAAGGGTAATTGGAAAACGAGCCTAAGGTGGCAGAAAGAGGGAAGGAACAGTTGGTCGGTCGGTCGGGAAAAAGGGAGGGAAAGGTTTGTCTGGTGACGGAAATCGACCACTAATCTCCATACCAGCGTCGTCTCGTAAATGCAAGTTTGCTGTTTTTGCTGGAACCAATGATTGTAGTTAGAATAACTGACAGTATTCATTTAAGATGAGGGTAGAATGACGGAGTAGATGACAGAGTGGATAAAAGCACGGGTTCATTTTCCTTTCTTGCCACTCGATTTCCTCGGCTTGTATCTCTGACGTTTTTAGTAGCATTGCAAGTGGTACAAAATGTGCCAATGTCACCTTCTTCCTTTCCTTTCGTGTCTGACGTCTCAAACGTTGAGATGAGCATTTCTCGATGGGTTGATTGCCGATGGCTTCGTCAGCGGATTATTCATTGACTTGCAAGCACGAACAAATCTTTTCAGAGATGTAATATATACTTTTGCCCTTTCATGGAGTTTTTGAAGGTGCTAGAACGATGCAGTCAATACGTCACTTTTTTTCCTCAATGGTGAAATGGATATGGAGAAAAATAGTGTTTCAGCATATGTTTTGTTCCCATTCTCAAACGTCCTAAAGATTTTATGAAGATAACATTACTTTGATTGAAAAAGAAAACCATCTCGATACTGCTTTGTGTCTATTATATCTGTTTCCATGAAGTACATTTCAAGTTTGTATGCATTCTTCTCATATAGTTTGTTGAAATTCTTCAGATAAGCCCAGAAAAGTGGAGCAGAATATTTTCTCGAATGTTTTAGACTTGTCACTATTTCTATGTTTTATATTTTTTGAATAAAGTTAAATCGTCGTAATTGACAAGAAATCCTTTTGACAGCGAAAAGTTTACCTTTTAAAACATTTTGTTTACAGCACATGTATCCAAATACGCAGGACATCTCCAGATTACCCGAAACCAATGAAATAAAATTAGCATAAAATCATTACTTTGGTAACTTGAATTCGAGCACAGGACTCGGTAGTGCCATTGCAAAACAGTTTTAATCATATATATAACATCTTTAAAACAGCTTTAATCCTTGCTTGGGTGCTATCATCACCTACGTACTTTTTCTATAGGGCTGTGTCAACCATACTAGGACTGATCGTGTCCAAACTTCGAACAAAACTGATTGAAATATCTCCTTTTGTGTGTGGCAACGAAATCCTAGCCAGAGAAGGGAATGGAATGTGTTTCAAGCGTGGACGTGATCTCCATAAAGATCAACCATTAAATTTTTCCTTACGTCATATCTATGACCACCCAACCTCAAATATCAGTAACTCAAGGGAGCGAACTTTGATAGTGCTCTACCCCTCGATCTCACTCCCTTCCTGTCATTTATTCGGTTCTCTTCCCTCTTTTCTCTTCTTGTAGTATCGAAAAATGTTTATAAAAATGGCCTGAAAGTGCTATATCCACTCGCCCACCTATTACAATCTAATACTACCACAAAAAGCGATTGAAGTAATGTATTCATTGTTCGTCTGATTTCCATTTTTTTCATTGATCACCTCAATAGGCATGCTGCCAGGAAGTGTTGGTCACGTGACAATCTAGATTGGATGGCTAGCCAGACCAGTATACATTTTTTTCCCTAAATAATGTGGCTTTTATCCGTTCAAACAGGAAACACAAAGAAGTTCAAGCGGACGGAAGTTAATAGAAAATAATTATGAACGAATTTTTTTGATCACAAAATCGAGTTAACAATTTCATAAAAGATGATGTCCACCTTTTATTTCCAATCTCTTTTTGTATCATTTTCTATCGCATAACCGTCGATGCTAATTAGATCTTTTCAGATCCCCACCTCTGTTTCTTATCCCTCTGGAATAACAGACGTGGCTTTGTCCTTTCCAAAAGCAATACAAACCCTCTGACCATACAGTATTTTTTCATCTCCTTGTAACTTTATTGGTTGTCGATTTTTTCCTTTGTTTTCCTTTGTGTTTTCTATGTGTTCATACAAGACTAAACTATTGTGCTTTTTATAGTTCATCTTTGGCTTTTCACAACCTTTCCTGATTTTTATTCGGTTCCTCGTCTCAGTAATTGATGAAAAGAAAAAGACTTGCGGGGTTTTAAAGTTAATACATTACTGCATTAATAGCGTCGTTATAGCTTTATCTTCAAATAATAGAGTTTTTTTTATCTATTTATTGAGCTTTAGAAAAATATTTACTCTAAACCACGTAACGATGATGGATATTTTTTAACGTGCATCAATCAGCCACCACATTCATGGTACAGACGAAATTGTTGAAAAGATGTCCCTCCTGAAGAGGTGAGCTCTCCTGCTTCCTTTTTTTTTTTTTTGCATCTCATACACCAATGGCCACGGTTCGAAATTGCACAACACTACCTTATCCCTTATCGTGACCCTTAACTAAACAAATAAAATGAATGCTCACACACACACACACACACACACACACACACACACACACACACACACACACACACACACACGCACACATGCTTTTTTTCGGCCTATTGCCATCGTCTGTTGTCTTTCTCTGCCGTCTTCATTCGTATCTTCTGAAGTCGTTTCACCATCGGGGTTTTTTACCGACCAGACTTTTAATGTACTTTGTGGTCTTCTGATTGGTTAAACTCGAAATTTTTGACAGTTTGACCCCGTGTTCATTGTCAGCAAATGTCTTATGTATTGACTAACCATGGCCTCCCTGAATACAAAAAACTGTATACTTGGATCAGCGATTACTTGGGTTGGTATTACGCTCCCCTTGGGAACACCAAAAAGCTCAAAGGGGTGCTTGATGGCAAGGATGTGGTAAGAGGTTGATGGAAGAAATTAGACCCGTCAAATTAAGGTCATCTTTCACATTGTATATTTTATAATAATTATTTAGGTACTTCCAGAGACTTTTGTACGATTATATTATCGGTTATGAAATTAATACTGATATCTTTTAGATTTAATTTTTGATCTATCATTTCTATCGTCTTTATAGGGGTGCTGATTAAATATAGCATTAAAAGAGATTTGAGCACCAATCGCATGTCAGGCCACCCTCTGTTCTGCTCACCGTTTCAATCGTCCATTATTTATGCCAGAACAGCCAAATTCCTTTCGAACAGATTCGCTCTGCACGAACAGAACTAAATATGTACAAAACAAGTTGTTTGATGAACAACTTGTCATCCATTAACGACTTTAGGTAAAATTAAAATCGATGATATGATTGCAGATAGACAAATAGAAAAAAAATACGTTTATCATTTCTTGCAGTGTGAACTGCGATAAACATCTTCTAAATTCGAATTTCAAATCACGAGAGAATCATCAATCTCGGCAAAGTATTCTTCATTGAAAAAAAAAATACTCTATATGAAATTGGATAAATGAATAAAAAAGTAAATAATTGATAATCAAATGTTCTATATTTCATTTACCATGTCTGTCCAGAAAGTATCTTAGCATTTATTATTGTCTGAATAGTATTCTTAGGAATTCATACATTTATCCGATCACTCTTTCTTTCTCGAAAACAGTCTTCAATGTTCTTTTTCGGGATCACCATCGACTGACTCACTGCTCTTTCAGTGTGAATTCCCCTGCCTTCCCAGGATGATTCCATATTTCTGAAAAGCCTGCTGTCGCTAGCATACAAAAATGTCCTATTTAGGGTTGACAGACCAATGTTTTGCGATGTTTTGCGATGTTTTGCTGCGAAAACTTCCATGCATATTCGCTTATCCATTCCTTGAGACACAGAGTTCACAAGCTCAGTCTTACTACCAATTGAGTAATTCTACGAGAAAGTGTGTATTCTTTTATACTAAGTAAAGTCCCTCTAAAAAGTCACCAAGTTATATCAAGGCTTTACGACTGATTCTTGAGATAGAGCTTATATACATATACGTATGTGCATGTGTGTGTTTGTGTGTGTGTGTGTGTGTGCATGTTGGTACAACTATACGCGTGTGCGTACTTGTGTGCATGTGTGTGTGAAGAAATAATCGATAGGAAATGGAGTTTCGACAGCTGTGTATAATATCTTGCAAGCAATGGGATACAGTGTGCAGCTAGAGGGATGAGCTGACTAATTAATCTTTTCAAACACATCAAACCTTTTTGTACTCGTTTTTCATGAGTTTCTTGTAAAGGTTCTCAACAACATTAGTCTTGAGGGTACTTTGTAAGTAGATAGTTGCCTATTCTGACACAGTACCTCCCAAATAGAGTATCTAATGAGGATTGAACCCGATTAACTAGAAATGGTCCCAGACTAACTTGCTAAACGTTGCTTCATAGTATGCATTGAAATGAACGTAATTTGTATATATGTAGATAATTGCTAGGTATATGCTGACACAAGACTGCAATACAAATGTCTTCAACGAGGATTGATTTTAATTCACTATAAATTGTGATCAGCTTGTTAAACATCATTGTACATAATGAACGTATGGGAATGTAATTAGAATATAAGGAGATATTTGTCAAGTCTATTGGGACACAAAACAAGGTTGGTAGGATGCCAAACAAGAAATGAACTTAATAGACGGAAATTGTTTTAGACTAACTTACTGACTAGTGCTACGTGAAACTATTCCTGCATTTGTACACAAGATCTGACGATAACGTATCCAGTTAATTGATATTGACAAAAATCAGCTGACCTTGGATGATGGCTCCTTAGTTATTTTCTAATACACTTCCCAGAATCTTCCATACCCATTCCAACGTCCCTGACTTTTTAAAACAGTTTGGGGAAAATGGGATTACCATCAGCTGCTTCACTCGCTCGGTCGTTGTGAATGTGACTGTTACGCTGCATTAAAGTTCAGTCAGGGTACTCTCATCCTTGACTAAGTAACATCACGGGAGAGAATGATGAATGCTCAGTAAGGTGACCTCTGATTAATTGATTTAAATTCAAACTGCAAAAGAGTTCCTTGCTATTTTCAAAACAGATGAATACTTTATGAACAGACGTCGTATATGAATATTTGTGTGCGTGAGTGTGTGTGTGCATGTGTGCATGTAGGAGGGTACATTGAGAAAGAAAGTTCACAAGACGATTTGAGAGAGTAGGAGAGGCAGCGTTGTTCTAATAAAAGTCATACATGAATTGGTTTTAAAAATCAAAATAAGGAAAGGGAATCTTGAATATCAATGGCGTTTCTTTTCAGTGAGAATTGGAGAAAAAAAAATCGAGAAAAAAAGCAGCAATACCAGATGAGACGAGAAGAATGTTAGAATAACAATGACGCAAACAGCAACCAAAAAAAGAGAGAAAAACTGGAAGAATGAAAGATGGAGATTAAAAGAAATGAAGAATAAAGTGGGAATGAAAGAGAAAATGAAAGAAAGAAAGATTGAAGGAAAAAAGAACAAACAAACGAAAACAAAGACGAAGAGAAAGAGAGAAAGAAAGAAAAATGAAAGAGGGAAAAGGGAAAAGAAAGAACAGCGACCAAAGCATAAAATTTAAGTATTGCCTTTTGCAGACCCACAAAATACGAAATGCGATAAGGAGCAGGTGTTCATGTGGGTCCCAGCCAAATATCCCTTTTGATCAATTAGGGATGTACAGGTTTTGGTACAGATCCCCTGTAACTAGGCTACAATTATTTTATGTTTGCATTACTCTTTATGCTTTGCGCATAACATCTCATGCAAATTAGAACGAAACATCTTTAGTTTTTTTTTTGCAGTATATTAAAAATTTACTTTTTTTGATTTTGATTGATTGTAGGAACTGGGTCATTAAATTTTTAAAAAGTCAAATGCGTAAATTTTCACATAACACAGTGATGAAAATTTGTTTTGATAGAAATATGGATGAAATTGAATTAGGACGTTTTTGATTACATATTCTGAATAAAAAGATAGGATTGAGTTTTGCTCTAGGCTCACTTGGAACAGTTTCAAAGACATTGAAGTTAAGATTGGTGGAGTTGGAATCTGGAAGGATTGAGACTATACAGAACACAGCACTACTTGGATCTGCAAGAACAAGTGAGAGGGGACTTGAATTATAAAACCAGTGACATCTAGTAGTTGGACTAGAATGAACATTGCATTGATATTTGGATAGTGGAGAAAAGTTTGGACAGTTCAAATCACAGTGCTGCGGTGATATGTGAGGACGCTCAGGGGAGAGCTGGAAAATACTTACTGTTATTCAAGCTTCAGCAACAACCACCAGACAGAGGGTGAGACAGCACAAACCACAGCACTGCGGTGGACTGTGTGAATACGAAGAGGACGGTAGGTGAGGAGATTCGATGTGGTTCTGTTTCCAGTTATGACCACGTCTGGTATAAACATTCAGACGCACGAGATAAAAAATGATTATGATGATATCTGTAATTATCACCACAACAACGATAAAAAGATTGCTGTCGTCGTCTTTATTCTGGAAATATCATCAATATCTAATCACTTTTGCAAATTCATAACAAATATCACTTCGCTAATTTTTGTGGCTCAACTTTTTTTGTTAAACTTACATACTCTGTTTCTAATCACTACATCAATCTTATTTCTTAACATGGACAGGGAAACGTTAACGAATGTAAATTATTAAATATGAATATCTTATAGTCAGAAGATTAAAACTTCTGCTGTTATGAGCGGGCTCAATTAACGTCCCAGTAATACCTGGTAAATACCGTGAGGAAAATGACAAACAGGGATATTTTGGAATGGAAATGATAACATACACCCGTCTCCCCCCCTACTCCTCCTCCTCCTCCTAGTAATAATGTGATAAGATTTATGATAATAATCATAGGTATGAACCACAGCAGTGATGTGATTGGTGGGGGAGACCTGATATGTGGGCTGTAGACCTGAGGAGACTAACTGTCACTCAGCTATGAGCGATAACAAACCGGCAACTGGTATGGAACTGTAAACCATAGTACTGCTGAGAGTGTGGACACGAGAGCTGGAGACTTGAGGAGACTAGCTGTCACTGAACCTCCACCAGTAACCACAAGGCAACTGGTGTGGAATAATAATAATAATAATAATAATAATAATAATAATAATAATAATAATAATAATAATGATGATGATGATGATGATGATGATGGTGACGATGATGATGATGATGATAATAATTATAATAATAATGTGAAAATCGCTCATATGACAAATCCAGAATAAAGCTGAGACTACACACACACACACACACACACACACATACACACACACACACACACATATATATATATATATATATATATATATATATATATAAATAGGAAGTAAGAAAAAGGAAGATCATTGCAAGGGGCTGATGGACTATAAGAAAGCATACGATATGATTCCACACGGCTGGATACTCGAATATTCAAGATCTGAGGACTTGTGCTGAAATTCATAGCCAACTCAATGATAACTGAAAAGTAAATTTGACATCTTGAGGGGGAAAGATAACAGAGGTAAGTATTAAAAAGAAGATATTCCTGGGAGATTCCGGTCAACATTCCTATCTATTCTGCCTGTGCTACAACTCAACAGAATCCTGAAAAACAACAAAAGATACCAATTCTCAGAAGTAAAGGGGAAAGTCAATCACCTTATGTACTTGGACGACACAAAACTACTTTCAAAGAACTGGGCAGAGCTGGAAATACCTTGGAGTTCTCGAATGTGACATGATAAGAAGAAATGAGGGAAAAATAAGAAAGGGATACCCTAAAAAGTAAGGGAAAATATTAAAGACTAAAAATGAAAAATAAAAAAGTATGAATTTGATTTTTAAAAAAAAGAAGAAAATATGGGCTGTATCAATAGTTAAATACACTGGACCGTTTCTGGAGTGGACTAATAAAAAACTCAAGTTAATAGTCAGGCAAATAAGGACACTTATGACAATGCACAAGGCGTTACACCCCAAAGATGGCACAGATAGATTGTATCTGTAGAGGAGAGGAGGTGGTAGAGAACTCATCAGCATCAAGATTGTGTCCACAGGGCCAAGGCATGTCTAGAAAAGTATGTGCCAACAAACAGCGAAGAGATTGGAAAAGGTGGAAACCAATGGAACAGCATAGCAAGCAAGATAATGAAATTGGGAACAAAAGAAGCTATACAGAGAATTCAAAAGACAGATACAAGAGAATGCAGACAAGATTGCTGACATGGATACAAAAAAAAGACTTGAAGAGAGAAACATAATTGTTCATCATGGCAGCCAAAAGTAATTATATCAGGACAAACTATATCAAAATAATAAAAAAAAAGAATCGACTGAACACGGACAAACAGCGAATGTCACTTATGTTAAGAAAGAGATGAAACCGTAAAAAACATTAGTAGTGAATGTAGTCAACTATCTCAGAAGGAGTGTAAACCTAGACACGACAGAGAACCAACAATAATACACTAGGAGACTTAGCAAACGAATGGGATTTAATCATGCTGAAAAGTGTTACTGGCTCAGGCTGAAGTCAGTTTTGGAGAATGAAAATTACAGATTATTACGGGATTTTAACTCCTAAAGTTACCATCCAATCAAAGCGAGAAGATTGGAACTGGTAATCGTCGCCAAGAAAAGGAGAACTTGCTTAATAACAGATGCGGCTGTGCCTGCAAACTACATAGTAATTGGGAGAGAAAGTGAAAAATTAAAAAAAATACAAGGACCAGAAGAAGGGGTGGAACGTGACAGTCAGCGAGGTACCAGTAATAGTTTATGCATCTCAAACGTACGTCCCTTTTACCTGATTATTAGCCGCCCTCCTTTCGGGGCATTTTTTTTAGATTTCCTACCTGAGATTGCTCTTCAGATTTAATTTCTTGATTTAAAACGTATTCATAGGTTCCACAACTACATTAAACAATACTATATATCTTTAATAATTAACATTAGACGTGTATTCTTTCAAATATGACACATAAAACAATACACTTAAAGTGTATAATGTGATTGTATCGATATAAAAAACAATATCCTTAACACTGTATCATTATTACTAGAAATTAAAAGAATGAAAATTATCTAAGTCCATCATCTCGTTCAAGCAGAGTTTAACGGAAAATCATAGAAATATATTTTTAATTTTTTTTTTTACTTTTGTTGATATTTTAGCATCTTGAAATTATTTCTCTCCTCTTTCGGCCCATCAGAGTGTAATTTACGTAAACAAATGTGTAAAGATTACCATACCTTGCGACTTTAATTCACTCAACTCTCTTACAACTCTAAGACAGTTATTTCCTCTCTTCTATCTTAAAATGATATCAATATTGAACAGGTGTAATGATGTCTTTGCTTTTCATTTATTTGTTGATTTTACCGATTCTTTCGCTGATCATGGCATCAATTGTATTTATTAACAGCGACTGTGATAGCGTTAACGAATATAAATTGCTACAATTGAATAATTTATATTTCAGAGACTACGACCATCATGAACGGTCCTGGTTCCTGTCTAGTTGGTATTCAGAAAATAATTTTAAAAAATTTAAAAACCAAAATATTCAGAGATGAAAAAAAATATTTTTCAATATAATGATGACGCGTCAAACATCATCATCAACAAGAACAACAACAACACTACTACTACTACTACTACTAATAATAATAATAATAATAATAACAATAATAATGATATGTGGAAAAGTGGTATCAACACAAGCCAGAGGCAGTTTTGGAGAATGACAACCACAAACTACTCTGGGACTTTGGCATCCAAACTGACCACCTCATCCAGGCAAGAAGACCAGACTTGGTGATTGTAGACAAGAAGAGGAAGACCTGCCAAATAGTAGACGTTGCTGTGCCTGCAGACCATAGAGTAAAAAAGAAGGAGGGTGAAAAAAGGGAAAAATACCAGGACCTAGCAAGGGAGTTAAGAAAAATGTGGAACATGAAAACCAGGGTAGTACCGGTCATAGTGGGCGCACTAGGAACTGTCCCCAAAACGTTGAGGGAGAGACTTGGGGAGATCGGGATTAGGGGAAGGATAGAGACCGTACAGACCACAGCACTACTGGGAACTGCACGGATACTGAGGAAGGTGCTAGAGATATAAGTACTGCAACGAATTGTAGCTCTGTCATGATATGCGAAAGAGAGAGGAGACGTTAGCTGAAGACCTGAGGAGACTTATTGTCACTCAGCCTTCAGCGATAACCACTGTGAAACTGTAAATTGCAGAATTACTGCGACCTATGAGTACTAGGAGAGAAGGGCTGGAGACTTGAGGAGACTTGCTGTCACTCAAACTCCAGCGGTTACCACTGGGCAACTGGTGTGAGATTCCAAATAATAATAATAATAATAATAATAATAATAATGATAATAATGATAATAATAATGATAACAATAATAATGATATCATTAGTAGGATGGACATGGTCATTCTTTGAATAGACAAAAGAAAACTCAAATCAATGGATTAGCAGAAAAAGAATGCTCATGACAACGTACAAGGCTTTACATCCCAGGGATGACACAGATAGACTGTACTTAAAGAGGAATGGAGACGGTAAAAGACTCATCAGTATGGGAGACTGTGTCCAAAAGGCCAAAACAGGATGAAAAAAAGTACATGTAAAGGTAATGAAAACATTATGAAAAGTGCTTGAAGTGCAACAGATGACAAAAAACAAACCAAAAAACACAAAAAAACAAACAATGAGCAGCATAGCAAACAAGGGAAGTAACATGAGAATATATGGAGAATTCAAAAGACAGTTACAAAATGTTGCCGACGAAAGATTATGGGTGGGGCTACGCAAAGGACATTCCATGAGAGAAACAGAATTGCTCATCATGGAAGCCACCAAAATGCACCCAAACAAACTATATCAAGGCATAGATCGGAAGGACTTAAACGAACAGTCGAGGCCACTTCTGCAGAGATATGGATGAGACTGTAAACCACATAACCAGTAAATGCAACGAGCCTGGAAAGAGAATAAAACAGACACAAATTAGCAACAGTGATACACTGGGAACTGAGCAAACGAATGGGAATTATCCATGCAGTTGAGTGGTACCAGCACAAACCGTAGACAGCCATGGAAAATGGAAGCCATAAATTACTCTCGGACTGTGACAGCCAAACTGACCGTCACATCCAAATGAGAAAACCGGGCCTGGTAATTGTGGGTAGGGAATGAAAGCCAATCAAATGATAGACGTGAACGTGCTTTTGAGTCACAAAGTAAATACGAAAGTGAGTGAAAAATAGGGAAATACCAGGACCATCCAAAAGAATTAAGAAGATGAGCAACATGGAAGTCAGGGTAGTAAATATACTCGGAACCGTGCCATACTGAAAACGGAATTGAAGTATTTGGGGTTGACAGAAAGGATTAAGACTATACACAACACATCACTACTGGAAAATACAGAAAAGAGAATTGGAATTATGAGATCTTGGCCTCCAACTGGTAGCAACAGCCTAAAAGCCAAGATAGAATCATGGTGGAGGTGCAATAAAGCACAGTACTGCAGTGATAAGTGAGGACGATATGAGAAGAAGGCTAGAGATTTTTCTGATGCTAAGCTACAGCAATGATCACTAGGCTATTGGCGTAAAAAGACCACTACTACTATTACTATCACTGATAAACATTGGAAGAAGAATAAGAACAATAACATGGGATCTGGTCAGTGACTCCATGGATACTGTCACGTGACCAATGTCTTTGGGCAGCATGTCATGTTTGGAGAGATCAATTACTTCACGTTATCTTATTTTATTAGGATTCACGTTGTCTGGCATTCTTGCACCATGTCAGCCGATCAATATCTGGTTTTTTTCATTGTTCCCAATATTTCATCGACTCCTCTTTCTTTTTTCAATATACAGCGCGGTCTTGTGATCTTTCTAATAGATATGGAACATGATTTTCTCCGGTGCACGTTGCATGGTTTTCAATTTGAGCGCCAATCCTTTGATTAAGTTTCATGTTTGGGCTCCATAGGGGACTATTATGACGATGTGTTAATGTATACAGTTTCCTCTGTAAAGGTATTCTGCATGATTTTACTCTATTATTGATTTCACAGGTCTTCATCGTCCTACATAGATGTAATGGTTCACTTTTATCAGTTCTGGCTCTTGAGTTTTTATCGTTGTGTCATGTTTCTCTGAGGTTCCCGTCCAGACAAACTTTCTTGCTTTCCTCATTCAGTTCGTCCAGCCATATCTAAAGATCATTAAGGTTATCAGCAGAAAAACACGATGTATTCATTTTCTGAGACAAGGCGACGTCAGCTGACTTAAACTTTCCAACGCCTGCCTCAATATGATCTCCAGGAATTTACACTGGGCAAATAAAGGAATCAACTGTATTGAGTTGGATGTCTCTAAATTCCTAGTTATTTGCTTCCGTTCACTTTGATGAGGAAATGAAAATTAAAAAAAACAAAAAACGGAACGATGACGACTTTAATCAAGTTAATTGGTAAATATCTTTACACCTAAAAGAACGCTTAGTGTAAGAAAATAGCAGTTTAGACGCAAATTAAATTTAAAAACAGAGATATATCTTGTTTCTACGTGCATATTGATTTGCCTTATTGAATTAACTGAAAAGGAAGAAGAAAAGATTTATTCAAAAATAATCCTGACTATTTTTTTTTGCCTACATGCTATAATCTTAATATGATTCGATAAAAGTCTGTCCGTCTGTCTATTTGTCTGTCCCTCTGAACTCACTTCTTGCAACAAAAAAAACTACTTGAGTACTTGATAAAAATCAATAGCAATTTCAGATCTGATCCCTGAGAACTGATTTCAGCGATGTAATCGTGGAAACAATCGCAAATTTATGTTCCTAGGGGGTTTCAAATTAGGGATAGGGATTTACTTATATGATTATTTATGAATGGTGATAAAAATATTGCAATGAAATGATAAAATATTATTTCAACTGGTGTCGCTAATTATGATAATTTCAAATCAATTATTATTTCAATGGTGAGTTCAGTTGACCAATCACGAGAGAAAATTATTTCTTTCATAAAATGTATTACAAGATATAACTATTACACCGTTTTCTGCTTTTATTTGTTAAAATCAAAGAGGCAGTATGTTTCTCAATGTTTGAGGTTCAAAAAAATTAATATTCCACTTTTAGACTGGAGTAATTTTCCTTCCACTTTTAAGGGTCCTAATTGAAGGGTGACTTTTTTGACTTTTGAGGAATGACACGCATGTAGATTTTTTCTTCAATTTTAAGGAGCCAAATTGAGAGGGGATTTTTTCTTCACTTTTGAGGGAAAATAATCCCTCTTGGTTTAGATTCGAAAATGGATATCTGAATCTCTTAAGAAGGAAATAAACATTCCTTCACGACAGTCACAATTATGATCCCTTATTTATCTTCATGTTTAGGAGTCCAAATCAAGTGAAAATTTTCAAAACCGCTGGGTGAACTTTTACTTCATTATTTAGGCATCAAAATTGAGAGTGGGGGTTACTTTTATTTGATGGGCCCTAAACAACTTTTCCCCCTTTTTAACATCATATCTCCTCCCAACATCAACCATTACTCCTTCTTTCACTAGTTTTTAACTTTATCTCCTCTTTTTTAACAATAGCAATTTTTTTAACAACACCCCCTCTTACCAATAGGCCGTATTTTCTAAAACTTACTACCGTTCTCCTTCATAGCATTAACCTATTTTCAACATTGTAGCTCCCTTTCTAAACTTTCCACTTTTTATCAACATCAGACACTCTTTTTTCTACATTTGTCACCCTATTTTCTGACAATCAGCCCCTTATCTTTCTTGTGCTAACGCCTGTTTTCGAAATGATCCCTTTTTTTAATGATATTTTCCTATATGTGACCCCTTTTTTCGCAATACTCTCCACTTTTTACATTAATCCAACCCTCTGTCCACAAGTCAGGCATTTTTTTTTACATTAGCACCTTCAGTCTTCTTACCATAGTGTGGCACAAGACATCCATATTGATGTGTTCTATGGAGATAAAATTCATTAGTTGGTGTAAAAGAAAAATATATTGTGCAATTATATTACTTTGAAAAACGAAACTCAGTGTGCGTGAAAAAATGTTTATGTGTGTGTGGTCATTCGGCAACTGACCTTCGTACCAAGATATTTCGGTCTGCTCACAAGGCAGCATATTATAGAGTCTGAAGTTGGTTTAATCAGTGATTTCTGAAAAATCAAATAGAAATATCTTTAAAATGAATGATTACAGAGTTCCCTGCATAGTTTCTATGATTTATCTCCCACGAGTTTTGCTCTATAAAGTACATTCAAACATTTGGTGTTGATTGTTAACAGCGTCTTTTCCAAAAAACCAATTCAACCAGAAATATCAAAGTCATCTACATATACATTTGCCATGTTCTTTGTGCATTTTTCATCGGGTGCTCGTTTTTTACGGCCTTATGTCTGACAAAACTAACCTTTGAAAACATTCATAGGGGAGTTCCTGACGTTATAGCTAATTGAGTTACATAAAAACACATTCGTATTGTATTGAGTGCATTACTTACTGGATTTCTATTTCCAATGCGTCAGACTGTTCTTATCTGAGAAACATTGAAATTACGTCTTTCATCATACTGCAGTGACGTAATTCTTCATCGGATGGTCGCTTAAAATATTCCCCCGTCGTATAAAGCTAATTGAAAAAAAACAACGAAAAAACACTGGACTAGCTGAAGATAGATGATTAGCTCACTTCTGAATTCGTCTCCATTGAGTTCATTCGTCATTGGATGCTCATATGGTGAGGCCCAGTGAAAGGCTGAGTTAATCTGAGAAAAATAACTTTCTTGGACGACATATTATCTTTCAACATCATTGCTAAATATAACTTGTTCCTGTCGTCAAAACCCATCATCATTTGGAAAATAATAGAAAGTTGTGAAGAATGGATGGACTACTGACATTTCAGATGATTACTGTGCAGAACTTGCGGACACAATGCCAAGACACAAAATGTTATTGCAAAAACAAAGATTCCTTTTCTAGGCACTGATAATCTTAAATCTCACAAGTATGTTATACATGATTGAAATATGAATTCGATGATAATAATGAAAATCCTGGTTTTTTATTGGTGATGCTAAACCCTTGATTGCATTTATACATCTTGTTCCCTATATTTTTGTGGGGGTGCCTTGCGTCAGACTAGGCTAAAAGGTCAAATACCATCTTTCGAAATCCTGTTCAACGAGTATCGGTTATGAGAACAAAACAATGTCCTCCATCAAAATTCTGGAAAAAAATGCTTTATTCTTAAAAGAAAAATACTAATCGCCCCAACAAAACTAAATACAAGCTATTGATACCAAAGCAATATTTTATAAATATTCAGTGACTCCAAACAAAAGTCGTCCATCAAAAGGAATTCCTAATGACAGCAATGAAAGGAAAATATATAGGAGAATATTTTTACGCTGTAACCACTGAATATTTTGCATTTTGTTAAAGCAATTTTTATTGTTGTGATGAGTGAATGACATTTCGGTGTTAAGGCACAAAAAAATTGAGTTGAATGCAAATGGAAAGAATAAATGTCTGCGAATCTTCCGGGGTTATCATTCAATTTGATTTTTGCATGTTAATTGAATACGTATTATGTCAGAGTTCCAGAGAAGAAGCACTTTATTTGTCCAAATATGGCTTTAGTAATTGAAAACTATTTGCATAAGTAATGGAGGAAAGGGTTTCTTACTAGAAGAATATGATATGAGGGAAAGAAAAAAAACAAAGAAAGGAAAAGAGAATGAGTTGATTGAGAGGAGAAAAAATAAAAAAAGATAAAGGGAAGGAGATGATGAAAGAAAAAAAGAAGGAAAGAGGAAGAAAAGGCTGAAATGGTTGCATGTCTTTCATTTCTGTAGATGTTTGTGTTTGAGTTCAGATAATTTTCCGGGATTTCGAATGCAGTTTTTGAAAATACGTAAGAAAGCATCCCCGCCAAAAGATCCTGGCGCAATAAAAACACCCTGTATCTGTTTCACTTCCATGCAAAAGTCTATTAACTTAAGTTTAATGAGTTTCAATTCACAATAGAGCAGGTTTTCTGGTTGGGGTCGTTGGCTATTTCCGACTGGCACAGGAAGTCAGTGTATCACTTAAGTAGAAGCATGGATTCCAAATGATGATTTTTTGAGCCAAAAGGTTTATCTCATTAAATTTACCAAGTATTGAAGTTGTTTGGAGGAGGAGGAAGAGGAGGAGGAGGAGGAGGAGGAGGAGAAGAAGAAGAAGAAGAAGAAGAAGAAGAAGAAGAAGAAGAAGAAGAAGAAGAAGATGAAGAAGAAAAAGAAGAAGAAGAAGAAGAAGAAGAAGAAGAAGAAGAAGAAGAAGAAGAAGATGAAGAAGAAAAAGAAGAAGAAGAAGAAGAAGAAGAAGAAGAAGAAGAAGAAGAAGAAGAAGAAGAAGAAGAAGAAAAGCAACCCCACTGGCTCAATACAGTACACGAAACGGACTGAGATGAGCCAGATTAACAGTTATTTGAATTGCTCTTAAATGGGAACATCTCACTTTGTGAATGATGGCTTCAACAAATGAGATTTTGGGTTTTCTTGCCTCGTTTGGTTATTGGTTTTCATTCCGTTCACTTCAATACCCAGGAGATTTACATTATTCATCATCATCGTTTTAGCGTCCGTCGTTGGATATAGACCAACCCAAAAATTCACCACGTCTCCATCGTCGTGACATCATCTTACGTTTTGTCAGCAACGGTTTCGCATCTTATCTGGGAGGATCCACGTTGTGAGTGGTGATGTCAAGTGGTTGTCTGTTTTTCTCACAACATGACCAGGCCATTACCATTTAATATTTCTTGAAGAGTTTATGATATCTTACGCTACTGGTTTTCCCCCGATATATTGTGCCGTCCAGTGATCCTTCCATCTTGTGTTCAGAATGATTTTTTTCTGAGCACGTTCTATGTTTTTTAGTTTAAAGGTAAATCTTTCAGTCAGGTTTCAGCTCCATAGGTGAATATGCATTGGCTGTATACTCTTACTTTATAACACTGGCGTTTTCCCACGTTTTTGAAAGTGATGCTTTCGCTGCCGAACGAAAAAATAATCACTGGAACAGGCTTGTTTCAGAAGACGCTAATATATGTGTCAGAGTAAAGTGACAAACCATCGGCAGAACTGTTCCTGAATAAAATTTTATAAAACTTGGGCCAATTTCAGCTCGAAAAAAGTATCAGACGGGAAAATATCTGCACATCCAAGCTCTTCACTGTTGGACCCCAACTCTCATTGACCAGGCTCATTTCAAACCAAATGTTACCCTCATTTACAGGGATACAAATACTTACAATCCTAGTCCACTTGAACCATCAAACAATATAGGAATAATCACCTTCCTTTCGTCGGCTTTGGACGTGTGATTAGCGATTTTTTCTTCAGTGAACCGCTGAAAATATTTTCTTCTGAAAAACATGGCTGGCTCCCATCAAAATACGGGATAATGAACAAAATTGAGATGTAACATCTATATCCTGACTTTCTACTTTACCTTTCAACTGTCATTTTCAATGATATATATATATATATATATATATATATATAAAAGACCCTTGTTCAAAACGTAAACGTGTGAATAAAAGTGCTGCAAACTCCACACTGGCAGAAAGAGATAACTATTGATGGATCTGCCCTTACCCTTCCCTTATATCCTAGCAAAATCGTTCAAAATCCGATGATCATATAACCATGATGTAAGGGAGGTAACTGTACGTTACTTTATCTCTACCAAAATTGAAAGGGATAAGATTGAAAATCAGAAAATATATGCAAAGCGTGAGAGTGAAATAATCTTAGTTTCCAAAGGACAAATTATCATAACATTATGTGATTATGTTTGTTTATCACATCCTAATGTTTCTCTTTTGTAGACCTTTCACAAAGATATGATGTGTATTTTCATTTGCACGGATCTGATAGTTGTCAGCAAAACAATAGGTTTTAAACTAGTAAATAGTGAAATTGCAATATGGAACAGAACTCACATCTTCAGAGAGCTGTATTCAGAGACAAATATGGACGTACAAATTCGCTGGAAGTTTGTCTCTTCAACTTGTTATTCATCTGTTGAACGTCTGCAATTTTTTCTGTCTGACAAGCAAACATATTTAATTACCATTTTTTCAGCCATTTGATTTAGATCTGTATTTCGCCCATCTTTTTACCCTCGAACGAAGACACGTCATTTGTCAATCTCTATTGCACACTTCACCGTGGTCTAATCATTCATCATAATCTCTGGGTTCGTAAACAGGGTGGGAATAGGGTAGTGGAGAGATTGTCAGTCTTGTCGGGGCAATGCCAACACCAGGAGAAAAAGGAGGAAATTATGTTTCGATATGGCTGGCGGTGTACTTTACAGAGATTATTGATCTATAGCAAACTGGAGATCTTTTTCAGTCTTTGAAAAAACAGAGCACAATATCTTTATTTAAATGCTCAGTTATACAGAGAGACAACCGTAGTTGATAGGCATCATTTTCTTTTAAAACAAGGTATTTTACTTAATGATTTGATCAATTCACAAAAATTAAAATTCAGTGGGTATATAATTCACAGATGTATAAACTTTTCCTTTAAATATCAATACAGGTATACGTTCATTAATGCAGTGAATTCGTTCCCAAATGGTTCATACTGTTTCAAACTGTACAGTCCCAAACTGAGCTGTTTCAAACTGCAGTTCAAGGACTTGATATGCATTGGCAAGTTTGACTCCCTATACTCGGCAACACCTTAGTCCTATAATATCAAAACTCACATTAACCAAATCGGCACAATTCAAAGAGGTGCAGCATTTTCCTTGGTTATTATTTGAAATAAAAGTAGGATCTTCAGTGATCCTTTTCTGAAAATATTTTCGAAGATGAAACCCCCTCCCAAATTTTCATGTTCGAATCAAACTTTATCTAAGAAGTATTCAATACGTCTTTGTCCTGAAAGAAAAATTCGTTGAGACTCGGTGGTGAAACAATTCTCATTGATTGGATTTTATATTTGCACAATTTTTCTTGGTCTCATGGCAAAGGGTTGCGTTCAAGTAACTCCCAAGTGATGTTAAATCTTATCAATGCTGTGGGACCGTCATTAGTTCTGATCGTTGTACCTGGAAGAATTTGGTCAGGAGTTGAACTCCCGATAAAGATAAGTGTTTCATCTTGTTAAAAACTAAACTCTCCTTTCCCTTCAAAATGCCTTGATGCAGTTCATCTCTAGAGAGCATTTAAATATAAAGATATTAAACTTGAAAAAATCCCTGAAAGAAAAATCCAACTTGAGATAATCTAATGCAAGCAGAATGATATTCATCCGGAAATCTGGACAGCTTAATGCTCTAGATATTTCTACTCTGGCACTCAAATTTCTGGGAAACGATTAATTTCATTTTTATATTTCAATCTATACGAACTTTATGTGCCCCAAATTCTGTGTTGCACATCGGATTATTTTTTTATTTCCAATTACGTCAAGAGAGAGGAGCTATTTAGGACCAATGAATAATTCAATAAATTCTTAAGATATATTTCCACGTAAATATGATGTTTCTTGCAGAATTTTGAGGCAATATAGTATGAATTATTCAACTGGAAATGCCTAAAACAACAAATTATGGAAGGAAGTGCTAAACCCGGATTTATGCAGAATTAATATTCATCCGGGAAAGCTGTAAATATTCCTGTTCTAATCTAGATTGCTTTTATTATTCATTGTTTGTATTGTTTCAACAGATTAAAAGCTAATCTACAGTTACTTAGTGGATTTTCCCGTGGAAGCAGTACATTATAGTGTATGATAATAGTATGAAAATCTATTTTCTCTTTCGGAAAGCAACCCGGATATCTCTATATCAGAGTGGATTATTTACATGCATACTGTAAATATCTAAGAGGAACTGTATCAATCATCCATTTCAGTAAACTTTAATTCACACGTATTCAGATTTCCTACTTTCAAGGTTTTTTTTAAAGTGCATTTTTGTCATAGGTAGAATATTTGTTGATCACTGGAGTTTCCGGTGAATACAATACGTTATCTATGATAATTTTTCTAACTTCTGTCTACACATGGAGTTGACTATTCTACCTTAACAAAGATAAGAAAAAGAACAACCACAACCGTCCCAAAATTTTACAATGTAATAATCTACATTTCTTTACCGTGATTCGGAATCACCTTTAAGTTAGTGGTAGCCAGCTTACTTACCGACTGAGCCAAACCGACAAGTCTTAGTACGAATTTCCTGTCAAAGATAGGCAAAAACATATTTCATTTTGATAAATAAATACATTCGAATTGAGAAAGGTAACAGTATATGATTTTTATTTAATATAAAATAAATACAAAAATTGCTGTAATTATCGTCGGTAGGAATAAACGAGGTTCAGTTTGATCCTGCAGCAGACTGCATTGTTGGTATCTGTTTCATCCCATGCAGATATTCATGTTGCCGATTTGGATTGTTAACTCTACCCATCTATCTATCTATCTATCTATCTATCTCTATTCATTTATATATATATATATATATATATATATATATATATATATATATATATATATATATATGGGAAACAGACATTTTTTCTGATTGTATGAATTATAAATTGCATTAAACTTTACAGGATCATATCTGAAATGATTTCCCGTAGTTACATTGTTAATACATCATTCAATTTAGACATGATAGATAGAATAACCAATCAAAGCAAATGAGGTTGCCGCCAGAATCGAGCCTGCAAAGGATATTTAGTCACATCGATGTAGCCATGAACTTACCATTGTGCTGAGCAGTATGCTTTTGAGGCAATTCAGCTAATTCAACACAATTCACACTGTCTAAATTGAATGATATATTAACTGTTTGGCAACAAGAAATCATTTGTATATAATATAATGTAATTTATGACCCATATATATATATATATATATATATATATATATATATATATATATATATATGTATGATACGATTTCACACAATATAATTATATGATTATATATATATATATATATGTGTGTGTGTGTGTGTGTGTGTGTGTGTGTGTGCGGTGTGTGTGCGCGTGTGTGTGTGTGCGTAAGGTTGGTTAATATTTTGGTGCATTAACGAGCAATGTTAGATTTCTACTATAAACTGGAAACAATACCACATCAAATGCTGTGGTGCTGAATACGATCTAACCAAATGTACATTTTAATAACCTTTCCTTAAATCCTGATTCACGCAAAAGCATATGGATGCATCGTGTTTTCATTTTTGTCGACTGAAACAGGGAAACCCAACTTGGTAAACAACAAATCGATTGGTGTGAAAGCCTGATCAGTTAGGGATGGGGGTGTTGAAGACGAGGTCATGCACGTTACTAGATGCCGGTGTGTGAATGAAACCCGAAGCTGGATTTTATGCCAACAAGGTTAGGCTAGGCTGGAATTTCCACATTTCGAGCCAAAATATTTTTCATTTTGGAAACTGTGTCAGTTGGGTGCGACACAGATCTAAAGAAGCGGTAGGTTAAAGTTCTTGGAAGCCAGCCAGATGCACAGAATGAGCAGATCAAAGACACGTGTCTCTCGGTCAAAAATGGAGCAATGATATCCAAAGTGTGGTCCCAGAACACAACCTGAGGTTTCCAATACCTGGTACGTTTTCACAGCTTCAATTACGTTTCCCCAAGTCGAAACTACATCTTTATTTTCTGTACAACCCACCAACTCAACCTTTGACAACTCAGTTTAGAACATCATGGATCCCATTTTTGAATCAAAGACTTCTCAGAGAATTTTTCTCGTATTATTTAATAGTGGCTGCTTCTTCACTTTACGTTAATTTGGCTTTGGAAAATGTCCATGGAAATGGTCTACCTGTATTGCTTGCTGGAGATTCAGTGGGAACAAGTACGTTTTCACAGCGTTGATGACGGTTCTCAAATCTCACTTATCTTAAATTTCTGTACATTCCACCATCTCGAACTCTGACAACTCAGCTTAGAATAACATCAAAAACATTTTTGAGACTGAGAATTCTCGAATGAATTTTCCTATACTATTTAATGGTGGATGATTCTTTGCTTTCCGTTAATTTGGTTTAAGAAAATTCGTGTAGATACAATTTACAGCTTGCTGGAGAACAAGAGCTAACAAGTGTTCTAAAACTACACCACTAAAATCTCTCACCGATTTTGATCATAGTATTGTATAAAGGAAGACTAAACCGTCGTAACATGGAATGGTAAAAGGATTTGCTGAACATTTCTTTCACACTAATGACTGGCATTAATCCATACAAGCGTATATGAACGTAATCAGGTGTATCTTTGTTTATTTGTGTGTTCACGAATAAATGAATATAAATGATTGCTTAGTGATGTGTCTGCGCAAACGTTTGGGTCTTTGATAACGCTCTGTCAAATTCTGGTCAATTATCTTTCTAGATACAATAACCTTTCGCGATAATTTCATGACCTTTGCATACTTTCTTTACTAATTATTTGTTTTACTGAGCAAACAAAAATCTGTGACCTTTGATCCCAGTCAAATAGTTTAGATTTTTTTTCATAACAATTGAGAATCATTTCAAATGGCAGATTTGCAACCATTCGAAACCAAAATTATATCACACAAAAATCCAGCATCAGTATTCGAAAGAATTGATTTGAGCAAGAAGAAACGAAACACTGTTTTCCATTCACTGGAAATCAAGTCTGAATGTCGATTACAGAAGAGTGGGTTACCTTATTGTTAGTGGGATATAATATAGAACCGGCAAATTGAACTAAACTTTGGCTGAAATAATTTGCGTTCAATTTGTATTAATGCCCTTGGAAAAAGCATGAATAGATTTCTTCTATTCCCAGATCTGGTGAATAAGTATTACCAATTTGAATGTCTTTCTCTAAGATGCTTTGGGAGGTATTTAGGTCTGAGAAATTGCTATTCAGATGAAGTTTGATAAGATAAGTAATATTTTCATGCGATTCATTGGAATGAAATAGATCTTTTCTTTTCTTTTTACAGAAAACTTAATATTAAGAAAAAAAAGAAGAATTAAACTATGACGGTTACAGTTACATTATCCATTAATACTATGTGATATATCTCCTAGATTTTGGATATATATCTAATGATTCTATATATTTTTAGATGTTTAAAAACTCAATTTTAGACGTAAACATCAGGATAAAGTTGGCAATATTGAGGTTGACATTGAGGATGCGAATGTTGTGCGTTGTAATGACAACTGTGTCCTAATTGCATTCGGCAAAATAAATATTTCTCTTCCGGTGATCAATTTTCCCTAATCGTCACAAAACGATGAATGTTTGCTATTAGCAAATTTGATGTCATTTTTTCTAATTTGGCCCAATCCACTTAATTTGGTCTGAACAGGCATTTTTTTCATCGGGGGAATATGAGACGAGAGAAAAAGCAACTCTGTGTCTGTGTGTTTGTACATTACCCAGAGAAACAATCAACTAAATACCATGATAGAGATTCGAAACCACACCCATGGAGAGGTTCCGTGTGGGTTTTTTTGTCAGAAAAAGTGTGTGTGTATGAGAACGTTCATGGTTGCTCATATATATTTATATATATATATATATATATATATATATATATATATATATATATATATATATATAAGTTTGTGCGTGTGTGTGAGTTTGTATGTGTGTGTGTGTGTGTACTTGTATGTGTGGATTAGTGTGTATATATGGATATTTTCGTGTGAGTATGGGTACATGTTCGTATATATACATGTGTGTGTGTGTGTACATATGTGCATATATAGAATGTTGAGCTTAGCTGCCCCCCCACGAAAGGAGTGCACACAAACTGATATAAAGGAGGTAACCAATGCAGCACATCACAAAACCCATAAAATCAATGGAATAGTTTCATTCGGAAATTCCACACATTTTCTCGCATGATCTTTCCTCTACACAATTTCAAAACATCATTACTCAAATATGTGATAAACGGCACATAAATAAATGATAAACAAATTAATCTTCCTCATTCTCATAGAAACCTCGAAAGTTCATCACATTCAACCACTTGATGTCAAAAATTATGAACTATGTATATATTTCATTTTGACTTTGGCAGACGAGCTAATCCTTATTTCATTTTAAGGTTTATTCGAGTTATCAATATTTTACGCACGGAAAGTAGAAATTTACACACTTGTCATATTCTCAGAGATCATGGTCCCTCAAGAAGAAATATTCAATTGATTGAAACAATTGATTTTTCCCACATCTCTTGTTAATCTTTGTCACATTTTTTTTAATGTCTTCATCATAAACCTCTTTATGTATGACGTTATTTTCATTAGTAATCGGTGCATTAAAAGCTCACACCTTAAAGCAATCTATTGTAATATGGTCTTCCGTAGATATTTTTGATTTTCACGCAATAATCTCGAAATGACTAACAAAAGGATTAACTTTGTCGTAATTGACGAATGCATACCAAAATCATAGAAAAGTCGAAGAACAATTTTAAAATTTGTTCTTCAATTTAATGAGGATTTTACTATGCATCTGTTAACTACTGGTATGTCATAATCTTGTACGAAACCTCACAAACAGATCAACACATTCTCCAGATGAAAACCAAACACACACACAAGTAGGCTTTAGAAGTAGCTACTCGACAATAGACAACCTGCATACATTAAACTAGCTAATCAAAAAATTCATGACACAGCAAACCACTTTGTTTGGATTACATAGAAACAAACTCTTTCGATGAAAAATAACCGCACACACAAGTAGGCTTTAGAAGTAGCTTCTCAACTATAGATAACCTATATACATTAAGCAAAATATATGAAAAGGCGTGGCACAGCAAACCAGTTTGTTTGGCTTACGTGAATGATGAAGAAGTCTTGGATTCAATCGAGCCAACATTATTCTTCAACTCAATGTGAAAGAAAAGTATACATGAGAATCATATAAAAGTAATTGAGAATATATACAAAAATGGCACTACGATGATTGGACTTCATGACGATACCAACAAGATAATGATTGGACTAGAGTAAAACCAGGAAATATAATTTCAAAAAAACTTTTCACAGCAAGCCTTGAAAGCACCTTTCGGAAAACAGACTGTGAATATTTGAACAATTTAGATAATGCATTAATATCGGAAACGGTGAGAGATCTACTGAACATGTTAAATGACATAAATAGCCAAGGCAAGACAGTAAGGATAAAGAGGAACAAAACAAAGAAAAAATTGTGTTAAATGAAAATGTTCCGTAAAATACCATAGGCATAGACGGTGAAGCCTTAGAAGAAACCAAGGATTACATTAACTTAGATGAAGCTAGAGGAAGACTACGGAAATGAATTAAAGGTGCATGATGATTGTTTGAAAATCATTTAGTATACTTAGAGACGTACTCTGTTCATCACAAACTGTTGTACAATACCTGCACTTTATTCATCCAGACATACGTGTCTTTGTGGACAAACAAGAAAAGTGAAATAAAAAACGAATTAAATGGAATACTCCTTGTCTAACGGCTTTAATCAAATCAAATCTGCATATATATATATATATATATATATATATATATATATATATATATATATATATATATATGTGTGTGTGTGTGTGTGTGTGTGTGTGTGTGGTAATGATAGTCTGAAAATCTCAAATTGCCCACTTTAGTCTCCACTTTTGACCCAAAGATTTTGGCAAATGATTTTCATTGATTTGTAGTTTTTCGCTTCTGTTTTGAGGAACTTTTTGCCCGTTACT
The DNA here is from genome assembly GCA_963457665.1 of Thysanoteuthis rhombus. Taxonomy (NCBI): domain Eukaryota; kingdom Metazoa; phylum Mollusca; class Cephalopoda; order Oegopsida; family Thysanoteuthidae; genus Thysanoteuthis; species Thysanoteuthis major. The sequence goes on from OY735213.1 coordinate 6,316,255, forward strand.
TTGTTCTGTTTCTTTTTCTTTTCTTCCGTCTTCATTTGTTCATTTAACGTTTACTAGACGCCACTTGGTTTGCTTGGGATAAACAATCATTATCTTTCAAGATACCCATCACCTCTCATTATCTGTGGTTCTTTTTTTTTCACAATTTACTCTTCTTTCTATCAAAGCTCAACTCAAATAAATTTCATACTATTTACTCTGATTATGGAGGATAGCTTGTTTGTTCTGTTAGTTCGTATCTCTTTGCCGGCGAAGTAATTTGTAATCTACGTTATCAACATCGGTGTCCTTTTATTACGGTAGTAAGTTGCTGGAAATCATATCCGAAGTTTTCCTCGATTACCGTGGAAAACCGTTCCAAACAATCTACTGACAATGATCTTCGAAAAATCTGACCAAGAACTCTCTATGAAACATCACAGACAGCTGCAGTATGTCAGACAAGAAATATAAACCAGATAATCCCTGGGAATCTACAACTGTGACAAGCCATACACCGAATGTTACTAAGGATTTAAGCGTGGATAGGCATCTATGCTTAGCAAATAAATCACACACACACTGAACCCCCCTAATATATATATATATATATATATATATATATATATATATATATATATATATATAATGGCCCTCCAAAATGTGTATCGCGGCCCCCAGGTGGACACATCGTCATGTGTCCTCCACGGAGCATCCAGCATTCGGGGAAGGGACTGGGTACATACCCTCACCCTGCCTTGGATGACCACAAAATAATATTCTTGTTGCAAAAGGCTCCTGATATTTCTAGATGAACACCAATCTGAGTAGTGTCAAGGCTCAGCATAGCCACTGATCTTAGGGAAAACGGGTGTATCTAGTGCAATTTTTTCGTATTCGTACTTATAGATATAAAATGCAAACATATACACATGCATAGATAGACTGAAAGACAGGGAATCGAATAAAACAAGGGTAATATAGATGTACACTTTGGGGCAATATGTATATAAGTGTCTATACATTGACATATAGAAAGATCTACCTATATAAACTGGTATTATCGTAAATTCAATCCTCATAAAGTCCTCAATCGTTGTGAACATTTTTAGAACAAAGCATGAAATCATACTAAATGAAATCGAGCGGCACACTTCCCTTTAAGGGAAAATGCATAGGGAATTTCTATTGTAATAATATTTCAAATCGGACCAGAGTGTATGCCTGACTTGGTTTTTCATCTGGAAAGTGGTAAATTTCTAGCATGTCATGCCGCATCTATCTGTCTATTTATTCATCCATCTTTTTAGCTATTCCTTTCTATATTGACCTTGTACATAAATAGGTAGGTGTGTAGATAGGTTGGTGATTAAGATATGAAAATGCCATGAGACATAAATTGACTTCATTGTAGACATCATTAATCGACCTGAATAATTACTGACGCATTCATGTGAAAATCATTATTTAAAGCTTTGGTGGATTCTAAGTTTTCTTATTGCATTCTCCCTTCAATTCTTTCCGATTGTGACTCTCTCTCTGTCTCTGTCTCTCTCTCTCTCTGTCCGTCTCTTTCCCTCTTTCAAAATTTGAGAGACACAGTTGTACTTGGAAGGATTCTCATCCTTCGAACCTAGTCGGGCATTGTTCACTCAAATTTCACTCTTCCTCTTTTCATCATTCTTTGATACTCTCGAGTTGTTCACAAAATAATAGCCGATTAGATACCTTGAAAAATTGGACAAGAAAATCAAGAAACATAAAGTATGAAATAAAAGGAAAATACGGCATGTGAACTGAACATTACAACAAGAAAAGCGAGCAATTAGAAAAATGCAGCGAAAAAACTGAAAAAGAATACCGTGGGATAAAAAATACAGTGAGGTAAATCAGAAAAAAAAAGTTGTTTTTTTAAAAATTGTTTGTAGTAAACTTTAATTTTGGTACCGTAGTTTTCTATTTGATCTTTCCATTAACCTGCTCTATTTCTCAATTTGCTCGGGAGCAGGTATGGATGCTAACATTTACACGTATTTTACAATGTCCTGCATATTGCACCGATATATTTTGCTAGTTCTTATGATTCAAAATGTGCTCTTTTTATCGAAACTCACCTTATATTCTTAGAGTTATCTGTTGACAGTGTACACCCCTAAACCTGATAATATCGTTTTCTACAACTTATGAATAATGTTATAAATAACTGAAAATGTTTGTCGAAGAAAACCCGCGTCAGACAAATGTCACAGATTTTAGTTTCGGCGTTGCAACAATATTGGTTCATCTGAGGCAAATTGTTGTAGTGAAGAAGTACAATAAGTGGGTTCCTCATGAACTCAACGATAACCAGAGATTCAGTAAAGATCGGTCCTTGAACTTTCACCGACGTAATGTTTCCTTTGTGTCGCATCAGAAAGTCTTATTACGGAATTGATCTGAGACGTTTACGTCAATGGGTAAATCAGAAATGAGAATTTAAAAAAAAATAGAGGGAGTGAAGTATTAAAGTTTGAAATTGTATTGACGAATAGAGACGAGGACAAAGGCAGGGAATGGAAAGAAAGGGAGAATAAAAATGTGTTAGAGAGATGGAGATTCTCTCTAGCTTATTAGTTCAGCAAATGTCTATCTCAATCTGTTTTCCTTTTCTGATCTGTTTCTCTTTTCCGGCACGACCCCTCTGTATCTTGGGATTTTCTCTCTCCCCCTCCATCTATTTCTCTGTCCTCGTCTGTATGTTTCTCTCTTACCTCTCTCTCTCTCTCTCTCTATATATATATATATATATATATATAATCGTACATGATTCTTATGCACTCTTATTCCTTTCCTTCCTTTCCGTGCATGTGTATCTGTTAATTTGTCAAAACCCAATGTTGTTTGGTTTAATGTGTTAAAAAATGCCCTCAAACCGAAGTCGACCTAGCGTTCAGCTGTTGATTTTGGCGCGAAACCAAACGTCTGTTTATATTAGTTCCTACCTGTTGAACGTTTTCAGTTTCAATCTGTTTTGGTTTTTTTTTTTACTTTTCCCAAAATTAATTTGCTTATCTCTGTTTGAACACCTATATACACACATTCACATACATATAGATGTATATAAAAATAATCTCACACATATGCAAACACACACACACACACACACACACATCTATACGTATAGATATATGTGGATATTGAGTCTAAAACCACACAGAAGTGGCGTAATACGACAAAATTGACGCTCTATCAGTCCCCACCATCTTGATGGTAGATCAGCCATCAGCAAAAAGCAATCATGCAACGCTCTTTTAACTCATGAATTGAGCACTCCGGTAGATGCTTAATTATGCCGTATACATTACACCATATCGCTAGATTCGGTCATACTGTCTGTCTAGTTCTATGTAGATGAGGGGTAGAATATCAGACTCCTGGTCTGGGAGGCAGCGGTGGAATGGATATCAAATCTATAGCTACACTTAAGAGTCGTAAAACACTGTTTGTGGATAACACTACATATATATGCAATGCTCTACCATAGGAATAGAGCTCTCCAGTGGGTGGGGAATATATGCCAAGTAAATATATCGCTTACATTCAACTTCACTGACCGTTCAGTTCCGTGGCACAGACGGCCTCTCGGTCTGAAGCGAAGGTTTCAATCCTACCTCGTGGTACTGGATAGGATAAAGGATAGTCTATAGCCACACTGAAGAGTTGTAATGTAGATCATACAATGATATATATATATATATATATATATATATATATATATGTGTGTGTGTGTGTGTGTGTGTGTGCGTGTGTGTGTGTGTTTGTGTGTAAGTAATCCATCCTGCAAATACTCATAAACATGCAAAGATATTCATACCTACCCAGTTTACGTACCACGTGCTTATTTTTTCATTGCAGATAACAGGATTTTGAACCAACATTTAACAAACCCCATCATCATCAACCTCCAGGGATATTCACGGATAACTAAGATAGTTTGGTTGTAAAGAAAATCATTTAAGAGGAAAGGCGGATTCCACTGTATTGTTGAAATCTAAAAATATTCGGAGAATGATGAAGAGGCTGTTCGGAGGAGTGAATGGTGGATTCGAGTTTGAACTTTGATTGTTTGCACTTACTCCACAATAACGCTCTTGGGAATAATATGAATCCAATCCCCTTTCCACCAACTAAGGATAAATAACATTGCAGACTGACTCTGCTTCTTTAGTTTTATAACAAATAATCATGCAGGGAACAGTACCCTGGGGACCGTACCGTGATATCTTGTTAACAATTCTTTGATTAATTTAATGGAAAAGCACACGACTTCCACGCATCTTTTCAATTTGTAATATCAGTTTGATTAGCAATCCGTTGATTTCTCGATGAATATGAATTAATAGATTTTCATAAAAATAGAGAAATCAGTGAATATAAACGGGTAATTTCATCACTGATATCAGTTTCTACGCCTGGGACACCAAGAATACAAGTATGAGATAGGTGCAGAAAGTTAGAATCAGAAAGAATTGATCGAATCTTTTTTCTTCAACTTTGAGAATGGAGTTGCCTTCATCCTCTGAAGAATAATTATCATCCATTCGGCATTCTGAATCACTCTCTGACTTGACGTCTCCTGAGGTCTCCCCATCACGAAACGAAACATCTGATTTACTATCTGACTAATTGTAAAAAAATCATTCAAATGAGCAGAGTGTCACCAATCATACGATTCGATCAATGTTCAATGGTAACTGTGGTGAACAAAAACGGATGGCCTATCGTAGAAGCTCCCACAAGTGCACTAAATCAGTTATCATCTGCCTTTTAACGTCCGTCACTGGACATAAACCTCCCCTAAGATCTGCCAAACTTCTCAATCGTGGGAATCAAGGTACCAGTATATCCTGAACTTGTCTAAATAATCACACCATTATTTACCATTTGGTTGTTGATGAACGCACCGAAACAAAATAAACCCTTTGCGAACCGTACGATGTAGAAAAATACCTCTGTCCATCGCTCAAAGATTATGGACGAAAGATTTCTTGTCTAGCAACTTATTTTGACCCTAAAACGTTTTAGACGAAATTTGTGACACAATCTGTATATACTGGGACAATTCTGATGAAAACAATAGGTATTATCAAATAATTCTATTGATCTTCAGGTATCAGAAGACGGAAACATTTTTAAAAATCAATATAAAAGAAGTTGAATAAATTTTAATGTTATTGAATATGGACAACACTTTTGCTCAGATCTCGGTCTATCCCCACCCAAATATGTGGAAAGTAAAACATTGACTGAATTTTGTGGAAAAGAAAAAAACGTGTTGAAAACTTGAGGAAAGCTGATCTATGTAAAATGTGTTTCGTATGAAATTCGTAATAAAAAGGTTTGGTTAGTCACCTGATAGATCACTCAGAAATTTTTCAAAAAACGAAGATCCATGACTAACTTATTTCTTTTGACTCTTGTTGAATTACAAAAATCTCTGATTTTGAACGTTGCTGGGCACAAACTGAAAGACTAATTTAGCATAAATGTACATTGCAAATTTAACCCCAGCATGAAGAGAAAAAACTAGATATGATGATGTTGAATTTTCAACACTCCAGCTCCATTTATGCAGCTCGGATGCACATTACACATATACATACATACAAACATACACAAAACCAGCCAGAAAACCAATTAAAAAGGGAACGTATGTGGACAATTTTGATTGATGGCTTCTAATAAGTACAAAGGCTGCTGGACCAATTTTGCATGGCATTTCATCGTAGATTGCACTAAAAAACTTATTTCTGGATGATGGGGTTGGGAAACATTGTGCTACAGACCTGATAGGAGTAAATTTTTAAAACTAAGCTCTCTGGGTCTATAGTTTAACATACATACATACATACATACATACATCGTATATCGATTGCCAAAGACGTTCAGAGCAGTTATCAGGACAGGTGGAAGTGACAACCACCTTAAACTTTTAAATTCATTTTATCCCTAATTTAATATATTTGGCATGGTACAAGGCTGCTCACTCTTTTCATTCACGATTCGATCAACTTTATGAAAATACTCGGTGTGTTTGTCACTCCTAACATTCAAGTGATCATCACTTTTTGAAGCTGCCATTGATGACTTTCATGTTATTTACCGAATCATCATCATCATCGTCGTCATCATCATCGACATCATCATCTTCGTCATCGTCATCGTCATCGTCATCGTCATCGTCATCGTAGTCGTTGTTGTTGTTGTTGTTGTTGTTGTTGTTGTTGTTGTTGTTGTTGTTGTTGTTGTTGTTGTTGTTGTTGTTGTTGTTGTTGTTGTTGTTGTTGTTGTTGTTGTTGTTGTTGTTGTTGTTGTTGTTGTTGTTGTTGTTGTTGTTGTTGTTGTTGTTGTTGTTGTTGTTGTTGTTGTTGTTGTTGTTGTTGTTGTTGTTGTTGTTGTTGTTGTTGTTGTTGTTGTTGTTGTTGTTGTTGTTGTTGTTGTTGTTGTTGTTGTTGTTGTTGTTGTTGTTGTTGTTGTTGTTGTTGTTGTTGTTGTTGTTGTTGTTGTTGTTGTTGTTGTTGTTGTTGTTGTTGTTGTTGTTGTTGTTGTTGTTGTTGTTGTTGTTGTTGTTGTTGTTGTTGTTGTTGTTGTTGTTGTTGTTGTTGTTGTTGTTGTTGTTGTTGTTGTTGTTGTTGTTGTTGTTGTTGTTGTTGTTGTTGTTGTTGTTGTTGTTGTTATTATTATTATTATTATTATTATTATTATTATTATTATTATTATTATTATTATTATTATTATTATTATTATTATTATTATTATTATTATTATTATTATTATTATTATTATTATTATTATTATTATTATTATTATTATTATTATTATTATTATTATTATTATTATTATTATTATTATTATTATTATTATTATTATTATTATTATTATTATTATTATTATTATTATTATTATTATTATTATTATTATTATTATTATTATTATTATTATTATTATTATTATTATTATTATTATTATTATTGACTGGTATTTTCATTCATCTTAATTCTCCAGTTGCTTTTTCATGTAATCTCACCTAAACTGTCAATCTGCATCAATGAAAAAACAGAATAGATTAAAAACGGATAGTGAGCTCTTGAGACTCGAGCTTAATTCCTAAACAAACAGAAACATAACCATTTCGATATTAGGGAGATTGCAATAATCTTTGGAATTGAATTCATTAATCTGGAATTAAAATCGTTTGTTGAGATCATTGTTTGTTCACTTTGTTACTTGTTGAACTGAATCATCATTTTAATTTTTGTCGATGCGATTTGAAAATAGGCCATCGAGAATTATTCGTTCATTTATTTTCTTGCTGTATCCTAAAACACAGTGAATGGTCGTTGGACAACACCATGTGTTTTTCACCATGATTTGGGGAAGGGTGGAGCTCGTCATTTTTCTGGGTCTTTTGGAATCAGAGTTGCCCGACCAATCGATTGGTTGCCATCCACAGCTACAGAGCCCATTCTTCTCTACTTTTAGCCCACAGATGTAGAAGATTAGATGTTTCCATGCTCCACTCTGGGGAGCATCACGGGCAGGGCTTGAACACCTCTCGCCAATTTCATTCTCTGCACCGTTAGTTGTTCAATCGGTCAGCGCTACGAATCTACTCTGGTAATGGGCAACGCTTTTCTTGGTGTGCTGTCCATAGAACTGAACTCTTCCACTGCTAATGCAGATACCATTAGAGTACCATATGAAACAATGTCCTCTTCAACTGGAAGAAAATGACTTTTGTTCGATAAGCATTTGTGTGGATTTTTCCGCTTTATAACCATTCCAAATATTCTCATGGAACTTGAAATGATGTAACCCAATTACTTTAGAAATCTTTTGAGCAATTCAGATCAGAAGATAATACTATTTTTCTTCGTTTTTTCTCTCTGAATTTATCCGGATTTATGTTCAAATCATCTTAACTCAAAAGAAAAGAAAAGATCATCATCGTATTCCAAGTTTGAATATCAATTGGAGACTCTGCACTCGGACATGACAAGCGTGCGTAAATTGGATAGAGATGTCAGTCGCTTGACTGAATTTTTTAGAAACCTCTTTTACTTTCCCCTGTCGATTCCGTGAATTGGACATTTTGACAGTTACTATTTTCTTGGCCATTTTTTTCTTAATCACACAAAATTTCTATATCGTTTTTTTTCTTTAATTTTTATAATTCCATCTCACTTTCTTCCTTTTTGCTTTGATAAAGACGGATTTTTTTTTCAAATTTTGTTCCTCTCTTATTATCTCCCTTGTCTGTTATGACATTTGAAGCGATTTTCCCCAACACTCCCCAATTTTCCTCGATTCTGTGTTTATTTTTAACAGTAAACATTTTTCTCCGTCTTTTTTTCTTCCTTTTCATGCTTCAAATCATTTTTGTTCCTTTTCTTCACACTTTTTCCAATTATTGCCTCTTTCCTTTGCCTCCTTTAACATTCTGTCACATTTGCATATTTTGTTATCTTGCATCAAGATATTTTTCCAACAATACTTTCCTCAAATCTTCAGGCTCAGATTAAATTGGTGAGTGGCATATAGCATATGACATTAGGTGGTCCCATCTATAAAACACAGACACAACACACGTATATATATCACGACTCACAACATGGATTCCCCGAGACCACATGCGCAACCGAGGCCGGCAAAATGTTAGATGGAGAGACGAGCTAGACAAGTTCAGGAAGTACTGGCTCTGTGACGCCCATGATAGAGAAGTGTGGCAAATCCTGGGGAAGGTCTATGTCCAACGACGGACGCTAAAAGACTGATGATGATATATATATATATATATATATATATATATATATATATATATATATATATATATATTAACGTGCATATATTTTCTCCTAGTAAAGTAATTGATTTTTTTTTCATTTGCTATTCGACAAATATGTCTGACATCTCAGTAATGGCATTCCTTTTCATTTTAATTTTTAAGTTGCAGCTCTGACTTCAGATCCAAATACCCCCATGTTATTTGTGTTGTTAACGTATCACATAGATATTTTACTTCCACCGAATACTGTATCAAAGTATTGTCCCCAATCAAAAGTGATAATAGATTGAAATAGCTAACTTTTAACTACTCTGTTTATATGAAATTTGAAGACAGTATAATACTATAGTAACAGAGCATATGTAGAATCAATTAATGAGTCAGCGTTGATATCTTGCAAGCACTTATATTGGGGTTTCTGAAACCGGAGGGCCAGTGGCCAAGGTTTCTTTACTACTAAGTTAATCGACTGGTACCAATTGAGTTGTAACTGGTAGCTGTCATTGTCTTTTCCATCAGTCGTATTTGGTGGTCTACACTAGGAATCATATTATGTCAATTCCCTCAATAATCCAGGAATCTCATCGGTATTTTCTCCCAACATTTCAATCAGGGTAGCTTTCATGAAGATCACACGAAAAGTCTCTTAGATATTTTAGCATTCTTGTCAGCGTTCCCTCCAACCATATCTCAAGATATGAGATCAAGCGACGACAAGTCACCCCAAAATTCAAGTACTATCCCCGGTATTCTTTACCATTAGCAAATATCAATACTTATCATTTAGATCAAGTGACAAAAGTTCTCCCCCTAAACTTATTCAAATAAAATAAAAATTCCATGTTCCTGATAATATATTCTTTATATAAGAATTGAAAATGCAGGTATCAATTATCAATCGATTTCCTTCCATTTGATCTATTTATCTTGATGTATCAGCAGTCCGACTCTCAGATCTTCCTTTACATTTATATTGTCTTCTATCGGGGAGGTAGCAACCAGCTAACTTCTGTCTGACGATGATACTTCTCACCTAATTCGGCGAAGTGAACTCGTCCTGGTTTGTCTGTCCCTTCATGTCAACCAAGCCGATACAGAAATTTATCATTCGCACTCCTTTTCTTGGATCATAAGCCAGTACTTTCCGACTGAGTGAGCCAAACCTAAAAGTCTATCTACGAAAAAATTATTTTGTCTTTAACATAGATTTTTTTCAATCACTGGCCCCTATCCATGCTTCCTCTCAATGTACAATCATTTGCTGAGCGGTTTGCAATATGCCCGAGGCTGTTTCTTCTTTTCAAACCGAAAACGCCACTAGCAGAATGACCCACGTATCATTTCACATATCGATCTTTGATCACCTGGCTCGGGACTGCTATGCCTCCCACAGAGTAGGTTTAGAGCCAATATTAATGATATTAATTTGTTTAAACAAATCCTGATTCAAAGCCGAACCCTCACTGCTTGTTTGGTATCATTATGAGTAGGAAGCAAAAGTTGATTTTAGCGGGAACAATGAAGTTTTGCTCCCAAGATTTGACTTCCTCAATCCACTTTGTGCAATCTGCATCAATTACCATCAGTCAATACAACAGGCTACTATCTATATGGATTCGAATATTTATATATATATATATATATATATATATATATATATATATATATATATATATATATATATATATAACTTGATGAATTCTGTTACGGAGCTACCCCTGCAGCGACTACCTCACATCTAAGATGTGAAAACAATAACAAATACGTCGATAAGAGAGAATCGAGGATATATTTGAAGGTTGAATCCAATTATTTCCAGATAGTACAGTTATTGTAACTAAGTTGGAAACTGCAGTTAGTAAGTCAATCAATCTTCTCGAAGACAAAAGTAGCGTGGGTTCTAGTTACATCGTGCGCTCATCTCTTATTTCCACACTGAGCTATTCACTTACTGTTCAAGATTGACTGCCCAAGTAAATTTCTGTTTGAAAATCAGATGGATAAAAGCCTAGGCAGAAGATTAACGAGAATCTGCTAATCTAATATAACCTAATGTCTTAAACTATGGATAGAAAGCAACTCACTTTAAGAAAACTCCATGGTGTGTTTACATGGCAAACTGACCATTGTCCGGCAAATGAATTCCTCTTGAAAGAATTTTTTTTGCTTTGGTTTATTTTCAGAAAATTCTTTTACAAAGCATCAACAAAAAATGACAATATAGTCTATATAGGTTTCTCCAGTTTCAAAGTGCATCCGCCTGAATGACTCTTTATCTATCGTTCTATGTGTCTTGCGAACAGTCAACACGAATTGAGCTTAACTACTAAAAATCCGAACATTTAGCTGATATTATGCCTGGAAGTTGTAATGGGTTTCAATTTACAAGTTGTGCTTATGATAAGTCATTCGAAAAGTTCATGTCCGGCAGCAGATTTATTGATCAAATGAAAGTTGAGGAAAGTTACTTATTCATTGGTTGCATTTTTATATAATTGTTTAATTGAGCATCCCCATTACAGTTTGCTTGCAGTTTCTCTTGTTGGTCTAATCAGACCTGCTTAGGAGATCGTCAATCAAACTTTCTGCGTCAGCACAGTTAACATAAACATAGCTTTGATCAGTTTTCAAGTGGGTTTAGCTGGTAGGTCAGTTATGTATGAACTCATGTATTACACTACATGCCACAACTAGAGAGCCAAAGGACTTAAATTTTAAGAAATATGTTTTTTTCAGGATTTTTCTCGAGTGGGGGGTCATTTTTAGTTTCTATTTAATTTAATGCTCAATTTGTTCACTTTAATTTTGAATTTGCCTGCTTTAATTTTCAATGACGGAAATTCGAAGAACTTTTTTCAATTAAAGAAAAAAAAACTGTTTTTTTTTAAAAACTGTTTCCACAAAGGTTCCAATATCTTCAAAAGTAATAAGCCAAGTCATTTGTGCTTCAGTGTTGAATTTGACCCTGAAGCAGAGAGTCTTGTTGGATATTTGTAATATAAACTCTGCCATAGACCCACCATCGTTTTCAGGGAGATGATTTGAAGCATTCACTCTAACTTCATACGTAACACTTTGTTGGTCATTGAAGATAAAACAAAAAGCTATTCTACTTAATGTTAAAACAAAGATAATACAAAAAAGAAAGAAAAAAATAACATTAGAAAAAATTAAAAGAAATGAGATTGAGTGGATGTATGACTAGATAAAAGACGTGACAATGGTTGAATAGTTGGAAAAGGAAAAACAAAATCAAGATCAAACAAAAAATATTTCATGCGTAGATGTAAGTATCATCATCATCATCATCATCATCAGTCTTTTAGCGTCCGTAGTTGGACATAGACCTTCCCCGGGATTTGCCACACTTCTCTATCATGGGCGTCACGGAGCCAGTACTTCCTGAACTTGTCTAGCTCGTCTCTCCATCTAACATTTTGCCGGCCTCAAAAAATCCTGAGACAAGTTCGATTGAGCAAGAAAAATGAACCGTTGGTGTTGGCAAGTGAGTGGTGTTATGGCTCTCCTGACACTATGTATATATATATAAATAAGAGTTTTGATATGACGAAACAGCTGCCTATGGATGTAACAATTTTTAATTATCATTATGATTAACGCTTCCTTCCTTGAGCCCTATTAAGTTAGGTAACTTGTCCACTATAAGTTGCTAGAGCAAAGCTCTTCCTACTCTGGGATGGGGCACTCTAGTGGAGCAGAAATTGTGCGTAAGTAAATATATCATCCGATTCAGTGTAACTGACTATCCAGTTCTAAGTAAGACAGGGGTAGAATTCCAGCTTCTTGATCTGAAGGAAAAGTTCTGATCCTACTTTGCAGTACTGGAAGGGATATTTTATAGAATTATAGACAGAATTATCAATTATTATTGTAATCAACGCCCGTTTTTAAGGTAGGGTACATCTTCTATGAGCTGTTTCGTTGTATTACAATTCTTGTGTAGCTATAACTTGTTTATAGCCACACAGAAGAGTTGTAATTCAATGAAACCTTAGTCTGTGGATAACCCAATTATATATATATATATATATATATATATATATATATATATATAATTAATAATTGTGTCATCCACGGACAGCAGTTTCGTTGTATTACAACTCTTCAATGTGGCTATAGACTCGTATTCCCTTCCAGTTCCGTACGTATAAATATATTTGAGAGGGGTCGTGCTGACTTTATGCCATAGGAAACCTCCAAGCATGAGCAAAGCCAAGCCAAATTTGGCATGCATTATTCAGTAGACCGACGGAAAGGTTTTTTGAAAGTAAGGTTGTATCCCCATCTCAATATGCTTCAGGAGTGTCGGGCTAATTTACATAAATTTTGACAACGTTCCTTTTAATATGACGTTGAAAATCATATATATATTTTTCAATCAAATTTCGAAATAAGAGAAATGGGTAACGTATCAGTTGTGTTAAGAGGCTGTCTATCGACATGAATTCGAACGTATTCATACACTAAAAACAACAACGATATTCTAAATTTGCCATCGGATTCATTTTCTTTAAAATCAATAATAAAACCATATCAACAACCTATCCATTTCAATACATAGTTTATTTGGAAAGGAACAACTCTCATATTTTACATTCTTAAGACTACAGATTTCTACCTCGAATTGACGATATGAAAAGTAACACGAGCCATTCAATAATCCAATGGTCCTTTCTATCAATCCTTTTTTTTTTTTTTTTTTGGTAATTAGGGAAAACTTTCTCTGGGTGTCGCCAGATCCAGTAATCTCAGATCAGATGATTTTGTATCCCTTGTGATGGTGATCCATTGGGTGGTATTCTCAGGGCTGCGATTTCATCTTTATTAATTTAGTTTTGGGTGGTAAACATCATTTCGCAAAGTTTTTCGCAGTTTTAAACGCTGTTTTATAAGCTAAAGATGATTATCATTATTATCATAATTATCATTATTATTACGATCATTATTATCATCATCATCATCATCATCATCATCATTATTATCATTATGATTATTATTATTATTATTATTATTATTATTATTATTATTATTATTATTATCGTACTTGTCAAAATTGACAGAAATATTCAATTTCTTCTAACTTGAATCAGATTATTTCTGTGCTCTGTCTTGGATCAGTGTCACTCTCTGGCTCTCTGCAATCACTTTAACCATTCACAACTCAGTGAATAAGCTGCTGAGTAACCATAGCCCGTAACTCAAACCTCAACATTGCACCTAGGGTATAATCTTATGAGATAGTAATACCTGAGCGGCTGAAATATCCTCATTTTGTTCTTATTCACGTTTATTTTGCAAAAAAAAAAAACGAAAAAAAAAAAAAATTGTGTTCTCAAGTTTGGTTTGTTATTTATTGCTTAAACTGTTTCTGAAATGACTACAGTTGGCTTCATCATCATCGTCATCAGTCTTTTAGCGTCTGTCGTTGGACATAGACCTTCCCCAGGATTTGCTACACTTCCTTACAATGGGTGTCACCGAGCAAGTACTTCCTGAACTTGTCTAGCTCGTCTCTCCATCTAACATTTTGCCACCCTCGATTGCGCATGTGGTCTTGGGGGATCCATATTGTCAGTCGTGATGTCCATCGATTGTCCGCCATTCTTACAACATGGCCAGCCCACCACCATTTGAGATTTTTATTGGATTGTATGATGTCCCTACGTCTTGTTTTTTCTTGGATGTACTGTGCTGTCTTGTAGTCTCTCAATGTGAGGCCCATCATTATTCATGTGCACGTTCCATGGTTCTCAATCTACGTGTCTGTCTCTTGGTTAGGTTCCATGTTTCAGCTCCATAAGTGACTATTGGGAGGATGCATTGGTTATACACCCTTCTCTCTAAGATTGAGGGGATCTTATTATTTTTGAAGGTTGAGCTAGCTCTGCTAAAGGCTTGCCATCCTAGTGTGACTCTTCGCTTGATTTCTCCTTCTCTTGAGGGTCTCGTGGAGATTCGTTGGCTTAAATAGATGTAGTGGTCTACTTCTTCCAGTTGTGTGTCTTCGATTTTGATCTTAGTGCTTTTATCCCCAATTTGGTTGTTGCACTTGATCTTCGTCTTGCTGGAGTTCATGTGTAGGCCGACATTCTTGCTCTCTTCATTTAGTTCATCTATCATTAGTTGGAGGTCGTGTTGGTTCTCTGAGAAAAGGGCTATGTCGTCTGCAAATCTGAGGTTGCTCAGATACTCACCGTCTATTTCAATTCCTTTACTCTCCCAGTGTAGCCTTCTAAAGATCATCTCGAGGCAGGCTGTGAAGAGTTTATGTGAGCTGGTATCACATTGTCTTACTCCTTTCTGGAGCTGAAAAGGGTCTGAGTCTTTATGTAGCCTGATAAAGGAGCTGCCATGATTGTATATATATATATATATATATATATATATATATATATATATATATATATATATATATATATATATATATATGTGTGTGTGTGTGTGTGTGTGTGTGTGTATCAGCGATAAGATAGCTGCTTCGACTTTTCAATGCTCTCATGCTAATGCAAAGTCCTACATATATATATATATATATATATATATATATATATATATATATATATATATATATACATATTTGATTAATCTAGCTTATATATACATATATATATATATATATATATATATATATATATATATATATATATATATAACATCATCATCATAATCTAAGACTCAAGAATTATATTGATGAATATTGAACCTTTGCCATGGATACACTCAAAAGATGTTACAAATAAAGACTTCGTAATACTAGACTGAATAAATAGGATCCCTTTTATGTTGCCTAATACTAGTCTCGGTATCTGTAAACACCTGTATCCGTAAATTTTATGAATTTCATAGTTTCTTCTATGATCAGCCATGAGCGATTTATTAGAGCAGGATCTAGTCACTATCTTTGCATAGGATTATTTACTGTCAAAATTTTGCAGGAATTTGGTCAGCGTTCGAAGCAATGAACAGAAGTGAAGGAGCTTCGTTCGTAGAGACGCTATTTTGTCACCTTAAGACGCCATTAAGCGGAAGGAAACATGGATACAGGCGGGGAAGATTCACAATCAATAATGCATTGTGGGATACGCTGTTTTAGAGACCAGAGCAGGAAAAAACAACATTGTTTAAGAGAAGTCTCAAGGTCCTGGATGTGGAGAGCTTAGGTTACTTTCTCTTATAGAACTGAATAAACAATATTTCCTGAGCATTTTTTCTTTTGTTTCAATCTGAGGGTAGGTATTGTACTTACTTATGGTTTTTTATTGGTTTCTTTTGTATTATTCTCTGATAATCTTTTCTTCTGTAATCTTTGCTGTCTGCTCGTGCAACCTGGCACCATTATTCCAGTCTTCAAAACATTTTTCCCGTTTTTTGACGATTTCTTCGGAGCCATTGTATTTTCTGATATCATTTTTCTCTATTGTAGCATTGCTTCTATTGGTGTTCTAGTTCTTCTTTTTCTTCTTCTTCTCTTTCTTTTTGCCTCCATGTTCCTTCTTTTCCTTCTTCTTCTTTATCTTCTCTTTCTCTTCCGACTCATTTTTCGTGCAGAATTTCCACTTTTCGACCTCCTTTTTCAACACTTATTCAAACCCGTTTCATGCCATCCAATTTCCCTTTTTCCTTCTGCTTCACTTCCCCCCTCAGCTTTTTTTCTCGTCTTGTCTCTTCTCTCCTGGTTCCTCTTCCTCTCTCTTCAGCCTTGTGTCTTTCATTTTTTTCCGACACATAAACATACGAACAGACGTGCATAAACAGAGAGAGAGAGAGAGAGAGAGAGAGAGAGAGAGAGAGACAGACAGACAGACAGACAGAGAGAGAAAGAGAGAGAGAGAGATAGAGGGAGAGGGGGGAAAGCTTACGTGTCTTAACTGCTATTTTATTCTCGCCTCTCCTCCTCAGCCAGGAAGAGAATTCAAAAACATCTCCCCCATCACTCCCTTGTGATCCGTACGGACACCACATTCATATAAATCCACCCTACCCACTAGAACATTCACCAACGTACCGAATCCACTGTCCGTCTGTCTCTCCGTCCCTTTCATTCTCATTTTTTTTCTCCTCCCAGACTATCTGACATCATAACTCCTGTCGTAAACAGGCTTATTATAGATATAGTTCGATTGAATCATTCATGTATTTTTCAGAATATTTTGTTGTTCCATGGGTTGGGATATTTTTTGCAGATCAATTTCACGATGTCTCCAGGATCCATATGTTTATCAAAATGAATGACCACGTCTCTATTTTTGTTTACTTGAACTCAGTCAAAACGCACTGCCAATAGCTTTCAAATGTAATACGTTAAATGTTGTACAATTACAGGAATTCAAAGTTCGAAGTAATGTCAGCAATAGATAACTCCCTGAATCTCATTTTTAGTTGTTTTGATAAAGGGAAAAGCTCTAAAACATTGGTGATTGTTGACATGTTTCATTTCATAGAAAATAAATCAGGTTGGTTTTACTTTCACTAATGGATCTAACGTATTCAAAAATCAGTTGCAAATATTTTATCTTACAATAATGAAAAAAAAATCGGTTCAAAGGTCGAATTAAATCTTCTGCTTATCGTAAAAGATTCAGTAGTTTGTTGATTGCATACATACTCAAGCTTCCAAAGTTGAAATGGACACGAGCTAGAATCTTGCCGAAATGTTTTTGGTTATTCCTGATCTGCAAAGTGTGCGTGTTGACGGACAAACAAATGTACTTGCCATAAAAAGTGGCTGAAATTAAGATCGAAGATAATGCTCGTCAGAAATTTAAAAGGCCCATTCATTCTCAAATTGACGTAAGATTTTGAATTGAAAATACAAAAAAAGTCAGTCAACAACTCCTCTCAAACAATAATGCAGAAGTCAATTACAGCCTGCAACCACAATCCATCGCCTTCTTTGAATACGTGACGTTGTGTACGGGAATTTTTTGTCGTCATTTTACATCTTCGTTTATTGGACAATAAAAGCCCGTATCAAAAGATGAAGAAAAATACTTACTTCTACCGTTGATGCATGTCAATATTTGATAGCTCAAAATACTTGGATTAATACGCATGATATTTGAACAATAACTCTACCATATTTCGCCATCCCCCAGAGGACTTTCGTAATTCTCTTGTATGAGTGTGTGTGTGTGTGTGTGTGTGTGTGTGTGTGTGTGTCTCCCAAGCACAGATACTTTATTACGTTTTTTATCAATTATATTTTGTTTTGTTGATCAACAACTTATTCAAACGTAATCATCAACTTTACAAAAGCTCAGCTAAAGAATTGTTTATCAGTTCTCGAGACGCAATTGTTATGTCATTCTTATGGATTCTGCTCATGAAAAGAAAGACTGAACAGTTGCCTCACGAGACTGAAAAAACAATTCCAAAAAATAAATTTTGTAACGTCCATGAATCAGTTTGAAAAAAAAAATCGTTTATCGGCAAGACGGAAATATTATCAATAAAAAATAAAACGAAATAAGAGGTTCACCGAGAAAAAAAGAACCATATAAATAAATGCCGACGCTTAACGTCTGTTCGGGCACAATGGCGTAAAAAAAGGTATTTTCAATCTTTCAACATTCCGTTTCATTTTGTGTTTCAGAACATGTCACTAAATTGGTAATTTTTTAGACACATTCGCTTTCTACATTGTCATTTAAATTATTTTGCTAGATATCATATCCGATTACTGATCATACTGTTCATTATACAAGTAAACTATCTTGTTGTTGATATGGTTGGTGTATATTTTCTTCTATTTCTTGATTGATTTTTATATTCCATACATAAAGCTTGGCTTTGACTGGCTCAAGGCCGTAAAATTGAAGCACCCTGAGAAAATCAAACTCAATATATTGGCAAATTTATTCGCGGATTATTGAACACATAGTCTAGTTTACTACGATACTATGCAACGGTTACTGAGCTTTCAGTGAGGACCAAACTCACTACAGTAATAGTGGTTCAGAAGACCAGCTTGCTCATCATTTATAAACAAAGATTGTTTGCGAACTGTGTGATTGAACAAAATAGCACGCGGCAGGAATCCCGTTTATGTGAAAAGTAAATTTTCACTAAATACGCAAACGAGTATTTCAAGACTTGAATGTGCAAATACACGCCCATTATATCTGTCCCGCTTCTGAATCAGTTAGGTTCAGGATTACAGCTATTTAAGGTCAATTATGGAACAAATACAAGCTGCAAACCGATGAGTACTAAGAGAGGTGGGCTGGAGACTTGAGGAGAATTGCTGTCACTCAAACTCCAGCAGTTACCACCAGGCAACTGGTGTGAGATTGCAAATAATAATAATAATGATAATAATAATAATAATAATAACAATAATGATAATATTAAATAATTAAAATAATAATGCTAATAATAATTATGATAATAATAATAATAGTAGTAGCAATAATATTAATGATAATAATAATAATAGTAGTAGCAATAATATTAATGATAATAATGATAGAAATAATAATAATGATAATGATAATAATGATAATAATAATGATAATAATAATGATAAAAATAATATTGATAATAATATTGATAATAATAATAATAAAAATAATGATGATAATAATAATGATAATAATAATGATAATAATAATAAAAAAAATAAAAATATTGATAATAATAATTAAAATATTAATAATGGTAATAATAATAATGATAAAAATAATATTGATAATAATATTGATAATAATAATAATAGAAATAATAATGATAATAATAATGATAATAATAATAATGATTTCCATTATTATTCGGACCATCCTCATCTTTGTTGTTTTTTATACAACGTTTCGGCCGTTGCACTCTACGGCCTTCGTCAGGTATCATCAGGGAGATTTTTTTTTAATAATAATGATAATAATAATTGCTATATCCCTTTTTATAATTTGAATGCTTTGAGTTTACGAACCTATTCCCGACAATTATCAAATGACCAATTGGAAAAAAACAAAACAGAGAGAGGGAAAACATTTGAAAAATTCGAAATTTAATTAACAAGTAACAAACTAACAAATTTGTAGAACAATTGAACATTTGAAAATGTGTGAAAAATGTTTTTTTTTTGGCTCATTATGTGAGCTATAAAGTCTTGAAATTCAATCAACAGCAAATCAACAAGTTAAAGAACAATAGGAAAATAGAAAAATGTGGAAAATGTTTTTTTGGCTCATAATCTGAGCGATAAAGTCTTGAAAGTCAATCAACAATAACAAACCAACAAATTAGTATAAGAATTGAAAAATGTAAAAAATGTTTTTGTTTTCTGTTTGTTTTGTTTTTTTTTTTTTGTTTTTTGTTGCTCATTATCTGAGTCTTTAAAGCCTTAGCGTCTTTGTGTCTCCCCAAAACAGCAAGAAAAAAGACGTCTAAAGCCTCCTAGAGTTCTTCTCCAACCAACGCGGACATTGCGTTGAATGACGGCGCTTAAGGGTTCACGACTTGTCTCTGGAGGCATCGAAACTGAAGTGGTGACTGGATCAAGGTCGCGGGGAATATCCAGTGAACTTTGATCACATCCGACGGTCAGGACCACTGAAATTGAGGAAGCAGACGATGAGCCCGCATCGTCTGGATGAATTATTTCAATTTGAACGGGCTCTGGGTCAAATAGAAGATAGGGTATCAATGAATTTTCGCTTTCTGTAAAAGCTAAATCCCCATCGTAACAGATCGTTATATTCACCACATCAGGACTCAAAGGCAGATTAAAGTCTTCTTGACGTTCGTCCATTAATGGGGAATCAACTATTGTCTCCTGCTCAAGCTTTTCTTCTTCGGGTAAAGTGAACTGCACTCTTTTCGGACGCCGGAAGAAGACGAGATCATCAATATCGGTAAACCCCGAATTTTCCCACCAATCCGTGAATGATTCTGAGGTATGTTTATTGAAGTTGTCAGTATTGTCATTTTCGGTAGGTTTTGAGTCGATTGCCATGATTTTAGTTCAAATTTTATCGCTTTTAGTCTCTGTTTATCGCAAAAAACAACGTTAAAGTTAGAAAGATCACAAAAATATCAATGTTTTTTTCAATCACGTGGTGCTATTATGACGTAAGAATAAAAAATCACGTCATTGCGTTTCACTAGATGTTATTTCTTAATTTTTTCATTTATGATATTTAATAGATATTTCAAATGAGAAAATTAAATAAAGTAATGCATTCACTATATATATATATATATATATATATATATATATATATATATATATATATGTCAATTTTATAATGTGGTGCTAATCATGTCATTAAAACAACTGAAATCCTTTATCCTATAACGTCTCAGAACTTTCAGCATTGTCCTTCTTTCCTTTTTCCTTTCCTTCCTATCTTTTTCTTGTTATCTCTCTACCTGTAAAGATTAATGGCCAGCTCAGTCTTTTTTCCCTCCCTCACACTCACTCTCTCTCTCTCTTTAAATATATGTAAGCATATTCATGCATCTGTGTGTGTGAGAGCTTGCGTGTGCGTTAACGTACTTTCGATTATTATACGGTTTATATATTTTTCACTTATCATGATTTTCCAATTAATTTGAATAATATAAAGAATATTTCCTTCGTCAAAAATTCACACTTGATTCTTCCTTTTAAAACATTTTGTTCTCTATCAAACATGCGAAGTTAATTTTGCATTATTCTACCTGTAAGGGTTTTCAACCACTGTAGCTTCCACCCAAAATTTTATCCATTTGGGGGTGTGTGTGGAATCAAACCCCCTAGAGTATAATGGCTTTCGAAAGTATTTTGCTCAACATCAACCTAGCCGTATAAACGTATCCGAATCAATTCGTTCGTGGCCTGACATGTAGTCATTAACTGGAATATCCCCCTGATCTTATTAATATCCACTGCAAGATTATATGCGATGATGAAAAAGGAAATTATGTTGAATAATATTTTTGGTACGGTCAAGTGTTTTTTTTTATCATTCAGGTGCGGACTTTGATTGATGCACCTATAAAAATATATTCAACAGACTCAATCACAAGTGCACAAGTCTGATGTCCCCAAAGAGGATCAAAGTAGCTACAATAGTAAAGATATGAGAAAATATCTTGTTTTTTGGCCTTTGGTGACACGCCAATAAAGAAACATACGTTGGCTGAACTGTGCCTAATTTAAAACAAGGTGTCAAGTGTAAGGCACCCGGTTATGGTCGAATTTGCTACACGAACAATGGGGTTCGTGATCACCTTGTAGTTTCTGTTTGGAAATTCAATGTCAAACTCTGATCAAAGTCTAGCATTCGTTTTGTTTTTCCCCTGCATCAACGACAAAAACAACAACCCTCTGAATTATATTGGATTGATTGATTTTGGATTGAACCACATCGTGGCAAACCTTTTAACTTTATCCAGCATCTTGAACGTTTTCAGTAGATCTCAAAAAAGGACTGTAGGGACTTTGTTCACACACACCCTGATGAAACATCAAATTGTTCAAATGAAGATGCCTGACTTGAATATTAGCATTCGGTCTAGCTCCGTTTATGTTTTTGTGTTTGAGAGAAACAAAGAGAGAGAGAGAGAGAGAGAGAGAGAGAGAGAGAGAGAGAGAGAGAGAGGGAGAGAGAGAGAGAGAGAGAGAGGGAGAAAAAATAATACCGACTAAATTTAGCATAGTGTGCCAAAATCTCCATGGTCTGCTGGTGTTGAAAAGCAACCTTTAGAAGCTGGCTCTTGCTAAAGCTTGAACACTGACCGCATACTCCTATAGGTTACATGTGATATTTACGAAGCTCAAAACAACTAATAACCCAAATAGAGAAAAAAAATGTAACAAGAAGATTGTGTTGTGTCAATTATTGGATTTTGAAGGATATCCTCGCATTGAAGTGTATGATTTGTATATGAGTACATAGATTTTCTCAAAACGATATATGTAGGTAAGTTGAAGTTATGTAGATGTACTGAACACTAGAAGTATGTGATTGGAAGGAAAGAGAGACCACAATTGAAAAAATCCAGTGTATAGTATTGAAGAAGGAAAGCAACGTATCTATGCAACTCTATTCATAATGTTAATCAAAGTTATCTTTCATTAGTATTTTCCTTCGTCAATATGTGATGAAGTTTAAAAGATTGTTGCATTGATTAATTGTAATGTTGGGCATACTAATAACTTCTTTGAGGACTTGACAGCCAGAAAAATGATCGAATGATCGAGGAACGAGACAGGATAAGGTTTGGTTTTGTTTAATTCATGTATATAAGGATATTTTTTTCGATAATTCAAAGGAAAGAACAAAAAATGATGGAAGTGAGATGTCATGTGTCGTAAAGAAATTAATGTTAAGATAACTGGATAAAATTTTTGAATTATTTGGTCGAATATGTGGGTAGAAAATCTACCCGTAATAGTTTTTCTGTGCTACTAGTAATCTTAAAGATGATATTTGGGTTGTTTACATGCAATCTGAGATCATGACGGACCGATCCGATGTATTATCAGCATGGATGATGACTCAACAGAAGTGACACAAACGGTGAGACAAGTCTGTTGTTAAACTTACTAATCCCTCATCTTTTGATATGCTTTTTGCCTCAACATATCTAAGTAAACTCTGTTTAAGAAAAACTAAATGATACATGGTATGATATTATATCAAAATACAAAACACGAAATAGAAATCTAGTTGTAAAGTAGAGAAGCCAAGGCAAGGATCTGCTTGTGTGAGCCTAGTAAAGGCCTGAAGCGATAAGCCATTAATGATTAAGATCATAAAACCTAACGCTTCGCAGACAGACATTAGCCGACCATAACTTTCTAACCTGGTCTTTCTCTCCCTCCCCTTCAAAGTTTTAAATTCTCTATCTCTGTCTATGCCCGTGTCCCTGTCGATGTCTCTGTCTCTTATATTTTTCTAAATGCAATGAAATCCGGACAACCGAGCTTATCTAAGAAATAAATAAACCCTGTCTACATTGAAAATCGAAACTTCATTCACTGCGTAGTTGATCACGCAACACGTTACCAGACAAAAACTAAGGGTCAAGTTTAGTATATCCTTACATTGTAAAATGAAAGCAACACCAAAAACTTAGTGGGGGTCACAAAAGAAAGGGAAACTTTTTTTCTAGAACGGATGATAAATGTTAAACTATTCAGCTCTATAGCTCTGTTTGATCTGAAAGTTCATGTGACACATACATCGCTCGCAAGCCAGACTCATTTGAGAACTGAAGAAACCTATGTTGACTTTTTGGCTGCAGATTCCTTATATAATCAGTTAATCTGTGAGAGAGAGAAAGAGATTTAGAATTTAGTGGATTTTTCAACCTATTGAGGGAATTCATTCTCCGATAGGAACGGTTAAATATGTCATATGACCACTAAAATACACGAAAAATGCAAATAAAAACAAAACACTAAAAAACAGTGTTACATATTTTCAATCTAAATCGAGGCTGACAGATTTTTTCAGGAATCAATGTCCATACCGAAAGATAGATATTCAGAGCTGATTTTTCTCCAGTTTGTGTTGCAAAAATGTCATGCAGTCAGAAAGATTATTCTTTCCAGCATTACTTATTTTATTTATTTTAATTTTTTTGAATCGAGTCAAAATTATGAACTCTCCAAATCTTCATTAGTTTTAAGAAGTTTTTGAAAAATAGATCATTTTTTGAAAATTTCTATTCTTTTTTATACATATATTTTCTTTTCTATATTACTCACTTGATTCACTTACGTCCTATCTTATCTTGCTAGTTTCATTTTTACAAAAATCATTTTTTGAAAATCGATTTTTATTTCTTCACTTTCTTTGCTTTTATCGTTCATGCTTATTTCTCGAGAATTTAAAATTTTCTTTGATAATGTCTTAATGAAAAGCAAGGGAAGTAATTGATCCGTCGACCATGTCATTTTAAAATTTTTTAAATGATCACCCCAACACGGCATACGGATAAAAGAACTCTGGTAAGGTGATGTTTTCAATTGAGTGATTGCCCACTCTAGTTTTCCTGCTCAATTTTTGTTCTGTCTTCTATAGTTCATTCCTATCGTCTTTAATTCATTCCAATCGTCTTTTTCTCTTGTTTCCAACCCTTTCATTCTTTATAACTCTCTCATTTGTTCATTCAAATTACTCCATTATCTCCACTCCTCCTCTCCTCTCTCTCTCTTATTCACTCCATATTGGTGTCTTTCCTTCCCAATCCAAACTTGTTTTTCATTCTTTTCTCCCTTTCTGTACACTCTTTTTTTCCTTTCAATCTTTTTGGTATTTTCTCTTTCAGTCTGTTTTTCTTCCTCTATTCTCTTCTTTCACTTCAACCCTTTTCTCTCGTTTTTTTTGTGCTTTCATTCTCTTGCACGTTTCCCCCCACTTACCTTGAGTCTACCCTATTTTCATTATTTTTTTATACCTTTTTATCATTTCGCTCTTTCCATTCTTTCCCTCATTTTTACTTCTACTTTTCTACTATTCTTCTCTCCCTCTTTCATTTTTTCATTCTTTCTTTTTTTCTTTTTCTTTCAGTATATCGTATGTGTCACTTCGCTCTTGCCAGTTATCCTTCCACTCATTCCTCCTATCATTCCTTCCTTATTCGCATATTTGACTTTCTCTCCCTTTCTTTTTTTTTCTCTCAGTTAGTATTAGCATCCCACTCGAGTCGATATATTCACTTTGGAGATCTCACCGACCAATGTACCTGACCCTTGTCATTTGTGACAGCCCCTAACTCAGTCTGCCTATCCTACTCAACACTAGTATTTTCCATATGTCACATTCAGTGACATTTTCGAAGGGCTCCACTCTGGTGGAAATGTTGAGAATTCAGCTATTGGTTTACATTCTGCTCTTTTCAGAGCTGCTGGCTCCAAAAAAAAGGATAGACAAGGGTCTATGTTTAGTTATTGAGCACTGCTGACCAATTATCTTATCCAACGTGTATATCATGTGTGTATGTATTAAAAGCCCATAAAAAACATTTGCTGACATATATCTTTTGTCTATAATCGAAGTGTTTACCAACAGTTGAGCTGTGTGGTTTATATATAAATTAATATATGTCTTGTCTATATGTACGTATCTCCCTCTCCCTCCCTCTCTCTCTCTGGACACACACACACACACACACACACACACACACATATATATATATATATATATATATATATATATATATATATATATATATATATATCGAAGGAGAGAGGGAGAGAGTGAGAGAGGTAGATAGATAGATGAATAGAAAGATAGATCAACATAACAAACATACATAATCTGACCAAAAAATATTCAAAATCCTCAATAACTGGATTTCTAGCTTTGTTGTAACTATAATCACAGACCTACTGTGCTTTTCCATCATTTCAAAGCCAATCGTTTCAAAACAGGTACATTGATGTTAAGCGTCGGTTAAGCTCAAGAGAACTGAGTACAGTTGACCTGTTATCTGATTAAATATACATAAAAAGTGGGTGTAGAAATGACTATTCACTTGTTATTGATCCATAACACTTCATCATTTATGTTATAACTCTTGTTATGTTGAAAATACGATTCAATACATTGGAGAAACATACCAAAATATGATAACAAAAAATCTGTATCAAATGTTATTGAGTATAGGAATTACAGAACAGAAGTGTATACTTAAAACAGGTGTACAATTTAAACACCTGAGGGAGATTACTTGATCGTAGTAGACTTGTAGACCCTTGATTCAGCTGTTATGGATATGTCATCCTATTTGTGACTAAATAACACTAGTGTGACATAGACCTTTACATTAAGAATCACCTGTATCAATTGTTTTTTCAACTGATAGCCATTGTATATTGACTTTTGCACACTGTTTATTTTGAGTATATACATGAGCAGCAGTCTATATATTGAAGTTCCACCGTAATACGTATAACATTAATTATCATGAGTATTTGAACGAGCACAGACTATGCGTTTCTTGCCTACGTATGCATTACTCTCTTATGTATTTAGTTTCACTTTAAATCTTCTCTAACAGACCAGTTTTCGCACTCATTTTGTTCTTGAAAGCCAGCATTACAGCCATAAAATATGTTTATATGCATTTGCTGTGTACTGATTGCAATGAAATCTGCTTTTTCTAGCATAATGCTCCTATGTCTAACTGCTCAAACTAAGCTACATTTGAGACATTTCTGTTTGTTAAATACTCAGGCATATAACTTAACAACCGATCATGGCAGAACATTTCCCATGTACGTATTATGCTGATTATTTTCTTTCAGGGAGCTGGCAAGGATACGTCCTGTGCCTCAAGATATCAACATAGCTAATTGAAGAACTAATTGAAGACTAACTACAATAATTATCCAAAAGGTAAACGTAATAATAATGTCTGCATGTGCAGATAGACCAAACGATAACTGAATACATAGACTAAAGTTTTGCAAAAGCAGTACAGAATGTACAAATGTACGTTTAGTCCTAAAGGAAAAAAAACGTGAATACAACATGATTATACAAGAACTATTGATAAATAATGATGTCTTTTAATCCATTGTTCCTCTAAGCTTAGTCTGATGATGGATTTCTAGGCTGTGTGATTATTTCAGAACTGGGTCGACTTAATTTGTTCCGAAGACCAGACTAATTTAATCTTTTGTAGCGGAAGACGTCTAGTGATCCTTTTTCCAGTGGTTGTTCAGAGTTTTAAGAACTGGTTCTCGAGACTGGAAAACATTTTATTCTGACCTACTTCGATATCTCTATTGACCTTTCTACCTTTTGGTTTACTTTCACATCGATTAAAACATCGAAGGGCTGAATAATTGATCCTTAAGACTGTCTAGAAAAAAAGGTTTGATTGATTCAGTCATTACACAGACAAATATCAATATCTATATCTATTGAACCACGTGAAAGTCGCTTCCAATTACCTAATACAAACTGAATGTGTGTTTCCCTACATCGATAATGACCAATTATTTTGTTCGATAGATGCTTCGATAGATAGATCGATAGATAGATAGATAGATAGATCGATAGACAGTAACACTGATAGATACACTTCAACAAAAATCCGCTGAGCAAATATATATTCCAAGATATCTATCAATTATACTGCGAGTAAAATAAGGTGAATGTGCTTCTTTTCAAAGGAAATTGTTGAGATTTGTTAAAATATCCTCATGTATGCTACAAATCTATAAATTAGTGCTCATAACTAATACATTCTTTAAGGATTCAAACCAAGCTGATATATTATTATATACATTCATATATATATATATATAGAGAGATAGAGATAGAGATAGAGAGAGAGAGAGAGAGAGAGAGAGAGAAAGAAGTCTGAACAGATTACGATGGATAGTTATGGACCAAAACGGATAGATTGTTACATAGATATGTGCAAATGGATTGATATGAATAGACTGAAAGAGTAAGACAGTAAAAGAGAGAACGTTTTTGAAGGAAGGGTGGGTATGTGTTTGATATCTGGTCATGTGATGGTAAATAAGCCAACATTATATAAGTAATGAATGATAATTCAGTCATTTTAAGTAGATATATCAATAGTTTATCAAAAATGACACGTGGATGTCACTTCTAATTTATGTCTCCACGTACTGCGAATGTTTAATCATGAGTTCTCTCGTTCGTCTTGTCTAAAGATATGAACTCTTCTGCAGCAAGGTGTGTTTGACCTTTAGATCTTTCAATTAGGAGTCTTGTTTAAACTGATGTTTAGTCAGCTACGTTCGGACGATGAACCGACATGACTACAAATTCTATGGACGTGTTGATTATCACGTACCCATTTGTAAAGTGTCCATCATCATCATCATCATCATCATCATCATCAACAACAACAACAACAACAACAACCATTCTAGGTCCACTGATTGATAAATGCCTGGGATACGATGAGCATGCTATCCTTCTTTCTCATCTTCCCACTTTATTCGAAGTCTTCTCAAATGTTGCTGAATATCAACTCTATCTCACTTTTCCGATTACGCCACCCTTTCTGAGAATCTATATAGGATGGGGAATTCACTTCAAGCTGTACATAGATTCAGGAATGAAAATAAATGAACTGTACGATCGTTACACTCCGAAATTTGTAATTTGGTTTCGTTCAATTATCTAAATGAATTTATCTTGAAACATTGCATTCCAGACCACAGCGTATGACTACATGTGGATAATGTTCTGATTACAACTAAATTTGGCTTTTCTTGTGTATACCACATGTGTGTGTATATATATATATATATATATATGTGTGTGTGTGCGTGTGTGTGTGTGTGTGAGTGTATACAATTATGAATTGGGTTATATTGTATTGATACTTTTTTTCAAATGATCTGTTATTACAGAGTGTGGTTAAAATTTTTTCGAGAACTTAAATCGAATCAACTATTGAATAAGAAATCTTTTTCCAATTGTTTATTATACTTACGTTGTCTTGGCCAAATGTCATATTAACCTCGTAATAACGGAAGATAATTTCAAAAACATTTTCAATAGACCATAACACAATTTTTAATCATTCATTTGGGTTATGCACCCATTTCTTGGTAACTTTATATAAATACATATATAAGCTTTCGAGGATTTTAGAGTGAATACCTGGTGGGATAAGATCTGTTTTAAGAATTGACAACGTATTTGGTAGATATTCATAATATTTATGCTCACTTTATTTCTAGGGTTTTTTTTTGATTGTGCCATTTTTTTTATTCGTGAAGACTAACTACGTATGTTTCTCGCATCTTTGTTTCTTGCTGTTCGCAGTTTATTCTTAGTAATGTTGTTCATTATGTTGTACTTTTGCAGATCTCTCATTTATTCATTGGTAATCTATGTATGTCACTTTCGAGCCCAGCTGATGAAAATAAAAAAAGAACCATAAATCATTGTGCTCCATCACCCAGCAAGACAGTATATGTTTACAAATAGATGTAAAAAGAAAGGGTTACGTTGAAGGAATATCATACCTCTTCCAATCGGTTTTCACGTTCAACGACAGGGACTTTTTGCGAAATTCCATCACCTTATATTGATGCACCTGACGCTGTTTCCTCCATTTATCTTTTTTGGGAATAAACATTTTCATTATTCCACATTTTGTCTTCATCTTTTGACATTTATTCGACTGATATTCTTCTCATATTTCTCGTATTCCGAGAAGATTATGGATTATTTTTTATCATTCCATAGACTTTATCATCTTCATCTTGCGTTCATCCTCCACAACATTCATCATCTTCAACATCCTTTCGACCTTCACTAAACATTTATGCATGTAACATGAATTCTCCACCATGGGTTGGTATACTGAAAGATACAATAGCCATTTTGTTCCTAGAAAGGTTTCAACTTGATGAGTTTCATGGGCCAGTGTATCTGCACAGTTTTATACAGAGGTTTGCGATGATCAATTATAAAATACAAGCTTAGGGTTATCCATTGATTAAAGCAAAAGAATTCCGTCTAAAGGAGGTTGAAAACTCTTGCATCTACATTACACATTAATATACATACGTGTGGGGCATGTTGAAATTGATCAACTCATGAATAGTCACAAGATAGGTGACAAACCTTATCCTTTAATTGGAAGTGTATTTGAATTGTGTAAGATTTGGGAGCAAGACGTGAATCAGTGAAAGATAAATTTGTCCACACTTCCCTTCCATCCATGTAATTGTGTTTTTAATCGTGAGCCTCAATAGCCAAATCCACTGGTATCAGTAACTATCTTCTTTTATTTCTATCTTTGCAATTGTGTTCTGAATCGCGAACCCCTACAGCCCTCACAGATATCAATGATCAGCTACCACGCTTCCTTTGAGGCCATAAATATTCATTGATCTACGAACATTTACATACAAATACGTATTTTCAGTTCCATTCGTTTGTTAATCATCTCTTGGTTTTTGCTTCTCAGCATTTGACATAAAATTTTAGATTTGTCTTTTCCTTCTTAATTTGGTCTCTTTCCTTTTTCTGTTATTTCTATCCTTCATACCTTCTATTCTTCTTCTTGAAATTTTCATACTGTTCTTTTTTTTTCCATTTCCCAGGTACGTTTGGAGAGTTGACGGCGGTGTTTGGTTTGGTTCTTGCAACATAGCCTCGTGCAAAATCTTTATTTGACCACACAGAAACGGGAACAATACACGCACTCCAAGGAATGAATTAATGGAAACGGTATAAATTGAATATGATTATTATGTTTCTGCCAAACAGCAATACAACTGTTGTTCAAAGCAGTAAAAATATAAACAATATCACCATCCCAGTCAGATGATGGATAGGAATCATAGATAAGCGAAATTTCGAAGTGTCTAAAAGGACAAAAAATATAAGTGAATGGGAGAATATGAATCATAGCTTTGGTTGCACTCTTATGATAAAAAGCATTTAAGAATCCTGGGACTAAGTGGAACTTTGAAACTCACGAATTATATTATCTAAAAATTGTGATCAAGGTTGCATTGAAGTCACTCAATTGGATGTAAGTCTTTTGGCATAAAATTTGATCCTTTTACAATGATCAGCACTAAAATGTCAATAATTGTCTACCGCAAATCGAACTGAAACTACAAATAATCTTTTCTCCCTAAATGACGATCAATCAAAAAGATATTGAGACCATTATTTCAAAGTAAGCTTGGCGGATAACAGTTATTTTCACAGAACGTTTTTCTGAAGAATTATTCAGATTTGGAAAAATACTTTTCATTAATTTATTTTGAACCACATCCACTCGGCAAATGATGGATTGCAAATCCTAATAAAGCTGTTGCTGTCTCTCCAATCGAAAGAACTTCAAATGAAAATTGGGTAGTTCTAATGAAAAACAAACATGTACATAATTTCCCGAGCAAACACTTTTAATAATATGAACCGACAAAATAACCCATGTGTGCTGATCGTTGCTTAGAAAGCTTCTATTCTCTCTCTCCAATCACTCGTTGAACAATCGCTGCAGCTTATTAAAATTCATTAGAGCCGTGAATGGAAGTATATCTATCTCATTTTGTCGGATACTTGCATTCGAACATGGCTTTTCATTAGACCCCAAAAATTTGACCAAGAGAGCTTTGAATCAATGAAATGAAACTGGAGTCAGTTGATGTGCCATCAGATCGATAAATATTATTAATTTTGCTAAAAATGGGGAAGCGCATTAATTTTTTGCACATAGTCATGTTAGTAAATATATATATATATATATATATATATATATATATATATGTATATATATATATATATATATATACACATATATATTTGAGTGTGTGTGTGTGTGTGGGTGCATGTGCGTGTTCCTGCCCCTGGTAAAAAATCCTCTAAAATAAATTGCTACCAGGTAACACACCGGGATAGAATGCACTCTTCCCGTTGGCCACGCAGTCACAATTAGATACCATTGAGTGAGCTTGTTTTTCCGTGATCATAGTTTTCATAAAGAATGAGCCTGGTCATTCATCACGTTTTGCAGAACTACGTAACCTCTTCGTTTGTGAACTCTCATAAACTCAAGATTTTGTTTCCTCGGATTCCTGGATTTTCCTGAATAGAAGAGAACCAAAAATTTGGTCGAGGTAGCAGATGGATATCCTGAAGAAAAAAAAGAAGACTTTTTAAAGATTATAGAGACAGTAAGGTGAGAGTGTGGGGTTCCAAATCTGAGTACTCCTTAGAGATTAAGACAGAATTACCCGAGTCGACCTTCTCTCTGTCCATTTTTATTAAATTGCTCGATGTTTTCCAGATGGTTATCACACATATATACCAACCCATCGTTCATCTATTTTAAAAGTTCTTCGGTGTGAGAAAGAGTGGATGGTAGGTGGCAAATCAAAAACTAAATTTTGAAAAAATATTGTTCTGTCGGCAGAAGAACCGAATCGTGAAAATAACAAGTTATTTTGTCTTTTTTATCATATGAATTTATTTAGTTTGTCTTATCTGAATATATGGTTTTTTTCACCCATTAATTGACAACTATTGTCAGATGGGAGAGAGATAAGGAGAACAAAGATTGCATTATAGGGTGTTAATTGCCACTCTGAAATCTCTGATCTACGCAATCTGAGGAAAATAAAATAATCGAACTACTCTTGTACTCACTGAGTTCATCTCCCATTAAATCTTTCGTTAAAGCTATTACAACTTACTGTATTTATTTTTTTTTGCCAACTGAATGTTCAAAAACGTTAATAGTCTCTTTTAACCATTGCGTTGACGGACTGACTAAGATTAAATTGGCTTTTACATTATCCCCCACCAGAAACTAATGTCTATAATTTCAAAGTACTGAGGCCTATGAACAAAAAAATGATAACAATTTATCATTACTTTAACAAAGACGTTGTTTTGTCTATGTTTAACTGTTCTTCGAATGCATTGCAGCTGATACTTTACCTTTACCTTCATTCTGATGCACATCCAAACAATCTCGATTTATCCAGTGTAATGGTGAGTTTTCTTGGTTGTCAATAACTGGGTCTATCTGTTGTTTTTTTTTTTTTTGATCTTTACAGCATTGTAAATAGTCGAACCTGAACATCGAAATCCAAAAGCTATTGCTATGTAGAGCCACTCAAGCAAATATAATGATCCGACTTCTCTATAGTTTTTGATGATATTTCATTTTTGTCCTTTGCAATTATAAAAAATCTCATTATAAAAGGTTACCTTAATTAATCTCACCAAATAATAATATGTAAAGCTTGACTTCGGAAGATTGATCATGATAAAATATCGTTAAAAAAAAACAAGTACTCAAATGATATTGTCAAACGTACAAAACTCAAAAATCCATGAAATATATGCTCTAATTCAACATAAAACTTTAGCCCAGAGGGTACTTCGAAGAAGCCAAAGCTTAGCATGTTCCTACCATTGAATTCCAGACTGTATATCATTCTACGAATATATGTGTGTGAGTATGCATGTATGTATACACGAGTATATTTACAAGTAACCATGCATACACGCACAAATACATGCATACATATATAAATAAATCCATACATACATACATACTTGCCTTTTTCAGACAGGTGACGACATTATGTACCTGGACTATTGATGCAACTGGTTGATAGAACTAATCGACCATCACTGCAGCCACATCAGACATCACCATCGTATAGAAACTCAATTCATCCTCTTGACTCACAGTGGTTTTGGTTCAATACCAGGCAAAGGCTAGGTTGATTTTCAATTCAGGCAGGTTCTCCTTGAAATGCTGCTGCAACACAGTCTTCCTAGCCTCATTGTATCCATTTTGACTTGTGTCACGCTCTAAATAGGATTATTGATACATTTCTAAATGTGTTTGCGTTAATGCACGAGTTCTTAAGCTGGTGTCTCGGGCTTGGTAGAAATTAAAATGTCAAATTAAGTCAGGATTATTATTTAATTAGATATCTTGGCTGCTAGATTATATCCGATTTCTGTCACGAAAGATTTATTTGAAGGGTAACTTCAGAGAATTATTTCAGTTGATGTACCAGTTGTTACCTGAATGTCACTTTCTGCTCTCTTTCTCTCTCTCTCTCTTCCTTTGTCTCTCGATCCCCCAGCCTCTATTTCCACTCTCTCTCCTCTGTCTTCCTCCAAATCGAAAATCTTGAGTAAACTTCGCTGCCAACCCACATTTTCAATATGGTTGTCCATCTGCATGAGAGTGACTTCTGATGTTTGTTCCTCAATTGAAAACGGTGTAAAACGGAGATAACATTCTAATCCCATTACTGTTTTCAAAAAAGATTGGCAGAGGAGACCAATGATGGCGCTCTGCATCCAAAATATAAATAGGTATTTCGACACAGTACCACAATATGTACTAGTTTTCTCTGTCAATTCGTATATGCTTTAGCTTGAAACTTCCCATAAGTCCATTGAGTTTTCATACCGGATTTCATGGTGAAAAGTTGTAGTATAATATACAGATGAATAGAAATCAGATTATTGTTACTAACTTGAGAGCAAACTCAGACCCTACATTTTTTAGCAGATATAGACAAACTATTTGGGACCAACTGGAACCGTATTAGGTAACGGGCAAAGTCTAGAGTTTTAAATAAAAAGATGTCGCTCAACTAAAAGTCAACCATCGTAAAATATTATAATACGTGGTTTACTTACTTCACACCAAACTGTAATTAGAGCAAAATATTTTATCCATACTTTTGGCATGTCAAAGCCACATTAAGTTCAAGTTCTTTTTTTTGGAGAATTGAAAAAAATTCTTTTGGTCTTTATCTCTTACCTATCTTTTATTTATCTTCTTTTCATTGAACTCTGGCTAACTTTATCGTTCCATTGCTTCCGTTGTGCATTGTTTGAACCGAGTTCCCTTGGGACGATTTAAGCGTTTATCTGTTGACTGATTTTCATGGATCTGTAAACCTTTGAAAACAAGGGAGGGAAACTGTCTCTCGGAAATATGAGAGAAAACAGACGCAAACAGACTGGATGATTGATCTATTAGACTATTCCCCCGAGGGTCCTATCAATGGTCATTAACTTTGATGCACAAAAGTACATATATATATATATATATATATATATATATATAGAGAGAGAGAGAGAGAGAGGAAGAAAGATAGAGAGAGAGAGAGAGAGACAGGCAGACAGACAGAGGGAGAGAGAAATAGGTACACGTCGGAAATGAAAACACAATCATGCATATCAGTAATTATTGATGTGATTCCACATATTAAATATGTGTAATGAGATGCACATATGTATACATTGTCACACACACACACACACACACAGACAGACACACACACGTATATATATGTATATATGTATATTTGTGTATGTATCAATTATACACACAGAGAGACATATATACATATAAATATATAGACTGAAATGCAAAAACTGCGAGATGACGATACACAGTACGATTTTCTCCTCCTTTTCTTGCAAAAATCGACTCGGCGAATGGTCTATGTGTTCAATAATAATTAAGAAGTAGTGCAGCCCTGCCACTGTAGAGATTGGGCCAGAAAGATTGGGGAATCCGAGTTGTGATGTGATGCGCAGTATATTTTTAGGGCAACGATAGCAAAGGTATTGCAGCCAGTCGTCAACGACACATGAAAACAAGGATGTCAACAGGTGATGCCAGAACAGGACCACCGGTTATTGACAAAGATGGTTATCACCCAACGAAGAAGAAGATTGTATAAAATCACATTCCAATTAAACTATTATTCATTACTTTTAACAAGGTGGTGCCATTGCGTGCAAGTGGCACAAATCTGGTTCCAGGAACAAACAGCTGACTTCCAGTGACTCAGCTTGATTCGAACATATTAAATTATATTCATTAAATTCCCTGAAGTCATATCCAATACATAATACTCAGTCGTTTAAAGCCCAGAAACGTGATTGGATAAATATACCCATGCAATAACTCCAGCACCTTGTAGACCACAACAAACGTACTTACTGTTATTTAGATTGGAGCAAGGTTTATGAGTCAATAGATGGTGTTATTCTAATCCCTAAGCTCATCAGTTTATACGTTCATTCTAATATGGAGCTTCTAGTGTGCAAGTGGATGCAGAGCTGAACGTAGATAATTTGTGTGAAATACAAATGAGATTGATAGATTTATACATGATCAAAAAAAACTAGAAGCAAGAAAAAAGAAGAAAATTTACTCAGTATGATACTTCAATTTGTAGGTTGGATTAGTTTCGTTAGCACAGGAATATTCAATCATAATGCAAGGAAAATACGTACAAGTATTGTCAAATATGCCGGGAGTAAATTGTTTGGATAATCACGCTTTTTATTGCCAAAGCCAAATTTTGTGAAGAAATTTATTTTTAGAAACAAAGCACAAACACCAACGAGGCTTTTAGTTTAACTGGACATTTATTCTTTTTGACATACACGACTATAACTCTTTTAATTGCATCACTGTTATTGAATTAGACTGTTTATCGATTAATAAAATTTGATATTGATCACGAACCTTTTTTCATCTGGATATATACACACACACACATATATATATATATATATATATATATATATGTATGTATATATATATATGTGTGTGTGTGTATATATATATATATATACATATATACATATATATATATATATATATATATATATATATATATATATATATATATATATATATATATATATATTATAGTGTATACAGATCATACATTAATGCAACATTTCTCGCAATTATCATTTCCCGCCATTTTATGCATCGCCATCTCACGCATCGCCATTTCACTTTCCTATCAGCCCTAATCCAATTTGTTGAAAACAGATGATTATTCTGAAAACAAAACATATGCCATTCGCTATGAAAAAAGAATCCAACCGATTATTCTGTTTCTTATTCTTTCCAATTTACTGAATCGAGTTTAAGATTATTCTCATAGGGTCAGATATTTTAGGGGATTTCCCATCAATAGCTTTCTTCTTCTACTTTTCACTCTCCCTTAGTTTTCTCCCTCCACTCTCTATTTTTGTTCCTGTTGTTTTCTCTCTTCCTTTTGCTTTTTTTTTTTTCATCACACCTCATCTTCATTTTCAACTTCCTCATGTAATTCTTTTTTCTTTCCGTCTTTCCCATTTCATACTTGTTCCTCTTCCCCTTACCTTCCTCTATATTCTATTGTACAGCTTCAACCTAAGCTAACTAGCGAGAAAAGCCTTTTTAAAAAATTCATAAAACGCCACATTTAGCAAGAAATTCGTTGAAAATGTAATACTAGTTGTTGAAATGCTTCTCACGAAATCGTTCCTGCCGAGTGTTAGATGTTTTGTATGATTCTTAAAGCATATCCTGTGCAGTCCAAAATTCAAATGGTATTCTATGAACAAGTTAACTCCAGATGTTCTGGAAGAGAATATTGATATTTTAGATAGAGTATCATGGAGTTGAATACTCAAGATCAGTTCATTTCAAGTGTCAAATACGCAGAATCGAGTGGTTAGTTATAGCTTGCTTCCTTATAATGAAATAACGCGAACCCCAGAGAAACCGTGCATCAGTATTCGTAAATTTCAAAAAATGCAAAGAAAGAAAAAAACATTCGGAAATATCTCTTGAAAGAAAGCTATTTTGATCAACCTTTCCTTGACTTCAAAAAACGTGATATTCAAGAAGTTGAAGAAAAATGCTAGAGTTTTTCAGCATGAACGAAATCACTTTGATCTTACTGCAAATTATAGGAAGTGCAGGCGCTATCTGATCATTGAAAGATAACAGATGGCCAAAATAAACATTAATGTGAAACTTTTGGAACAAAAGCAGGGGAAAACGATATCATACATATTCTAACACCTAATATACCATTTGTGATCTCAATTTATGGGGATATCAAAATTTGTCCTGTCTCAAATGCATGTTAAATACACATATTTTAACATCATTAATCAATTTTTTCAACTAAGCAGCATATAGTTACGGGAAACATGTTATACAAGCCATGACATTTCAAAGTATTAAGGTAGTCCTCCTACTCGGGGCGCTGGAGATTTCTCCTAATACTCAAACTGAAGTAGCCATAATAAAAAAAATTTTATTTTTTTTCTCATCTGCAATACTTATTGAGCATTTATGAGTGCTTTTCTCAGTTATTACTCATGTAGTTTTTCATATCAGAAGATCTGACACCGTCATATTTGAAAACGTCAGTAGCAACTGGTAAAAAGTGTCTCGTCATGGAGATGGAACAATGACTGACAGGTCAGAGACACTTTCCTACGCGAGCAACCATGCTATGTGAGTGACAAGAAGTTTTACAGCAAGGTGTCAGCTGATGATATAGGACAGGGAAAATTGATTTCATGCTTTTCCCAATTATATTTGAATGCACGTAAGCAACTATAACAGAGATTTGAACTCGGTTAAACAGTTCTATTTTCAGCACCAATATCTGTTTCACAACCCAAGAATACAATGTTGCTATTCAGAGACGATTTATGATTTCTCTGCTCGAATCCGAAAGTAAAGTGTTCCAAAAAAAACAAATAAAAAAAACTTCTCGCTAGCTGAAACAAAAGCAGAGAAATATTTCTGCTTTTTACCTTTTTTCGTAGAAATAAAAAGAGTGGCGTTATGCAAACTTTCAAAAAGCAGGAGATACTTCGTGATTTAGCGAAATTGTAATCGTCAACCAAGCGAACTGAAAGAGAAAAAAACGTAAAGAAATCATGGAGTCATATTTTAAGGAATAAAATTTGAGTTGAAAGAATGGCTTAGAGCGCCATTGATATTCATTACATTACCGTTTATGA
Organism: Thysanoteuthis rhombus; assembly: GCA_963457665.1. Classification (NCBI taxonomy): domain Eukaryota; kingdom Metazoa; phylum Mollusca; class Cephalopoda; order Oegopsida; family Thysanoteuthidae; genus Thysanoteuthis; species Thysanoteuthis major. The sequence continues at coordinate 6,355,342 of OY735213.1, forward strand.
TACTTATATCACTGAGCAGTTATTTTCTGACTCTAAACTCATATGTCCCTCTGCATACTTCTCTTAATCCATTAACTTTGCAACACTTGACCCCACTACCAACCAAAACATACCCCCAATTTCCCAACCCCGCTAAAGAATGCCCCCCGCCCAATATGTAATCTTCAAAGCTTGTGGTCTGGTTTCAGCTTCGGTAAACACGGCAGTCAGTTGGAACAGCGTACTGATAATCAGATTAAAGAATTTCTACCGATATCTTTTGGGCGGATTAGAGACGTCTGGAAATAGAAGGGCAGGGGTCGAATGGGGCTGAGATGGGCAAAAGCCTCCTGGAGCTAGATGTGCTTCGGGAAGGGGTGAAAGGGTGAGACCGACGAAAGAATTAGAAATAGATGAACGTTTCCACGTGCCGGATTCGGAAGTGAAGATAGACGAGACGGTAAGGCAGGTGTGGGCATAACATGAGCTGCAGCAGATATTAGGGCGGGGTATTGATATGTGATGAGAGACGTGAGATGAACAGCGTTTTGGCGATAAGCAGCTATCAGTATTTTGCTTATTCTGTTTTAGTTATACATCCCCGAGATAGATTGATAGATGAAACATAGATAGATAGATAGATAGATAGATAGATAGATACATACATACATACATACATACATACGTACAGTCTTCTTGATTTCGTTTAGAGCCGTCGCATGAAGTGATCACAGAGAGTCACTCAACCATGCCAACAGCAGACGGGGCTTTTTCAAATCAAGGGATTTTAAAATGTTCAGCCCTAAAATGGCACACATCAGAATTCATTGTACGAGTGTCTAGTGCACATTTTCCATGTACTCTATCATGTCTTTTCAGTCTTCCTGCTGACTTGGATTCCTTTCTATGGACATGATAAGTAATGTGATTCGTATATTTTTTGATAGATCACCTGTTGTTTATCATCGTGGCTTTGTAGATGTTTTTATCTTTCCAGCTTTGCTGAGGCAGACCCTCCCACGGATACGATAGATTAGTTCTTGGCTGCTATCGTTGGGAGCAGTAAAGTCAAAGTCGAGTACTTTCTTGTCATTCCTGCTCACGTTTACATTTGCATAAACACCAGAACAGACTGGGATAGATCGTTAGATAGATCCATAGATATACAAAACTGAACAGATTGAGATAGATTTATTGATACATACGAATGCATGAATACATAGATTGATATGAATGGATTTAGATGGGCATATATATATATATATATATATATATATATATATATATATATATATATATATATATATATATATATATATATATATATAGATAGATAGATAGATAGATAGATAGATAGATAGATAAATAGATAGATAGATAGAATTTAGGAAGGTTTTTTCCAAAAAGTAAAGAGGAAACGACTGATTTCTTTCTAGGCATAATAAGAGTTAATGTTTCAACCCTCCAGTTCCAATGGTGCAGCCTGTAGGCGTGACACATACCTACACAGCAAGCCATCTAGACTATTCTGAAAACTGAAAAAAACTTTGTTGAAAGTTTTGCTGACAGTTGTAGCCGACTGTTCCTTGTAGATATGATGGGGAAAGACTAAGACCCCCCCCCCGCAATAAAAACGTTAGAAACAACAAAGAAAAATGAAGTGCAATGATTTGCTTCAGGTGAAGAGAAAAACAGGAGAAAAATGGATTGGAAATATCCTGTTCATTCAGTTCAGTAAAACCAAGAGTTACCTAAGAGACTTCGAATCTGGGGCATCGAATATTCTCTCAAACGTTTTTGATGTTCTCACTCTGGTCTCCAAAATGGCGTATCTCACAATACATCAGTTGTTGTCTATTTCTTCCTGCCAGTAGCCATGAGTCCCTACAAATAATGAAATCTCGAGTAGAGAATGAACATTGTCTCTAGATACAAACGCTGTCTCCTCATTTCCAGTCTTAGTTTTGGAAACTGGCCAATCTTCCGTGGACAGTGACCGAAATTCGGACAGTAAATTATTCTGTGCAAAGGACAGAGTTGAATTTTCTTCTCAAACCTTGCATTTGGATGCTATGAGAATAAAATACCGATTTAATGAATTTTGTGTTGGGTATAGATTCTTAGTTTGGCACAAGACAAAGGAAAAGAGGGTAGGAGAATATCATGCTATGATTCAGGTCAGCAAAAATGTAATATTTTGTATAAAATTCAATGTCACTTTCTCGTTTGTCGGTTTGTCATGCTGAACTGAACAATAAAAGATGAAGGGTTAAAACAAGGATTGTGTCTGTGTGTTTATACACGCAAAAGTACAAAGCAAAGCCTCTGAGCTTGCATCTACATCACCACTACTAGTATGACACAGAGGATCGCTGCAGTTGGAGGTACAGGAGACTACGCTTTAAAAGGAAGAGGAATAAAGTGTGCTCTGTCTCAATGATCCCATCATCCAAAACAAACAATGAACACCACCCAAAAGGCGGGATCATCTGTTTTTGAATTGTATTGTATTAGAAAATGAACTAAAAAAAGCTTATTATTTCATATTTCGAGACTATTTAGTACCTTTTTAGTTACTTTCATCACAGCATTTTTCAGACCTATCACTCTTCAGAAACAAGCAGATAGCGCAGATCAGATATGAGGAGTAAATCTTTAGTTGGATTTGAATGCACATTACCCATGAGAAAAACGCTAAAATAATGTTTTCTAATACTTTATCTGGAAGAGTGAAATTTTTTAAAAATATATTTGAAACTCAAACTATAATGGCCGCTGATAAGAATGAGGGGTGCGTTCAAGCCTGACTTATGCCTGCTGATTTAAACTTTTTAGTTCAACTGATAAAGCAGGATTAATCAAAATTCAAACAAGAGATTATCGGTGAATAGAAGTGAAAAAAATCTTATCGAAGTGCGTTGAATGAAAATAAAGTCCCGGAAAATAAAATAAGTATAAACGATGAAGCATTAAGGTTGTAATTACTTCGTCCAAGCGATGAAGCTATAGAGGAAGACAGCACATAAAGATTAGATAAGGAACGTATGGTATAGATAGAGATTACCCCAGGCAAATATACCAATATGTTTAAAAGGTTAAGTAAAGAATCAATACCATCTGCAACGTTTGGGTGTAAAACCTACGGAAGCACTAAAGCAAAAAACTCAGGATATCAGAATTGTTACGAATGACCCATAGCAATAGTGAAAGATCAACATAGATCCGACATACGATCAGGGGAATGACATCGTTCAAGTAAATAAGCAGCAAAACTGAATAGGGGCAGGATACATAGCAAGATCAAGGAACAATAGATGAATCAGACGGCTAACCAAATGGTACCCTTAGGAAAGAAAAGAGTGAGAAAAGATTTTACATACGATTAAAAGACTAGGAGGAAAGGTTTGCCGGTGAGACGAGGTTCAGATTGGTTCAATTACAAATGCAGCAAAAGGAAATTGGCAAAACCTTTCTCCTGCAATTGGCTTATTCCAACTGATAATGATTATTATAATATTGCTAACTTCTGCAGTGAATACATAAATGCCTCCAAAATCACGTGTCTGAATATGAATATATATATACATATACATATATATATATATATATATATATATATATATATATATATATATCATTTGAAACTCTATTTGAAATGATCACTCATTGTTATACCAAGAATGGGTCATTCGATCTAGACAACAAAAATGAAATAAACAATACCGCCGGGCTGTTTAGATTGATGGTTAGGAGCTATGTTAATTTGAAGCAGCTAGGTTATAGGTTGCAGTTTCAACTTTTTGCAGCTTTCCATTCTCTTGATTTGTTTATTTACGCAGTTCCAGGCTGAGTCACCATTCCTATGAATAACAATGGGGGTCATTTCAATGACAGTTTAAAATAACTTAATGCCTTCATAATATATATATATATATATATATATATATATATATATATATATATATATATATATATGTGTGTGTATAGAGAGAGAGAGAGAGAGAGAGAGAGAGACAGACAGACAGACAGAGACAGACAGACAGACAGACAGATTCTAGGGATTCTTCTTGTACCTGTTATGAAATAAGCGTCTTTGCTTTATTTGGACGTGCATCATGTTTTAAAGAAATGATCAGCAAAGCGTGAAAGGAGATTGTATTTCCATAAATTCGAGGAAGAGAGAGAGTGGGGGTTTAATCAGCTTTGTATACGTAGGAGTGAGTATGCAAGTCTGTACAGACATGAGTCTCTGTAGGCCGACCAGTTGGTGTACTTATGGTATTATGTTGCGATTATATCTGTTAAAATAGCAAGTTGAAATTTTGGGATGAATGCGCCTGGTCTCCCATATCCCCGTCTTTCCTTCTTTTATATTTTCTCAGCTCAACTCACTTACTATTTTCATCTCTCTTCAAGACTGTCTAAATGGATCTGATGCTATCACATTTTTAAAGACCATCAACCAAAATCTGTCACTATCGTCAACATCGTTTCAAATAGTTTTTTCAAAAGAGAATCTATCAGCTATCCATCCATCTATTTACCTAAGTGTTGCACGTACACATCAAATTAATGGAGCTAAACATTGATTCAAAGTATGAAATCATACCAAATCCTAAAAAATATATGCAATCTAATTGTATGCCAACTTGGTCCGTTTCGAAACCAGCAGTGCACTCACATGTTCGTACTTTTTTTGTCGGCTGAAAATTCAAACTATTTTGTGATCATCATGCAACAGAAGACTACAAAAGAGTATTACTTATTGATTACCTCTTTTCTCGTTTAATTGATCGCCTACTGCGAAGGAATGCTGCCCAAAATTCCATCACTGGACGTTTTTATTGAATGAAGTACCAAACCTGTTTGTATCTCTTCTTGAAACGATGTCAATATATGTCGTTGTATTACATAATTTTCCATTTTTTGTTTGTTTTTTACTTTACGTCATAATTTCTGAGACAAATGATCAGTAGCACACGCTAAACTAAAGTTTTTGGAATTCGTGTAGATTGATCAATAAGTTCATCCATCAAGTAATCCAGAAAAGATCGAATGTACGATTCGGATTCCCAGAATTGATCCATGTCAAAGGACAAATTTATAGATAACGCTGTAAACAAACTTTAATCTAAATTCAATCAGAATAAGGATTGGATATAAAATCCAGAACTCTTTGACCTCATACAAGTAATCTGCAAAGAAATACTCTCATGAAATATGTAAAATTTATAGATTAAATTGAATTTTGAAATGCGTAATCTGAAAATTTGTGCTTTAGACTCGAATGAAATTTTAGGCCAGGATTTTTGCTTTGGTCCCCGAACATTTACTGTGTCCTGTTGGACACAGATAGCCAGCCAGCCAGCCAGTCAGCCAGCCAAGTTCACTAAAACATTGCAGAAACTGAAGTATGTACAATACGTTGATGACCTTTGTGTGGACGACTTTTTTGGTTGACGATCTTCATTTTCTATTTTTTGAAGCATTACTAACCCTCAGTTATTTTCATTAGTATTTTCTTTCATCCTAATTTTAGTTACCTTTCATTGCAACTTCTGGGAACGTCAGTCAAAGGCTGTGAAATCACTGTTTGCTCACTGTTGTAGACTGATGGCGTCAATTGTTCAGATGAAAAGCAACTAAAATTGAAATGAAAGAAAGATGAATGAAAGATGAAAATTGATCTTTTGCTTCTTTTCATTTTTTCCAAATACTGTCTTCTCTCTGTTTGTTTTTGACTTTCAGTTATTTTTCATTTTCCCGATCGGAAAGCTGAGTTACAATGGATTGTCATCACCAACGTACTGAAGGTGTTTTGCCTAGTGTTGACGATTTAGACGTTGTTGAATCACATTCCTCATTCAGCGTTGTAATTTTAGATGTTTTAAAAATCAATCTAGAAGTTTTAGCTACATAATAATTCAATAAAATATATGATATCCAATTTTCAACAGTAAATGATAAATACTATTTTTAATAACTCTTAATGTGGTGGATTCCCAAGATTTTACATGTTCATCTGAGAATGTTTCTACGTATTTTCAGATGTTTAACTCAATTTTAGATATGAACTTAAAAAAAAAAGTTGGTAATACTACTCGCTAGATCTTCACACAAGAAATAACTAATGCATCTATGGTCTGACTTCTAGTCTATTTCTTCCTTTTTTTCCTGTTTGTTCAGAATGATTTCCATCGATGACTATTTTTGAATCTTCATACTTCTATCTTATCCCAAGTCTCATTTTTTTCTCAATTCAATTTTATTCTAATTAATTTCTCTCTAAAATTTCATTTTCTTCTTCCTTCCTTCCTTCCTTCCATTCTTTTTTCTTTCTTTTTTTTCCATTTTTTTCCTAATTTTATCTTCCACTTTCTTTTCTGCTCATTCATTCATTTTTTTGTCTCTTGTTTTGTTTCTTCTCATATCTGTCACCATTTTCACTTTTCCTACTTTTTCTTTCCTTTCTTCCTCATTTTTCTTTCTCCCGTAAGTTTGATTGTTCTGTTTGTCTGTCCCAGTTTTACTTTCTGTTTATTGTTTTTCTTTTTCTCTTTCCTAAACTGGTTCTCTCTCGTTTTTACCTCAGTGTATATATATATGTTTGCCTGATTCTTTTTATTTTTTACCATTCTGTCATTTATTTCTTCTTTCACTCTTTCTGATTCTTTATATTTTGACTAATATACCACTTGTTTCAAGCCTTCTCTTTCACTCTATTCTGTACCGCCTCAACTTCATTTTTCTTTCCCTTGAATGGAAAAATGAATGAATGAGAGAATAAAAAGAATGAATGAAGAAGAAAAAACATGAACAGAAAGGGAGTAGGTTGAATGATGATAGAAAAAAACACAACGATAGATCTGAAAAAAGAATTAGATGGGAGATAAAAGAAATGTAAAAGATGAAAAAGACAGAAATAGAATCGCCAGAGTCATGAAACTCAAATCAATCTAAAGAGAGAAGGAGAAACATGAAAAAAGAAAGAAAAATCTAGATTGGAATTGCAAGAGAAGAAGAAAACAAATGAATAAAAATCAAACAAAGAAAAGAATTAGAAAAAATACAAATAATATAGAAGAAGGAACTAATTTTTCTTAGTTTCATGACCTTGATGATTCTATTTGGAAGGAAAAAAGGGAGAGTAAAAAACGGACAAGATTGAGAAAAACCGGATTATGGCATAAAAAATCATTAAAAAAAAGACCAAACAGAATCGGCAAGGTCATGGAACTGAGAAAAATCCAAAGAAAATAGTTCTTTTTCGGGATGGACCTAATTCTCTTCAGCATCGAACTTGAGTCACGTTCAACTAACAGAAGATGAATGAAGTACAAAGAAGATGCACAGTACAATGTTTACTCGGAAGAAAAGTTTGTTTATAGCTTTTTTCTCCACTTTATTGGTTTTCGTTCTTTCTTTTTTTTTTCTTCTTCTTTTAGTTCTTCCAATCTCAACTCATGCAAAAGCTAACATAGAAGACGACAATCTTGACTGTACCAACTCTGATGACTACGACTGGGACCATTATGATACAACTGCAAAAAAAGGAAGACAGCAACTATCAAAACACTACATAAACACACAGACACAGACATGTATATATATATATATATATATATATATATATATATATATATATATATATATATATATATATATATTCAACTCACTCATAATCAGTAACACTGCCATCAGAATCAGTAAATAATCTGAAAAAGAATTCACTTTAACGGTTTTGTCATCGACAATCAAGGGGACCGTTTTTTTTATCAACTCCAAATTGTTTTTGATGAATTTTTCTTCCCACAGTTTTCTTTACTCTCCATCATTCAATTTTCCCTTTGACATAATTATTCCCTTTCAACTCTTTATTTTATAGCTTGACGATTTTTCCGACGTATGTGTTTTTCTAATGCAGAAGTTTGAATCCTTTGCCGTTGTTCCTTTTTTCTTCTCATTCACGCATATGTGTGTGTATGTGTTTTTACCTGTGTTTTTCCGTGTCTTTCTGTGAGAGTGTGTACACAGGTCTTAAGAGCGTAATTCTTTCACTGATCCTCACCGAATTCCAATAATATGCGTATTTCTAATACGTCCCGAAGTAATTTTTTTAGTTTTTGAAAAATAATACCCGTAATGAGCTTTAGATTGGGGGCAAAATTTTGCATAGAATTGACCCCTTCGTGTGTAGCAGCGTTCACGTTTGTTAGTGAAAATTTGGACTTTTATTTAGTGATTTGTGCACAACAAAGAGTCCATTGTTTAACGCTCTCAAAATGATGTCTTGTGATTGGTTACTCAACTATTCAGATGCACATCCTTTTTATATTTGTTGCATTAGTGTTATTTTGTCTCGATCTTCACAAAGCTAAACGTAGCCCAACACAGTGCCAAACAGAGAGAAACAGGGTCGAGATATAATGCACCACCAATCTTACGACTGGAGAAGATCTGTCAGATTTTTAAACGAGCATCTGGAATTGTTTCTTTTCCTAAGGATCATTTCACTTTTTTCCATTTAGAAACCGTCACTCAGAACAGTTCAAGATCGCTTGGCATAGAGTTTGCCTGTTTTTAATTGATCATTCCTATGACACCATGTGACTAAAAGATGTTTTTCATCTGGGAGATTCCATTTTGTTTCTTACTTTCTTATTTATTTCCTTCAAATTTTTTTATTTGCTTTGCATCCCATGGTGCCCTACATTCCATCGTCTTTAATTTGTTTTCTCTTTTCAAATTTCAATTTTTGCAATTTTTCTTCCTTTCAATATTTTGAATTCCAAAAGATTTACTTTTTTTTTCTCTTCGCTTTTATCAGAAGAAGAAGAAGAAGGAAAAAAAACTTCCTTCATCTTTCTTTCTTTTCCCTTTGTTTTTGTTTTTTCGCTTTCCAGTTGTGTGTCTAATCTCCCTTTCTTCTTCTCGATTTCCCTCCATCTGGATGGGTTCTTTTAGATTTCAGTCTTCATCTTTAATCGTTTCTATTTTGCTTCATTCCTCTTTAGTTTCTGTCCGCTTAGCCTCTGCAAAATCTATCAAGTGATCTCGGAACTGACGCTTTTCCATCTCATTTCTTCCTTAGAGGAAAACGACAATGCAGTGCATTTAGTCAGAGAAAGGCCAGAATGTCAGGGGATCAAGAATGGAAAGACAGACATGTAGAAATCCACAAAGAAACCAAGATCATTTACATGGTATGCCAAAAGACCTTCCAAATGAATCTCACCTTTTTTTCATACTCTCTTGCATTGGTCTGCGTGCTTATAATTGCAACGGTTTCCTTCCTCATATGGATATGCATAGCCGATCCCCTTTTACTCAACTTCCAATCTCATGACCTGCTGGATTTGCTGATTAAAATGAATCAAGTTTCCAACTACCAGAGATATGTACAAAGGGCACAAAAAATGAGGTGCATTTTGACATAGTACCGTCAAATTTTTGCTACAATAATTAACGTAACTGAGAAAAAGCTAAAAAAAAAACACATTGACTTATATCGAAACCTTGAATAGTGTGATTTTGAAAAATACGGAACATTTGTGAACGAATCAACCACTCTAATCAAGGTATATCTGTACACACATACAGTCATCCATGCACACAGACACAGACACAGGCACAAACAAACACATACACAACCACACACACACACACACACACACACACACACACACACATATATATATATATATATATATATATATATATATATATATATAAATGAGTTCGTGCCTCTTTTAATCGACAAAATCTTATAAGTCGAGCCTTATACAAATATTCAGATAATCATCAGGCTCTGGGTATTTTGATCAATCTATTTACTCACAATAAACACACACATAATGCACACACGTACACATACACAGACATGTTTTACTATGGATGTAGTATGTGCGTTATGAGCGTGTGAGCTCTGCGTTTCTCGATAGGGTCATTCGTCATAATCAGCTGGCCAGATCTCCAAGGACCGTTTAGTGAGATTGTAATAATGGGGATCACAGCGAACCCCAAATCAAAGACACAAATTCAATTTTCTTCGAATCAAAGACGAGAGGTTTCCCCATTTCAGATTGAACATATCTCATCGCCAGGGCACAATTCACAACTTTGCAGGTGACATTAGAAGAAGAAGAAGAAGAAGAAGAAGAAGAAGAAGAAGAAGAAGAAGAAGAAGAAGAAGAAGAAGAAGAAGAAGAAGAAGAAGAAGAACTTGGAAGAAGAACTTGGAAGAAGAACTTGGAAGAAGAACTTGGAAGAAGAAGAAGAAGAACTTGGAAGAAGAAGAAGAAGAAGAAGAAGAAGAAAAGAAGAAGAAGAAGAAGAAGAAGAAGAAGAAGAAGAAGAAGAAGAAGAAGAAGAAGAAGAAAAGGCAGCACCTTTGCAAAGTCATTTACCAAGTTTTGACCTTCAAACCTTATGGGTACAGAAATGATTTTCCTCCAAACATGCTATCGTCAAATTGCATCTCATTGATTTGATTGGGTTCGAAGTCACCTTTCCATGGAGCAAGCGTTTACGTGTAGTCGACAGACTGTTCGACCAATGTCGGTCCTTACCGTATAAGTTTACGATATTTGCTCAAAAATTTTAGAACTTATGTAATCGACAGCAATCTTCGCTGTATAATCAACAAATTATTTTTCACGCATTGCTTAAAGTGAGTGTTCTTGCCTTTAATCCAAATATTAGAACTCACATCTGTATCTTTTGGATTCTTTTATACCAGTATGGCACATTAACAAATAGGCTACAAAAGCTCGTATTTACCAGAACCCCCTCGAGAACAGGACGTGACCTGAGGTCGGCCCAATGTATGAAAACTCTTGCATGAACATCCGGGAAAAAAACTTCCAGTTTGCTTTAGTCCTCGCAACAATAGTTGCATAAAAGCTCTCAACTTTTAACCCTAATCACCCTGGTGTAGACTACACGGAGCATTGTCAAGAGCATTATGTCTGTATCCTTCTGTCAAAAACAATCTTTCAAAGATGGATACGCCACAAGACATATTAGAATGTATCCATACGGTGATTATCTTTGTTAACCAATTATATTTTTGCGCTGTATAATTTGTTTACTTAATCAGTATTATAATCAACAGTCTAAGTTACCCAAACTTCTTAGATAAGTGTTTTGTGCAAAAAATTCGTTCTGTTAATGTCAATTTCCGATAATTTGCCACAACAATCTGCACAAGATGTTAAAGGTAAGCAGGCCGTATATATATATATATATATATATATATATATATATATATATATATATATATATATAACGATCCATTATTCAGGGTTGAGCACTATTTAAGTGGGGTAACTCGTTCATTATAAGTCTATGCAATGCTCTTCCAATCTAGGAATAGAGCATTTTGGTGGATGGGGAATATATGCATGAGTAAATATATCACTTAAATTTTAACCTTATTTAAGCCGTATATATATATATATATATGTGTGTGTGTGTGTGTGTGTGTGTGTATATATATATATATATGTGTGTGTGTGTGTCTGTGTCTGTGTCTGTGTGCTTGTGCCTACTTGTGTGTGCTACTTTTTTTTTACATTACGTGTTCTTCCCCAGCTCTTTCTATTCCATTCTTTAACCGTAATTACTAACGGTTAGTGAGTGCGTAAGGCCTGCACCGATTGACACATGTTCCACTCAGTGCCGTACATTTTTCGCTTCGGTTTCCAACACATCTCATTCGTTGTTCTCTACCCATTTTCAATTGATCCTACCCGGAAAACATTCTTCGGATAAATTGAGTGACGGATCGATTTGAGTCGGCTCAGAACAGAAAAGGAGAGAAGAGGGTTGACGTGAAGAAACGTCTGACTTGCTCACATCCCAGCCTTCCCCCTTTCCTGATCCCCAGTGCACATTAGAGACTCTCGGAGACATTCCTGTTCCACAGAAAATCAAATTCGTCCAAGACGAAACGTTTCTTCTATTCAAATGTCACGTTTTCCTTTTTTTCCCTGATCCTATTCTTCCAACATGTTACCATTTAGAAGGGTTCAATCACTCAGCTTTCCTCTGTGAATGGTTCTCGGTCTTTTGTCATGTCACATTCCTTTCCAAAGGATTACATTCTTTTGCCCGAAAATAAAGTGAAGAATATCTGATTCTACATGGAACTATCAATCTTAAAAGACCCGTGTCTCTCCTGACGCTGTTTGTGAAATCCAGAAAAACGCATACACGATAAATAAGTACGCAACTATTTTACATATCTCGAAAACCAGTTGTGCCACCTCTATGTAAAATGACGAAAATCAGAGGGATCCTACACGGATCATTCTTCCATCAGTGTTACAGGGTTCATATGTAACTGATATCATCATATTGAGAGGTACCATGAAAGGTGGATTCAGGGTAAATTTATTTTCTCTTCAATATTATGACTACTTAATTTTCCCTGTTTGCCGTTTGTTATTTGTTGTTGTTATCAGAAGCTATTCGCATTCCAGTGACGTCATTTTGAAGCTGATAATCATTCATTTTTTTCGGTGTATTTTCATGTATCTGTATAACTCACTTTGTCAGTCCCCAATCATCATCATCATCATCATCATCATCATCATCATCATCGTCATCATCATCAGTCTTTTAATGTCCATCGTTGGACGTAGACCTTCCCGAAGATTTGCAACACTCCCCTATCATGGGCGTCACGGAGCCAGTACTTCCTGAACTTGTCTAGCTCGTCTCTCCATCTAACATTTTGCGGGCCTCGGTTGCGCATGTGGTCTCGGGGGATCCATGTTGTGAGTCGCGATGTCCATCGATTGTCAGCTATTCTTGCAACATGGCCAGCCCATCGCCAACCGAATATAATGTATAATAGTAAGGTAATGGAAACCATCGGAAGATTGCACAAAATAATTTCGTCATCAGTGTTCACAAGCATTAGATTATAGACTGAAATTGTTTTTCTTTAGATATAATTTATCTATGATATAGTGTCCCTTCTATGCTCCTTTTATCAGCACTTTCTCTCCAGTGTTCTCATCTATCTGTTGTTCCGTTACAGTGGCACATAAATGCATTGCTAGATTATTGAATACGCTTATGTAATCAGTCAATTTTTCAATAGATTGAAAAAATCATCTTGCTGATTATTAAATACAAGTAATATTACAGTAGATTGACTAAAGAAATCGTTATTAAGTAAGTTTATATATGTATATAATATATCATTTAATCGATTTCATTGAAAAGGAGTACACAGTACCTATGTCTTTACATGTACATTTCTGTCCCTCCCTCATTCATTATGAAAAATTTGAAAGATTTTAATTATGAACAATGAGAGAAATATATTTTACATGTCTTCCATGCTTTAACCGTTTTTCAAAGGAAGTGGAAAGTGGTTAAATAATGAAACATGGGTTGAGTATATCCTGCAGATTGTATATATATACATAGTGTTTACTTTTCTCTTTCCAAAAATGGTCAGCCATCCAAGATCTTATAAAGCTAATGACCCATTTCAAAACTATATATACATATGAAATCAGTTCAATATGTGCATATTACCCCTTATGTCTCACCCTCTCTTTCTCCCCTGCTATTTTCACCACCTAGATAGTTATATATATATATATATATATATATATATATATATATATATATACACACACATATATATATATATATATATATATATATATATATACTAGCTCATATGTAGATATTGCAGAAGCACGCACAACCATATTTTAGATCGTCCAATCGACCCAGCAACACGCATGTTATACCAAATTTGCAAATTTCTTCATCTTCCTACGTTTGGGTACACGAGCGGCAGACACGAAATCTATTTCCGGCCCACTTTAATCAATGGTTGGACGCGGGGATCTTGACGCCATAGCTCTTTTTCTCTATTTCTCTTCGTGCTCACGTGAGATTTTGTTCCAGCCACATACCCCAATCCTCGCTGGACGTGACTATGACATCTTATGGTCGAGACAATCACGAACGAAGACGGAAACTTTGATTAGAACTGTTGCTGAAATAAACAAAATCCCTCTCCTTCGCCGTGGTAATTTCATAGATAGCTGATTCACGCACACGATTTCCTGTTCTGTTTTGGCTCTTTCTACGCACGCACTAACGCAAACACACACACACACACACACACACACACACACACACACACACACACACACACAAATATATATGTGTATGTATATAAATGGAGAAAACAATAACCACTTCTATGCCTCAGAAATAAAAGTACAGCTGACCAACACTTCGGTAGAGAAAGGTGATACCCCTGCTTGAACATCAGATGGAAAAGTTTTTCTGCTAAAAAATATCAAAAGCGGAAAAAGCCACAGGCAAAGGAAGCATGATGATTTATCTTTCAGAATATGCTGGAGAGTTTTTTTCGCAACGGATTAGCACAACTATTCACACAATGATAACGAGAAACAGAGGTGCCCCCAAATTTCTGTTTACGAACGGAGATCCTATTACGTAAGAAATACCTTGATAATTACCATCCTGTTAGCTTAATACCCTAAAATTCATGCACTGTTTCCCAGATTACTTGGATTAACGAACATTTGCGACGAAAACCATAGGCAGGCTTTAAAGATGACTGCTCGACAATAGATCACTTACAAACATTTACCCAGCTGATCTAAAAGGTATCAGAATACAACAAACAACTTTGATGAGGTATTATTATTATTATTTCTATTAATATTTGGACCAACCAAGGTGAGGATGGTTCAAATATCAATAGAAATAACTTTGTTTGGCTTAAAGATGATTTGAAGCTCTTAATTCGATTGAACACACATCAGTCCTCAATTCTCTCCAAGAACAATGTTTATGTCAGAATATGAAAATAATCGAAAATTTATATCAAAATGTAATTGCAATAACCAAAATTCATTAAGATACTAACAAAAAATATTGGGAAGTGATTAAGATATAATTATATTCATCATCAATATTTTTTACTACAAGCCTCGAAATCATCTTTTGGATACAGATTGGGAGGGAATTGGAACAAATATAGACAGGGAATATTTGAACGATTTGAAGTTCTGTGATTGTAATGGCTGAAACTGAGAAGGGTTAACATATTGAGTGACCTAAATAGGGAAAGCAAAACATAGGGCTAGAAATGAATAAAACCAAGACAACGCAAATGTTCAATGATAAGTCCTGAAAAGGGGGCCGGTAACACGTGGCAGATATTAGCTCAGTCACACTTGTCATGGAAAGAGATTATAAAAAGCAGAGAGCTGCTGCAGCTACTACTTCAGACGATTCTCGTCTCACAAACCGTTTCATCAGTGCGTTGCATTCAATCCTTACTTAATGCTTAACTGACGTAAAGTTGGGATAGGCTAAGCGATTATTGATGGATAGATATTAACTTTTCTATAATTTTTTCACCAGATAAAGTATCAAAAACCATTATCAATTACCGACTGGAATGTCTTTCATCTTAATTTCAGTCACTTTACATTGCAACTGCTCAAACTTATGTAAAACAGTCCGGTCGGAAATAAATGAATGGTCAGATGTGCAATGTTCATTATTGTCCAGGGTTAAACAGTCAGTTGCAATTAAAAGTAACCTAAATAGGTTGAAAGAATTAGAATGATCAATAGATTAGTTTGAACATAGGATATCTCCTTTGACACAGCATGAATGCGAGCTTGGGACAGTAAAAAATGTCTCGATTGAATTTAGAATGAGTTGACTACAATGGCGAGGGGGGCATCACTATGAGAAACCATCAAGATAGGTTTTGTTTAGTTTTTAAGTTTTGATAGTCTATTCATGCATTGTGCGTATCGGTCGCATTAATGGAGCTAGAGGGCTGAAAAAAAGAACATTTTTCCGAATATTCCCGCCCCCCAAAAGGTATTTAATGGGAATTCAATCAACAAAGTAAGTGTATGCAGAATTCGTTTTTTAGATTCTATCCGGCAGTTCTCATTCTTGTTAATTTAAAAATTTGGACTTTTTAGTGAACAGGGTCCGATAAAAAGACGAGAGCAGTAACAAATTCATTGATTTCCGATTTTCAATTGATTGCCCCTCCACGGCATACAACCGAAGTACTATTGTTTCACGGTGGTTTCCATTACTGACTAACCAGACCTCTTCCAATAAGATTTGTATAGAGGTACAACCTTAGCTTAGATAAATCAGAATATAACGCCATTTGGGAAATATATGATCGTGAATCTTCATAAATATTTATGCATTAATGCGTGTTTGTTTATAAATATGTAGATAAATAAATCTCCAGACAGCTGGCAGGGGGACAAGAACATATTATACCATTGATAGTCAGTGCAAATATGCCCAGATTTACATATCTATACAGTCTGTTATTAAGAATGAAGGTTCCCATATGTGTATGTAAGTGTCGCTTTGTTGCTTGTGTGAATATACCCAGATTTGCATATCTATACCGGTAATTGCTAAAAAAAGCTAACTATGCGTTCATATATTTGTCATTGAGTGTTTGTAAAAGTGTGGTCAGATTTGCATATCTATGCAAGTAATTACTAAAGTAAAGGTATGTATGTATGTATGTATGTATGTATGCATGCATATAAGTGTCATTGAGAGTTTGTGCAAATGTAGTTAGATTTGCATTTCTATACAGGTAATTACTGAAATTATAGGTTTCAGTGTGTACATATATGTGCAATTGAGTGTTTATAAAAATGTGCTCAGATTTGCATATCTATAAAGGTATTGATTTAAATACTGAAAAAAATAATCCAATTTCATTTCATCTCCATTTTACTAGATGTAATATCGTAAATCAATATTATTCAAATTCCTACAACTATTTACTGTCATCGAAATTGTTGCTGCTTTTAATCGCTAAACTCTGGCTGGGTTCCCCTCAAGAGTGGATAGGAAAATAAATAGTGTGGAATAAAAGGTTCCTGGGGAGAATCAAACCCATGCAACTTTGAATGGGGAGTCGTGAGTTCGAATTTCACCTGGGACCTTCATCCTATATCCTCACCTGGATATCGGAACCTGGATGAAGTTCTGAAAGGAAGCTAGTTTTTGGCTTTATCCTCGAGGTTCATTTGGATAGGAACATGAAACCTTACCAAAAGATTAGCGTCCAAACTAAAAACCACACAGCATGTATAAGAGACTATCCTGCTTGACAACAACTGCTGATGTCACAAGACAGCACAGTATATTAGCAGGAAAATATGACATATATTATTGATTGAAAAAAAAACTCAAATGGCAATGGAAAGGCCATGTTACAAGTAGGTCAAACATTGCTTGACATCATGACAAGCAATATGGATCCCCTGAAACGTGTGAAATTGTGGCTTTCAGATAATACGATGACATGACAAACTAGAAAAGTTGAGAAAATGATGGCGTAGCAACATCCACGATAGAGAGATCCTACAATTCTTCAGAAAGGTCTATGTCATACAAGTATCTGAGAGAACAGCTGCTGATGACACTGTAACTGTCAATGAACGCCCGTTGAATTATCGATTGTTAAATTTTGGTGTAAGAGTGTGAACGATTCCCGTTTCGAAATGTGACATCTGGTGCCGGTGCCAGAGTGCTGGATATTTGGTTGTCTACCAGGAAGATAGCTGTGTCGTTGGTCATTCGTTTTCCTTTCATCTTTCATTTAGATTTTAGAAAAATGTATCTTGGACTTATGAAGTCATTATCCTCTCCCAGCATGTTTTGGGCTTTAATACGATTGGGAGATGTGAATAAATAACCTATATTTCACTGAAATATGTAAAGTGCTGAAGAATTATGTTACTAAAATGATGAAACTAAACGAATAATGAGTTAAGTAGTCCGAATCGATATTCTTAACAAAATGTGAACATTCTATTCCCCTCCTTCTTTTAAAACTTACCTCTGTCCTCTCCTTCCTTTTTTTTCCCACCTTCTTTTTTTCTTACACCCTTTACTTCACTATTTTCAAATTCCGCCACCCCTGCATATAGCTTCCCCTTTCTTCAAACCCCGACTCTCATTTTCTTCTTTTCACGCCTTTTTTTCTCGTATGTTCTTACTTCTGTCTATCTTCGTTTTATTGTTGCCCTTCCTCCTTTCTCCCTTCTTTTATTCCTCACTTGTACAACGCCTTCTCCTCTGTTATTCTTGAAGAAAATTCCTTCACATCATTTGATTGCTTATTCATAGCTTCTTTCTTCTTGTTTGCACCCCATCTTCATCTTCTTTGTTTTTTTGTTTTTTTTCATGTACAGTTAGCAAGGAAGAAGAGAATGCATGTTCTATGAGTAGAAAGTTAGTAACCGCCGCTTGTGATAAAAAGCGATAAATTATGCGATCTATTTAATTGATCCCGATAATCACCTTTTTAGCAGAAACATGGAGTTAAAACAAAATATTGGTTCTCAAAACTAGAACTATGTAACGTGCGAATAAGAGTATCAGGCTCAAGATCATATGATGAGATCACAAAGCAGCACACTATATCTGAGCTAACCCTAGTTCAGATATATAGAATACATCTGAAAATGGGAATGTCAATTGTCTGCCCATTTTGCAAGAATGTCTGACAAGCACTGGAGAAGAGGACTCAGAATGTGGATCCCTAAAGGTCATATCCGAAATTGTGGCCGGTTAAAAAGGAGACTACGTGGCAATCTACTTCGAAAGCTATTGACACGGCAACGCCCACCATTGAGAATAATGGCGAATCTTGGGGTGAGGGTTATATCCACGGACGGACGTGAAAGGCAGATGAAGATGTGTGCTGTGTGCAGAAAAATAAGACTGAAAGGGGCATTAGAAAGTCACTCGTGTCTGTATTTCTGCCCGACTGAGAATAAAAACGTGTCCGATTCTCGATAAGCAGCATTTCATTTTGACGAAGCAATCACTTCCTCTCTCAGATGACAGACAAAGATGCGTTTCAAAGTACTGGGAGATGAATGGCCTAGTTATGCAAAGGAAAGATGACAGAAAAATGGAATCAGGTGGAGGGTACAATGGCGGTGGTGGTGGCGGCAGCGAACGTCTTCCGATTCTTCAAAGCGTCGTTTCTTTTTGGTAATGCATCAATAACTGATCAATCGATAGCGATTTCTGATTGGTGCATCTGGGAAGGTCATGCTAATGACGTCACTGTAGGTCACATAATTGATGTCAAATTTTTAGCGTATTTTGTTTTTTTTTGCTCAAATTGATAACGTATGAATCATTCTGTTGAAGTTGAAACTATAGTACATATGTACATTGCCCATGAATGAATATACATCACTGTCTACCTGTATGTCTCTCTGTGTGACGGTCTCTCTCTCTTTCTCTCTCTCTCTCTCTCTCTCACAGACACTCACACACATATGTATGTGTATGTTTCAACTTTGAAAGTTATCGATAAATAACCTAGAGGGATTGATGTCTTTCAAAATTATCATGAGTTAGTATGGAACGTAGCCCAAAGTCTGATCCTCAGATTATGAATCATATATGGTGCACAAGAAAGGATCATGTTTAACATCATCTTTGAAGATCTCAAGACAACACTATATTTGAGAAAAACAGCTATTATAGAAATCATAGAATCCATTAGAAGAATCGAGTGGCAATGGGCTGGTCATGTTGCAATAATGTCAGACAACTTGTGGACATCATAAATCAAAACGACACCAACAATTAAGAGATCTGGCAGATCTCAGGGAAGGTGTATGAGCAACGACAGGCGTTAATACGCTGATACTGCTGTTGTTGTTCCTTCTGATGATAATGTTGATGATGATGGTATGGGTATTCATCTTCTACCTGTACAAATAGAGATTATATCGATTTTGTCACGTCATAATTAACGTTTATCTTTTGAATATCCCATGTATTTTTTTTCTTTCTCCATTTTCTTTGCTTGTTTGCTGCGCGGCTCCTTCGTTTGCTACTTGCTTGTTCTTCGTTGCACTGATTCGAGCATTTTTTTTAATAAAGTCTTCACTTAATTTCACGTACTTTCCTAATTCCGTTTTTTGGATGGTTTTATTTATGCTTCTGAATCCTATATCGCTTTTCCCCTCTTCAGTTACAGTCTATCCGTGTTATCGCTGGGATGTAAAGCCTTCATAGTCATAAGTTTTCTTGCTTGCTGTTATGTTGATTCAAGTTCTTCCTTTGTCCATCCAAAAGATGGACCTGTGTATCTTACTACCGACACTGACGATGTGATCATTCTTTTTTTTTTTTTTAAATCGGATTTATACTATTTAGCGTTGTCTCCTCTATTTGTTCATCCTTTAAAGTATTGTCTTCCTATTTTCTCTTTAATTCCTTGGTGTTTCATCAAATTGCATTCGAGAAATCCCAGATATTTGTTTGTCCAGTTTAGTCACTGCACTGATTTTTTTTGGCAGTTAATTCGATTTCTCTCTCTCTTGTGAGACTTCTATCGTGCACATTTTCTTTTTCTGAACACGATGGTGTCCCTGTATTCTTTCATTTCTAAGGCTCTTCCCTGTTATTTTCAAATAGTTATATGTCATTCATCTATATAAGGTAGTTGATTTTTCCCTTTGTTTCGGAGAATTGGTATCCTTTGCTGTTTTTCTGGATTTTTTTAGAGGTATAATATCAATAGTAGTGGGGACAGAGAGCCTGTCCTAGAAAATTCCTTTTTCTTATACTTATCTTTGCTTAGTTTTTTTTCCTGTAGCTGTCAAGTAAACTTCCAAGTTCTTTGGCTATCTATGTCAACTCTATTATTATTAATATTATAATTATTTTTACGAAATAATTATTGCCAAGCTGTTTGTTGCGTGGATGATGAAATTGATGAGCAGACTTCGAAATTCGATTGATATTTGCATTCCTGAGATTTTGCATGATCTAATCTTGTTTTTATGGAGAAAATGAGAAACCTCTCTTAGGTGGAAATTTAAAGAGGGGAAGAATTGATGAAAATAGCATGACCTTGGCCTTAAGATCGTAACGAGATTGCAGCAATAAACAAGAGGGCATAAAGTGACGATATTGGACAAGTAACAGATATCTTTTCGAAGATATATTTCCTGAAAAACAAAACAAAAACTAACGTCGAGCACATTTGATGGGACCATAATGTTTCCGTTGATCATTTCGAAATTTTCAAACCAGTTTATGGTTTATTTTTATTTCATTTTATTTAATTCTACCTCGTCCTTCATTTTTTTTTTTTAATGTGCATTTTCCTTTTTGCCTAATCTAATCCTCGTTTTCTTTCTTTTTATCAGTTTTCATTTCATCGTTTTTTTTAATTTTTCATTTCATCTTTCATTCCACATATCAAGAAGTCAATACTTTGATTTCTTTCACTATCCTATATTTTTCTTTCTTTCTTTCTTTATCTTTCTTCCACTTTTTTTCATTTCTTCTGTTTCAGACACCCTTTCCCCTTCTCTCCAATATTCATTCCTTTATTTCTATCTTTCTTTTTTTCCTATCAATTTTTTAATTTTTAAAAATTTTTTCACACTTTAAAAAATCTTCAACCAAACATTCAACATAGCCAAAATAGGAATTTTAGTTGTCAAGTGATTCTATCTAGTTTGTCAGTCACCTATCTATGTATATATAGCGTACCAAAGGGCTGAACTTTTAAAAATCTTTAAGATTGATTTCTTTTGTTTTTTGAAATTTCATCTCCTAAATAATGTATCAGGGAGTTTAAATTCACGATGTAAATTCATGAAATTAATCTCTCAGTTTTTGTCCAGTGATATGCATTTTAGTTTTTGAAAGTTAAGCTCTCTTGGTTATCACAGGAAAAAGCAAAAAATAATTTCATGAATCATTCTTTTCAATTCTTCTCAATTGATCACCCGAACATATTCTGCCAAAATACACTGATTACATTGACTCACTAGTCAGACTCATTTATACATTCAATAATTTCCCAACTTTTACTCTCTTTTTCCACTTTGGTTTGGTCATTAAAGATTGGGAAATTCAAATAGTATATAACTCAATGGCATATCGCTATCAACTCAGTAAGGCAATGGACTGGGGCTTCAGTTCAAGTATGGACTGTGTTGTACAACTATCTCAGTGGTTATACCATCATGTTAAAAAAAGAAGTTCATTCTATAATTAATACGTCATATTATACGGATCTTACAGAAGGTGAGGGAGCTGATGAAAGGTGGTGATAGTCCGAAATCGTTTGAGAAATATTTGAACAGCGATTTTGAATACAATAATGAGAACATTCTCATTGTCATCTTTCAATTGTGTACCGACTCACACAAATAGAATGAATTACCAACAGGGATAAAATGCAAAAGAGGGTGATATTTACAAACCCTCAGATATGGTCTGGAGATCTATTTAACTATTAAGTATAAGGAACATGCGAGACATGAGACGGACAACTGTAGTGTCTATGTGTGGACGTTGATT
Source organism: Thysanoteuthis rhombus (assembly GCA_963457665.1). Classification (NCBI taxonomy): domain Eukaryota; kingdom Metazoa; phylum Mollusca; class Cephalopoda; order Oegopsida; family Thysanoteuthidae; genus Thysanoteuthis; species Thysanoteuthis major. Next base: position 6,377,737 of record OY735213.1, read on the forward strand.
GAAGTAAACAGCAATACAAAGTATTTATACCACAATGGTGGCTACAGTGGACGGTAATGATTGAGAGAAAGCGTACTGAGAGACGAAGGAGAAGAAAGAGAAGATATTGATGCCAGTACGAAAAATTAGAAGTCGATGATGGAAAAGAGGAAGAAAAAAAAAGAAAAGGAAGATAAGCATTTCAATAAAAGAGAGTGTCGAAGTTAAATCTTAGAGTCACTCTTGCTGAGAATGAGGACAAAAAGGGAAAGCTTTTACGAGCACATGTACAAAGAAGCAATCACTCCAAAAGCCCGACAACATCATTATCAACATTCTCAAATGAGTCTATACGATTCATTTGTTACACAAAATTACGACTTCCACAACACAGACAATATTGTATCAAGAACAAAAAAGAACGTCCATAGACTGCCTATACAGAGTAATCAGTAGGTAAAGATAAGTTATCTGATCGATACGTATATCTAATTATCTACATATATTCTTTTGTAGTCGTTATTTGTGTATCTACCAATCGATTTCAGTGTATCTCGATTTACATGGCTCAATCAATTGATATCTTTTCAATTCTTCTTTCGCTTTTTTTTCTTAATTTCCACTTCATTCACGGGTATCTATCCATTAATCTATTCACACACACACACACACACACACACGCACACACACACACACACACACACACACACGTTTTATCGGTATATATCTATTTATCTACTGAATCATGCATATATATATATATATATATATATATATATATATATATATATATATATATATCAACTGGAAAGTATCATATTTGCTGGTTTCCAGTTAGCATGTATTCGTATATATACGTAAATATTGAACATAAATTAATGTGCCCATTTACCATTATGATTACATTGTGAATAGAAGCCCCTTTGAAACCATCAGAAGGTTTACTGTGAAGCATTCTGTTCGGCCCATCATTGGTGCATGCTGAATTCATGCCAAATTTGATTGGGATTGGCCAATGTTCACGCGGGGAATACAGAATGACAAACAGAGACAGTTCCTTATGTAATTGATTGGTGTAAGTGAGAGACAGCGATATAAAGAAGTAACGTGTGTTTCTGTGCGTCAGTGTGTGTGCATATAATGTATGGCCTGTATCTTTTTCACTGAATTGTCACAACAAAAATTAATAATGATAGAATATGCAACCTGTCAGAGCTTATTGCTTACTTTCTATCCAACTATATCTTTATATATCAATCTTAAATTATTCATTTCTATTTATCTATTTATTTATCTGAGGCAATTCATTTCTTTTTATCTATCCATCTATATTAGTCTATTTATACATATCTATCTACATATATATGTATTTTTCCTAATTTTTCAATCATTTTAATAAATCAAATGTATTTACTCTGTCACTTTTTCTGACTCGATCTTCGGCTTCAAAGCAATTTAAGTCGGATGCAATTCATTCGGTTTTCTCTATTTGCAGATGTAATTTGATTTTGATCTTGAAATCCATCTAACTTTTCTATTTATGTTGTTTCAATTTAATCTATTACTTCAAAATAAACAATATATATTTAGATTTATTTGATCGAATCCTCCAATTATCAAAATTGATTTTCCTTGCTATTTGATGATATAACTATTTTAATCTATTCCCATTTTTCTATATACTTCTCTGGCCTAACGATACACCAGTTAACGATGTCTGTGAATATATATTCTAGTGGAACTAATTCTATCAGGTAGGAGCCACGCTTCTCAATATTCATTAGGATTTTTCACTTCTATACAACTGTCTATCCATCTCTCATTACACACACACACACACACACACACACACACACACACACATATATATATATATATATATATATATATATATATATATATATATATATCAAGATCCACCATTATAAGTTCATCAAAAGTCCTTTTCCAAAGCAACAAAAATTGCACGAACTATTGCTGTGTCTCTCTATTCCACTCCTGCTTCTGATGACTTGACTTTGCCAAATGCGGTTACTGTTCAATGAGCACCAATCAATTAGTCTTTTATGCTATCATTTGCCATCCGTTTCCGCAAAGTGTACCGCCCATTTCCATTTTTGTTGATTGCATAACATTTTTCATCCCAATTTCCTCCCAGATCCATGTTGATCTTTTTCTATATCTTACAGTTATCTTTTGAATCGTTCTTTTTAATGGCTGTGTGTACAATTGTAAACATACAAACACAGACAGGATGAGGGGAGACAGACAGAAAGACATTGCCAGGAACCGAGAAACGCAGAGAGACGGAGAGGCATTTGTTCTCTTATTAAAGTCTTGCATGTTGAGTGTCACAATGTCACTTTTATGAATTGTTCCACCTTATCTGCTTAGTAACTGCTGTCATAAAACCCTACGAACACATGTTTTGTGTAACGGAAAGATGATATATGTCACCTCAATGTACCATTCCGCTTCAAAGAAGTTTGCTTTCCACCTCCGACTCTTTTACGAAAGATTTCAAGCAGCCACAACTTCGAACTGTGTCAGTTTCATCTCAATCTATATCGTGTATACCTTGATAAGATATGTCCTGAAGTTATCAGAATGCCTCAGAGACCTTATGAGGAAGACACTCTTAGTGTATAGGTGGCAGACATATAAGGTTATTCCTGAGAACTGGGGGCACTTGAAATCTTTTCATATTTGAATTAATAGTAATTCCTTTTACGGCTTACAAAATGTTTTTATAGGAAAAGTTCACTCAGATAGTGAGGAAAGACTCTAAATATTTTTCCTCTAACAACAACAACAAAAAATAAACTGTCTTTTTCGGAAAGTTTCCTCCTATTTCAAGAAATCAAAATGTCTTGCCATTTCTTTTTTTTTTTTGGTGGCTGCTACATTTTTATGTTTCTTAATAGCAACCCAGTTTTCTTTTAACTCATCACCCCCAGCTGCGCCTCATGCAAAGAAATGTTGGTCATGAGACAGTTTCTGTTCAGGGACTAACCAAATTGTTTTTTTCATTTTTTCATTATTATTTTTACGTCTGTCAAGTAGAAACAAATGGGATTGTGCCACGTGAACTGACGAGCAAAGGAATATGACTGATTTAGTTGAGTCGGGAAGAATGACACGATGGTACAAATTGATTGATGACACTGGGAAGAAATTTTATTGGACAATCTTTCATCCATCTGATAAATCAAAAAGGGCAAATTCAATCAAGGAGATATTTATTTAGACTCGCCAGTAGAAATGCAGATCGGGTGGGGGCTCAAAAAGGACATCGTCCCCCACGAAAAAAACAAAAACAATCTTAGCTCCATCTTAGAGTCAAACAGGTTGCAACAAATGTCTGAATACTAAACTATATATATATATATATATATATATATATATATATATATATATATATATATATATATATATATATATATATATATATATATATATATATATATATATATATACATATATATATATATATTTTCGATCATCAAAACTCTGTTATTTATTTTCTTAATTATCTAAAACCAAGATTCTTGATCACAATCAAAGGAGAAAATGAAAAAGAGTTTCAAGTAAATTCTGATTGTATGAATTCTTGAAAATCTCTATAAAATGCCATCATCCTTCTTTCTTTGTCTACTTACAACGTACTTACTATAACCGAACAAATGCAACTAAAAAGCTGTAACGTAATAACTTACGTTTTTATGTTGTTCGAAAATTATTTTTTTTCCCGAAATATGGAGCATGAATTTGACACCATGGTGGTGTGCTTCGAGTAAGATTAAACCAATTTTAATTCATAAGGGATGATTTTTTGAAATATGTAAAAATTATTCATGATCAAGTGATACCTTATTGAGAATTCTGGAAGTGTGGTATTTATATTAAATTTTGAATATTGTATATGTTTTCAAGAAAAACGTTTAAAGAATATATTTATTGTCGCTGTAAGCGAATTTGGACCAAGATTGTGTATTCAATTATGCTTGTTTACTTATACAGTACTCCTTGATGAATATCAATGATATATTTGTAAGGCTGTGTCGAGGACAAAAGAAAAATTTGACTGAATACCAAAGCAAATATAGAAATTCTTACTCAATCATAATGACCGTGTCTCTTATCGGGGAATGCGATCTCTGAATGCTTCCTACCTCAGTAATGCAATGAAAACAAAGGTTTTAGTCAACTTTGATAGTCAATCGGATTTTCGTTGGTTTTTAATTATGTGTCAATCAAGCATTCAAATTGTAACTCTTTTTGTTTTCCATAGTAATACTTTTGAAATTGGAAAAAGAAAACTCACAAATGTATCTGTTTTTGTATATTGTACAAAACAGAATTTATTTAATTTAATTTTTTTTCCCACTGGTATGTACTTTATGAAAATCAATTGAATTCCAAATCAGATTCAAATGGCTTTTTGGTTTCGGGAAAACATCTTGCATAACAAATGAAGAACTTAATTGACTGACTGATACATGTGGATAGATAGATGGATGGATAGATAGATAGATAGGTAGATAGATAGATAGATGGATGGATGGATGGATATGTCCCGAATTAAAGGTATAACAACATCAACATTAGCCTCCTGGCATCTGTTATTGGACTATCATTTCTGTAACATTCGCAACATCTCTATCATGGGTGTCACGGGGCCAATACATTCTGAATGCATCTATTTCTTATCGTGATCTTTTTTTGCCGACCACAGTTTTGCATACGATCTCTGTGGAGTCTACGTGTCATGATATCCAGGATTTTTTTTACATTCTTGCAACTTGACCAATCTATTGAAAATTTATCGTTCCAATAGATTTATATCTCCTACACTTATTTGTTTTCGTAACATAATGCACTGTCTTTTGATCCCTCCACGAAATTTTGAGTATGATTAATTCCTTTACACGTTGCATTGTTTCTGGTTCAAAGCTCGATCCTTCAAAGCAATCATTGCCCGAATTCAGGGGCGGCCAAGATATCAGATATTCATCTTTAACTAAGATTTATTCATAGAGATAATTCTTATCAAAATCTATTCGTCCCTTACTAAGAAAAATATATTGGGACGGAAGTTTAACAAACCAAATGCAGTTTAGGGCTTTCGTAGATAAAATTTTTACAATTTTGGTGTAATCCAGGAATGAGGATGTTCAAAAATTCCATATTTCGATTCCACTAGAAAATATGCAAGGTATTTTTAAGAACTGATATATTTCGATTGTTCTGTTGACTCTAGAATTGCTGGTTATATGACGGAACAACATTTAGTGAATAGGCTTTGAGTTTATTGTTTGAACCTGTGATGCTTTCTAAAATATATATATACATGTGTGTATGTGTGTGTGTGTGTACTTATATAGACATAAAATGCTTACTTGCAATTATTTCTTCCACTTCCAATGAGGAGGAAAAGACTATCGATTATCGATTACATCTAGGATAACCTTTATCATATTACGTTTTTTTCAACTCTTGATTTAGTACATATATTCATTCAGTCCTAACCTATTTTGTTTTGTTATTTTCTTCTTTTTTACTTATCTATTTCTAAGAGAACCTATGTCATGAGTTTGATCGATTCAACAACAGATTTCCGCCCCTGGTTTGCCAATTTAATGAGGTGTGTAATGAAGCTGTGACATTCGGAAAGAGAGGGTTGAACGAAAATCTTCCGTGGAAAAAGAGTAATTTGCCATCGTTTTGTTGAGGAGAAAATGTTTACGTACACATATAAGAACACGCACACACAGACACGCGCACACGGACATACACATACACACATACACACACACACAATTGCACACACACAATTGCACAAACCCATGGACACACACAAACACACACACACATATAAGTGGTTGTATTCCCAATGTACTTTCAGATTGCTTTTTGTTCCGGCTTTTGTTCCATTTGAATTATTACGTAAACTTTTTCCATCGACCGTGCATACATACAGACACACACACACACAAGCACAAGCATCACATATGCATATGTGTGCGTGTATATATATATATATATATATATATATGTGTGTGTGTGTGTATGTGCGTGTGTTTGTGTGTGAGTGGATGTATGCGCTTTCTAAATCTGTATTTCTTGTATATTTGTATCTCACTTTCGTGTAATTTTTTTTCTTTTAAATGTCAGAACCTCTTTATCGACAAAAAAGTATATATATATATATATATATATATATATATATATATATATATATATATATATATATATATATATACACACATATATGCTCATTGGTGGCAATATCGTCGGAATCACTGATCAATAGAAAGAGATCATCTGATTGGACGAGTCTTGCTTTCTTCAGAATAAAGTGAATGGTCACAACACCAGGTTGTATCATGAGAAACAGCACAGTGAAGGAAAGATTATTTTAGGGCAATGTTCTGCTTGGAAACATTTTTTCCTACACTAATGTGGAAGGTACGTTGTCACGCAGCACTTACTCCAACCTTATTGAAAGTCTGTAGATCTCAACAACCGATTTGTTTCTGTAAAACTCGTCGTAGGTACATCGACTAAGAGCAGTTTTACCATCACTTTGAGGAACAACATACGAATAAGTCGGTGATCATAATGATCCAACTCATCAGTCAATACAATGAATAAACTTATCTGCTCTTGTCTTTAGAGACCATGTATATTGTTGTCTATAGTCAGAATCAGATTAGTTCATGGATGAAAAACTGAGAAAACACGTTCTGCTTCTGAGAGATTACCATAACCATGGGTGAGCCTAGATGTTTCTTGTCGCCACGAAGACTATCTCAAGGAATCATGTCCAGTCAGCTGTTATCTTCTGAAACAAATTAAATCCAGCAACGAATCAACCACACCATATATCAGGCGATGGAATGCAAACGTTCCCACGTCACAAACGAGAGAGGGGCTTTTTTTGTCCATATGATGGAAGAAAATGCCTCCATTCATCACCTGAAAATAGCTGTAGGGTACAACAGCCGGAACGTTAAAAAAATTGACCTGGATAGCGAAAAAGTCTGAGAAAATGATCTTTACATAATGACATTTCCTCTTTTACAAAACAAAACAAAACAAAAAAAAAACACCGAAAAAAAAAAGAGTCCAGCACAATAGAAGTATCCGCTTATTTGCATCTGGACCTTTTTATTGGGATCTGAATCCTCCCTGGACTTACCTTCCTTCATAAAATCGATTTCTGACATGTATAGGACATTTGCCACATAACAATACATAGAACAATGAAGCACATTTGATTTTGACTCGGTTTTTATTGTAAATCAGTGCACATACTTTTGCAAATGCATGATAGTATTGGTATGACCCGGTATGCCCTCCACTGCTGTCCAAATAAGACTTCAGCTAGAGCATGATTTAATAGGCTTAAAGTCGAGCAATTACTGGCGAATACCAAATCTGAAATTAATTATGGTTTCGCTCTCCTGGGAGACTAAACTATCGATTCATTGTTGTGCAATTTGGAATCGAATGGGTGAAATTGAAATTTACTTTCAAAACACACACGTTTTGGATTCAAAATTAGTCAAACATGTTTGCGATCCGTATTGGAATGCTTATACACACACACAAGCAAACAAATATATATATGAGTGTGTGTGTATGTGTGTGTTGATTATTTTTGTCATATATTTACTCGTACACACTTGTTCTATGTGCTCTCACTTCATCTCTCGGTCTTTCATTCTCTTTGTCAGTCTCTCTCTCTTTCCTTTTTCTGACCCTCTCTCTCTAAATATACATATAAATATAAAGAGAAGTAGAGTGAAAAAGGGTGGCTGGAACGCCGACGAAAATCCAAATTCATAGATTTCATCAGTTTTAAGGACATATACGATATTAACACAGGTTAACCCTATTCTCTCTCTCTCTCTCTCTCTCTCTATATATATATATATATATATATATATATATACACACATACATATATATATATACACATATATATATATATATATATAACACAAATTAACACTTCTATAATATATGCATGTATACATATATTCTAGTAGGACAAGACACACTACATGGTAGAAGAATGTTGTACTTATACAATTTGATCACATTTGATCAGATTAATTTAGAAACATATCAACTGATTCAGTTAGCATACATGTGTTCTTTCCTTCCAAAAAGAAACCCTGTATAATTGGATTTAAATAAAAAATTGGCTCGTGATCGTATTCTGCGTAAAATTCACGTCAGAATTAACTCTGATTTTCCTTTTCCTCTTTCTTTCACAGTCTATCTTCCCTCGGTCGACAACCACAGGAAACTATCCAGTGCGTTGCACTGTAAGGCGGTAATGGATGACACGGTCCAAGTAATGCTTGCCTGCCTTCTGTCTACCTTGGTCTGCTTCTAGATTGCACAACAGACGATGTCGAAGAGTCGGGACAATGGTCCGGGAATTCAGCCTTTGGTTTTAGTCATACAAACAGTTCCGTTACACTAGATCAGTGAACGGTATTCAACAGACAGCGGCAGCCATGTCACTTCGAGCTTTGAGAAATGGACAAAAACCAGAGGGAAAAGGTGGATAGGTTTCGTGGTGAGAAAGCTGGGCAAAAGCGAAGGAAGCTAGCATTCCTCTGTTCCTTCATCTTTCACTTCTTATTCGTTGTTCGTTGTTCCCTCAACTTTCACTTTCTGTTTCATTTTGTTCTTGATTTTGCAATCTTTCTTCAGTTTCCTAAATATTCTTATTTCATTAAGCCTCTTCACAGCATTTTTTTTCAACCAATTCAATCTAACTTTGTCGTTTGCTACCTCATTCAACTGATTCTTCCTTGTAGCCTCTCGTTGTTTTTTTTTTTTCATTCTGCATCCTTTTCTCCCTCCGTTATCTTTTTCCTTTTCCTCTCTTTTTTTCAGTCCTCCCTCCTCATCTTTCTTTTTTCTTTTATTTGTTCCCTTTTTTTCTTTCACTCGTCTATTTCAGTTCCTCTGAGGGTTTTTTTTCTCTATGTTGTTCGGTCTCCCTCTGATCCTTTCCTAGATTTTGTATACAGCTTTTCACTTTTCTCTCTTCTTTGAAACCATCTTCTTCCTTCCTCTGTTGTTCTCATTCATTGCTTTTTCTTTCTTTCCTTCTACCCTTTTCCTCTCACACTGATTAACTGTCCATCAAAACTGTTTTTATAGTTTCTCAAAGATTCTGTCTAGAGGTCATCTACCCAGCAATCAACCTACCTTTCTATCTATCTATCTGTCTACCTGTCGGGATTACCAGCTGCACCAACGAGATAAGGGGCAGAAAATTTTAGAATGTATTCCCTATTATGTCCAGAAAAAAACATTTTTTTGTTTTTTATCTAAGGGAACATTTATTTTTATTGAAAGATCCATATTACGATGAATCATCCTAAATTAATCTCTTAGTTTATGCCTAACAGCGTTTACACTTTTTCTTTGAAGATTCAGACTTTCCAGTAACTGAACATAAAGCGATAAAACATATTCAATGATTTTTAATTGATCACTTCCAATACAACATGCTACAAAAAATTGGTTACATAAGGTTTACTATTGCATGAATAACCAGATCTTTTTATTTTGTTTTGGTTTTGTTATTCTTATGTTTGGGCCAATTCTTCTCAGAACCTTTTCATGCAAGGATTTATCCTTTGAGGATTGACCATTGTCCAAGGGGTAGCAAAATCCTTGGATCTTTGTCGTTATTGATGTCCATGATTCTAAAATATGGAAGCTTCAAACGATAAAAAAGTTGTATATTTTTTTTTCGCTGAACCAACCCCGAATGATTGTTTTTATTTTCCATCGGTTCCTATCTCGTGAATAAAAACAATCCCTAACATTAACCCTGGAGGAAACAATAAAAATAAACTTAATGTTTCAATTACTCCTGGGTATGAAAGTTTTGGTCTCTGGACCAATGAAACAAACTGAAATTGTAATGCCTTATATAACATGTTCTTTTCGTTTTTTTTGTTTTTTTTAAAACTTTCGACAGCATTAACCATATCCCCTTCTGACATAGCAGCTATCATTAACAACCTGACTGACCAGGAAATATCTAATCAACCGTTTGGTACCTACTGATGGTTGAATTCTATACATTATCAATAAACTCTATGCAGTGTATACTTTGGTAATTTTTATTTAAAGTAAGTTTTATTACCCGAGGAGCAAATTATACATTTTTAAACCCCGAAGAACACTATTTTGAGCTCGGCTTAGTCTGGCCCTTGGCCATGGATCTTCTGTTGCAGACTCTCCCGATCTAATACATTAACTGATACACACCCAACCACAAAAGTCAGCATGTTCTAATTTAGGAGGTAGTTCCACTGTTCTGACTTTCACTTTACGACGGTGCCAACAATAGTGGCATTCTGGACAACTACTTGAGCTACTATAACTCTACGATAGTGTACTAATGTTCTGGGTAACATTTCTCTTTCAGCTCTCAGTGCGAGTTTCTGAACCTAAAATTGGCAGAGATATATTTATCCAAACAAATATTATTTTCTTGCACCTCTTCATGGTGCACTGCCCTATGTACCGGTGAAAGTCTGCAAATAAACTGAATTAAACAAACAAATAATGCACCGATTTTTACAATGCTGTTACTTCAAATCGTTCTCCTACAATGGTCTTGCAAATTGAAAGAATGTGGCATTAGAACAAAAGTGTTATTCATGGGTGCGTTACAATAAATGCCGTTTCAACGAACGTTTATTGAAATATAAGTCTTAATAATACCACTGTATTCTCGTTTCTGTGTCCGTGCAAGTGTGTGAACTTCAAGTTAAGGATATATGTTGAATGCATTAGACACGTATAGCTTAATAAACGTATACAAGTATCTTCTGTTTCATGAAAATAAAAAATAAAGTTTCACATCAGTTCAATTAAAGGAAAGTCTTGGTGCTGACACAACTTTAAACTGTTTGTATGAGCATCAATGCTTTATCTCAATTCAGTTTTTAACATTTCTTGGCAATATAATAGTGATTAAATAAAAATTAGTCTCAGACAAAACCACAAATATTTGACATCTGATTACTTCACCTGAATAACTTCCATGAAAAAAATCCCAAAGCCTTGTAGGGTCATGGCACTCATGTCAACCCTCAAGATTAACACACACATTACCTGTCAAGACTACCACCCCATTCACATTTTGCAAACCAACTATAAAAAACACTCTTCTTTCTAAAGCTCCATAGGTGCAAAACGTCGGAAGGAAAAACGTTTGATAAATGAAAACTTCCAGTATTGCCATTCTACTCTCATCAAATTAATTATGATTCAATACCAATAGATTTCCCATTAATACATTGAGAGGTATTTCCCTACAATATATATATATATATATATATATATATATATATATATATATATATATATATATATATATATATATATATGTGTGTGTGTGTGTGTGTGTGTGTGTGTGTATATTTGTGTTAAAATAGGTGGTAAAATTCCGTAAAGGTGGAATAAATTTAAGAAAAAGTGAAAGAAGGAGAGCCAAACCTTCCAGGGTTTTGAAATTAATTAAGCAATGAATCAAACTACGTTGGCAAACTTTCGGTAGAGCAAGTTCGACTGTCATGAACAAGGATATCCCACTAGTCTTAAAAAGAAAAGTATACAACAATGCATCCTATCGCTGGTCACATACAGAGATAAAACATGGAACCTGACCAAAAGATTAACCCTTGAACTAGAAATCATAATACACGGACATGAAAGAATCATGCTCAACATCGCATGGAGAGATCATGACACAGCTCAATATTTTGAAAACAGTCAGGGGTGCAAGACATCATGGGAACTGTTATAAAAACTCAAATGGCTATGGGCTGGACATATTGCAACAGTGGCAGACAACGGCTGGACATCCCGACTCACCACATGGATCTCCAGAGATCAGGTGCGAGGCTGCAGCTGGCAGAAAGTAAGATGGCATTAAGAGTTAGATAAAGTCAGGAAGTACTAGCTCCACGATGCCCATGATAGAGAGGCCTGGCTAATGTATAGGAAGGTATATGTCTAACTACAAACACCATTGGACTGATGATGATGATGATGATGATGATGATGAAGAACAAAATATTATTGAAAATCATTTTACCTTGAAACTATATACATATACATGTGTGTGTGTGTGTGTGTGTGTGTGTTTGTGTGTGTTCGTCTGTGCAGTTCCAAGCATAGTTCATATATGTTGTACAAGATACACATGTCTCTCTAGTCGCAGTGTTCCTCCAATTGCGATCGCTACTATTTGTGTCTGTGTGTGCGCGGAAGCGTGGGGTTCACTCGCGCGAGTGAACGCATTTCGTGAACGATCACCAAGTAGGAGAGGAGGAAGTACCTACCGAACACGCCGAAGAGGAGATAAAGAGACAAAGACAGAGACTGAATGAAATAAACGTAAAACTAATGAATAATTAATAGATTAAAAAAAAGAGAGGACAAAAATGTTGACCAAAAAAACGGATGTAGCAAAAAATCTAAACAACAATGAATAATCAGAGAACGATAAAGATTCTTCAAACTGTTTGGAGCCGCCTGGATTTTACGCGTGTATCTACATTGAATACAGTCGAATGAAAGAAAGAAAAAAAAAAAAACGAGGAAGAAGAGAAATACCAAGGCAAATTATTACCAAGGTCAGATTCAGAAAATGTAACTATTTGAATCGACTATGGACGTTGGGAATTGTATCGGAGCTCAAGGATTTTACAGAAATCGTACGGAACACTTGATATTGTTCTCTCTGGGAGAATTTGTTCATACTTGAAATCACAAACACAGACATACGCTTGGTTATGCCAACTTACATGCACACACTCATAACATTCTATACACGCAAAAGCTTTTGTACAGACCTAGCGTGAACATACACACTCAAAAAATGTGCACTTATTGACACATCGTCTAATCAAAATAGTATAATAAAATAGACAGCAGATGCAAAATTAGCCATTTTTTCGGCTATATCTGACTGATTTTTTTCTGATATAGCCGATAAAATCTACGATAGTGAATTAAAACTGGTAAGTTTAATAAATGTAAATGTTCAATTTTTTATCAATAAATTTTTTTTCTGGAATCTTGGTATATGTCTTTTTTGATAATTGGCTTCAAATGAGTATATCATCATCATCATCATCATCATCATAATCATCAGTGGTTACAGGTTCATGGCTGTACATAAGCCTTTCTTATTCCCCATTTCATGCCGACCGTGATTGTGCCAAGCTTTGCTCTGTTTTACCAGCAATTTTTTTCCAACTCATCCCTCCATCTTTTGTTATGTATTTTCCTACTGCATTTACTGCCTCATGGGGACCATGCAGTTAACATTTTGCTCCATCTACCGTCATCCTTGTCCAGCTGAATTCACTTTCCTGGCCTCATTATTTACATAATACCCTATCACTCAAGCCGTAGGATTTAATTTTTTGATAAATGGCTGATTTTAGCCATATTTAAGCCAGTTTTTACTATCATCAATAGAACATACTTGGAAACACTACCATAAACTAATATTTCTCTGTTATTCCTGGTACCATTATCTACATAAATGCTCAACTACTTAACACACTATATACTACATAAGGAAATAATTTTTACAATCAAAAATTTATGGAATCAAAAAGGAGTGGAACTTTTTTTAACAAAAATAGGTAAATGCGTAGCTTCAACTATTTCACAGAAGATAAATAAAACGCAGTTTCAATTTGATCTAATATTTATTTTATCAAAACGGGGGATGCATATATCTATCCATCTATCTATCTATCAATCTATCTATCTATATATATATATATATATATATATATATATATATATATATATATATATATATACATGTATATATGTATATATATATATATACATACATATATATCTTTATATATATATCTATGTATATATATAAATATGCATATACATATATATTCATATATGTGTATATATATATATATACATACATATATATACATACATCTATATGTATATCTTTATATATATATCTACCTTTATTTATATATATGTATATGTATATATGTATATACATATATATATCTATATATATATATATATATATATATATACAGTCTGTGCTGTATGTTCACTGGAAATTCTAATATCAAAAGATGTATGCAATACAAAGAAACCTTTGTCTTTAAGATGCAGATGATATTATATGTATACACACACAAGCAAACACTCAAATCTCTCTCTCTCTCTCTTCTCTCTCTCTCTTCCTCTCTCTCTCTCTCTCTATCTATATACATATATATATGTCGTTAGTTGTGCAGGTGTTTAGATCTGGAAATTGCTAAGAATCTTCAGTTGTGCAGAGCAGTTTAATTGATTGAATAGTTGAGATATATATATATATATATATATAGATAGATAGATAGATAGATAGATAGATAGATAGATCAGTGGAAGTAGTCATAAGATATAAACGTGTATATTTTTATTAATTGTATTCATTTGCTTCTGACAGGGTGTATAAGACAATATGTCACGCATAATGGATATATGTTTTAATATACCGAACATTATAATTGTTTGACTCAAGTGTGTATATCTATAAAATGAATTGATTGCACATATAATAGACCTGGTTTTGATATACCGTAGTGTTTTTATAAATACATATCTGTATACGTATGTATCACACGCATACACTTTTGAGAAGCGTTGACATATAATGGTGTATATGAGCAATATATATATATATATATATATATATATATATATATATATATATATGAGTGTGTGTGTGTTTATATGTGTGTGTGTGTGTGTGTGTGTGTGTATATATATATATATATATATAGTATAAATTTATTTTCGAGGGGATGCATGCCTATTATGAGCAGTTCCTGTGTTAGAGTTCCATACGCCTTAGGTGAGACTTAAAATTTGCATATTTTACGTACGTCGAGGAAATTTACTTCTAATTTGATTTGCATATGTCTGCTTCGAATTTGCATTCATAATATATCATATTTTTGGGATTTCATCTTATATAGTTTTTTTGTGTGTGCAGAAGTCAGTAAGTCGAGAAATAAATCCCCGTTAAACAAAATGCATTATTCATTATGGTGCTACTATTCGACTTCAATCTTTTGTTATTTTTGATTGTAACAAAGGTTTCCCTTTCGGCAGCGAGAGAATAAATAAACAGCATGGATCAGAACGAAGTTTCCAATGGAAAATCGAATTCCCAAAAAGCAAGTTTTTAAATGATTTTAGTGACTATACTTATCGTTAAACATTTATACTCGATTTGAAAAAAAACAAACAAAGAAAGAAACAAAACACTTAACCTTCTAAAAAAATTAAAGAAAAAGAATTATAAAGTCTCCGAAAAATAGAATTTTAGGTTTTCCAGAAAAAGGGAAAAAATTAAGAAACAAACGAGAAAGTATTTAGAATGTAATTTCATATAAAAAATCTGACTCTCTATCAAAAACAGCCGCTTGCTCATCGTGAGAGACTATAGTAATCATTATTATTATTTGCATTGTCACACCAGTTGCTGGGTACTAATCACTGAATACTGAGTAACAGCAAGTGTCTGCAAGTCTCTTACCCTCTTTTTCACACTCTAACAGTCCACGGCAGTGCTGTGGATTACAGTTTCACACTAGTTGCCCAGTGGTTATCGAAGGAGGCTGACTGTCAGTAAGTCTCTTCAGGTCTCCAGTTCCCTTCTCATATTGTCCACACCTGTCACAGTAGCAGTGCGATTTGTTCCACCTCCATCAGGCTTTTTATTGGCCTTTTGGCTATAACTGCCAGCTTGGGTTTTCAGGGCTCATAATTCCAGTGTTTTCCTCAATATTTTTGCTGTCCCCAGTAAAGCTAAGGTTTTTTTCTTTCCTTTTTTCCATCATCATCATCATCATCATCATCATCATCATCATCATCATCATCATCATCATCATCATCATCATTGTTTTTCAAGTATCACATTTTATGTCTGCAATGTATTGCTGGAGTTAAACCCTGTGACCAACATCCCTGCTGTGCTGTGGTTCACAGTTTCTCACCAGATGTTTAATGGACTTTGCTGAAGTCAGGCCTGAAGGTGAAAGTAAGTCCCCTCATGGCTCTAGCCCTCATCTTATCATCCTCTCATAACAGACCTGTTCTATGATTTTGAGCTATCCCAACCCTCCCCACTTCCTCATCTCTTATGTCATGTTCTCTCTTGCTATCAGGTCATTGCTGACGAATAGAAGTCATTAGTTTCATATTTCCAGTATATTCCTCAGTAATCTTGCAGACCACAGTTGTGCTCGGATCTGCATAGTTTCAATCATTCTTCTTATCTCCAACTCCAATCTTGACGTCAAGGTCTTCCAAGTTACTACTGTTATCGGCACTACCTTAACCTTGATGTTTAACACTTTCCTCAGCTCGTAGGGCAAGTCTTAGCACTCATCTATTCTTCAACTTTTGAATTCTCTCCATGGCCCGAAGGTACAGCCACTTCCATGATTTGACTGGTCCTTTTTCCACCATGCACAACTATCAGATCTGATCTTTTTGTTTTGATTGGGGTGTGGGTTGGACATTGATGTCCAAGAGTGATTCATGGATCCAACCCTCCTGGTATGAGCTGTTATGATTTGCTGATATAGTCAAATCTTTGCGATTTGCAGAGTTCCTAGTATAATGGAGTTTTATTAATCTGAATGTTAGCTAACTGGGTTTGAATCAAATCTATGTTGCACCTCGTGCGAACCCAAACTTCAACAAGATAGAATATTGCAAACTTTTGAAGTAAACATTATACATTGACATATGGCCACATATTACTCATTATGACGCTAAAGTATAAAGTATTGACATTCATCTGGCGAATCACAATTTTGTAGAATGACTTATAGTCGAGTAAATGCGGTGCATACTTGACATGCTTGTGCACACACACACACACACACACACACACATACACACACACACGCACACACACACATGACTTTCTTCAACTTTGGGATTTTTCTTTGTTTTTCAGGGAGAGATAAAATGGAGACTATTAATCAATATCCATTTTTAGAGTCATCCTCCTTATTGTCATGTCCAGGAAAACACTGGCAACCGTTGTCCTGTTATTGGACAAAGGCTCCAGTCTTGATTTTGTTTTATCTTTCATGTACCCCGATTTGGAGTGTCATCTTACAGTTAACTAATACGGCAGATCAGTATGTAGATGCAGAGGATAACCATTGTCGTCGGCGACCAAAGATATCACAAGATGCGGGTCGAGAGAAACCGGATCGTTAAAGTGGAAAAACACACTGGAGACGATCTGAATCTCAAGAAAGGGGTTTGGGCTGAGCCCAGGGGGTGAATACAATCATACTGGGGGGAAAATGATTGCATTGTATCGTTAAACCATGAACACAATTAGAAATGCTATGGCTCGATTTACCATAAAAGGCTGACAGGGGAATATATGTAAATACAGGGGATCTTTCTACATTTATCATTGATGAGAATCAGATGTTTGATGCATTGTTCTTTGTTACTTATTTCATGATAAATCATTCACATATGACCATTCTCCCTTTTTGTCACGTATTGTGAGTGGGGAAATCATATTCAACCTTAAAGATAGGGATCAAAGACATATTATATTAGAAAACAAGAAGGAGCAATATATTTCTTAGAAATCATGAGAAAACGAAAATAGCAATGAACTGACTTATTGCAAGGGTGTCAGAAAATCGCTTGACATACCAACTCAAATGGAGGAAACCTAAAAAAAAAACATGGTATGATAAGTTTGGAAAGCACTGACTCCAACAACCCTAGGATAAAGAGATCTGATCATTCTTGGGAAATTTGATGATATCGCTGCTGCTGTTATCTTAATTTTTACTTTTTGACACCATTGTGATAATATTGAAAGTATAATTTATATATATATATATATATATATATATATATATATATATATATACGCATGCATACATATGTGTTCAACCTGAAAAGTTCTTATGTGAATAATCCTTACGGTAATCTTCAAACATGCACCTATATGCAGTCATACTGGTTTCAGTGAGTTCATGCAAGTGCTTCAAGTGGGATAGTAGGCATAATGTACCCCCGGGGAAAATTAGGCCATTCTCCATCCCATGCTCGACTTACACATATAAAAAAAACCTATTTGAGCCTACTGGAACTCTTTCAGTTACTGGGTAAAGTCAAAATTTGAAAAAAGGAGTTAATCAATCGAATTTGGATCATTGTAAAAGTGCATGATTGAACTACAACTACTCATTTTTCGCTCATAAAGAAGGATGAGTTTTTAAAAATATCTTTTATACTTATCTCTGACATCGTTTTCATCCATTTATTTCACTGCGAGTATATCAGTCCACCTATTTATCTATTTGGCTATCTCAGCTTGTCCATATCTATCTACCCTGGTCTTTTTACATCTATCTATCAATAGTTGAAAGAAAGAAGAGATCAGAAGAAAGAGAAAGATAAAGAGAGAAAAAAGAAAGAAAGAAAGAAAGGAAATAAAAACAAATGAAAGATAGACACATTGGGTGACATAAGAAATGCACGGGGAGAGAAGAAGGAAGAAGAGTGACAAATTTTACATCACTGGGGTTAAACTCCTTTGCTACATTAAAACCTAAAAAGTAAATAAAACAAAATCATTCCTGTATATAATATTATTCCGAAACTATGTGTCCTACATCAGCTCTTTTGATAGACGTTCCTTCGAATGGGATTTGCTGAATTCAGCAAAAGAAGTCGATTGAGTTCCAGTTTTTGCATCTGGCACCGTGTCATTGTTATTCGTGTATGACGTCATTGTTCTTTGGTGTGGTCATTGATATCCATCATTGTTGTTATAACCATAAATAATGTCAAAATTCAATAGAAAGAGATCGACAAAAAGTGAAACATTTTGAGAAGAAGAAAAGTATTTCGGAGATATATCAGTAGATTCGTTTGTGGAGAAATCAGAGAATACAGGGGGGTAGAAAGAAAGAGAGGGAGTGGGAGCAATATATATATATATATATATATATATATATATATATATATATATATATATAGAGAGAGAGAGAGAGAGAGAGAGAGAGAGAGAGAAGGGGGAAATCTAGGGAAACGGGTAAGGAAAGAGTAAAAAAGAGTTTGGGTAAAGCAGTTGAATGTGGGGGTCCGTTTACAACTAAGGCGCCGGTTGTATAGGAACAGCCATTCGACTGCCAATCAAATTCTTGGCATTTAAAAAAATTGTTTTCACTGGCAAATGTGCATCACACACATCATACATTCATGCACACACATTTATACACATACAGATTCTTATATCAATTTTGTGATTTGTTGTTTTTTCAGGGGGAAGGATATCGGAAACTACAATAGTAGGTATTTTGGGATATTTTTTCTCTTTTATACGGAATTCCATTTTCAGTTTTTTTTCCGAAAATTCCATTTTTGTTTTTCTCTTGATTATTCCAATCCTGCCATGATTAAGAGAATTACGTTGCACAAACCATCCATCTTACTCATATGGGATTCCTAACAAAAAGTAGACCAGTTAGAAGAGACCTATAGAATTCTTTTTTTTTTTTTGATTGCATGATAATCATAGCCATTAAAGTCAGTTCATGTGAACTTTAGCAAAATTTTGAAATGCTGTTTTTCAAGGCAAAACAATATTCTTCCGCCTAATTTACCTTTACATCGACTACTTTTAACCTTGTTTCTTACAAAGAAAATGCATAAATGCTTGATAAACTCAAGCTCAATTTCTAGGTAGTTTGGTATTCCCCTGGAAGAAGATTTGCGCAATGCAATTTTACTTTTTATATTTCCTTTTCAAGATAGTTACTTCTCTTAACTCAGTGAATACCAAAAATAAAAAAAAAAATAGCCTCTTTTATGTTTACAAAAATTATATAAGTCATAAAATAGGAATCTACTTCTTTTCAGCTCAGTTATAGCTGGACTAATTGGGTTATCTGGCTTTCAGAAGGGAACCAGTCAACAAGAAAGGCACCGCTGAACTCAATCTCCGGAGAAGGCAATTGGAAACACGGCTATAGCTCTCCAAAACCAAGGTTCTGAACACAGAATGGTGCATAGAGCGAGAGTTCTTTTATGCAATTAGGAAAGTGTTGCAGTACAATCTGCCAGTCTCCAATTGCCTTCATTCAGTCTGGTTTTGTAGTAAGATCAATTCGATGGATATCAAAAGACAGGATTCAAATGTTAAGTCTTGAGACAGGCAAACTTCCAACTTGGTAAACTGGGGAAATAACATCTTCCAACTCCCATTCCCTCTCTTGTGACTTTATACCGTACTACACGAGACTTAGGATAGGCCAGGGAGGGAAAAGATCTTAGTTCTAATTGTTCTGTTTTTTTTCTCCAATTTGTAAAAAAAATATGTTAAGCTCCGAAGTATTATGCGAGTAACTCTCATTGGGCGAGTAACTCTCCCAAGTATGTAAAAATTTTCTTTTTAAATACTACTTCAATACCGAGAGTTCGGCAGTGATTGTAGCACTATGCTTAACTAGGTGTGGATGAGAATGAGAAAAAATAACTCTGTTGCTTAAACACTTTGTCTTATGAGATTAAGGAAATCAACAAAATCGAAGTGAAGGGGTAGGATATGGTTAGACTATTTCCCTCGTCTAATCGTCATTTTTCCACGTTGTTCTTGCCGTGTACTCTCCGGTCTTTTCTCAGATAATCTTGATTCTAGAATGCAGAATAACTTTTTCAAACGCATGGTCATATCTGGCACTGACACACAATATCATGTATAAGAAAACATGTCTACAAGAACCGATAGTTCAATGGAGTGTCCTCAATAATGTTTAAATGTTTTTACAGACAAATCAGATGAACGCTGCGTTGAAAGTAATTTCACAAAAGAAGCATCTTATCGAACATCATTTTATTAAATTTCAAAGAAATCTGAATTGAAAAATTTACAGAAATCGATTTCAAACTAAGGTTTGAATGCCATAATCTTAAGACCACGTGGCTTTGAGTTGGATAATTTTGGGACAAAAAGTATCCTGTACAAAAACATCTCTCTACCGGCTTTAAAGTAAATCTGGCTCTGAAAAGCCGGGAAAGTCAATTCTAACACATAAAAATTGAACGCTACTATAGCCAAACCACTTGGCCCTTGGAGGGATATTTTTAGTAAGTAAAGAAATACATTGAAATGTTAAGGGGAAGAAATCAAGAGAGGAAGAAATGGAAAAATAAAAAAAAATAAAAAATAGGAAAGACAAGTTAAAATTGAGAGGTCAAAGTAAATCTGATTGGAGAATGCAGAAGAAATGAATTTTGTTCGATTAAAAAAAAACAAAAAAAAAACTTAAACACCGTTATTGGCGGATCAAGTCATTCTTGGTGGAAGATTTTTCGACAAAAGCTTGAAAGTACATTGCCAAAACTAAGTGAATAAATGAACATTTAGACGAAGAATATAGTCTGATCGTATCAATAGCAATAAATAATATCCACCGACTAATCAAATAAATGCAGGAACACTTTGAGGGGTCAAAATCAGTTTCAATGTAACTTTATGGAAGGGCAAATAATTGACTAAGGGAGTTTTTACATTTTGAAGAAGATCAAGTATCTCTCCAAAGACTCCACTTTTACGCGTAGCTACTCACGCATTGTGCGGTATCTCAAAATATTCTAAATTAATTTCACTGAAATTTGGCCGAACGTAAGTTCATGGATTTAAAAAAGAACCGCTGATCTAGGAATTTTCCGACGAATAACATCCAGAATTATCTAAAATTGGATGCAGTTTTGCCTGAAAAATATCCGGTTAGTACGTCGATAATTCCTCTCTATGGCCAAATTCAATGATTTGTTTCATTCAAAGGAAAACTGTTCTATAAAAGTTGAAATATTTTCTTAACTCATCCGTTAAGTCATTCAAGCTTCTAGCAGAACGGAGTTTGACTCTGAAATTGCCAGTCTTCTTTCTTTCTTTCACCTTCTCATTTCTTTTCTTTGCCTTTTATTCCTTTTCCGTATATTACTTTTCTTCTGTTTTTCACTATATCAGGTTCTTGTTTTGTTTTAACTTCTCGTTTCTGTATCTTTTCTCTTTCCTTTTCATTCTTCCATTTTTTCATCCTTTCCTTCCTTCCCCTCTTGATTTCTTCCCCTTAACATTTCAATATATTTTCTCTTCCTTTTTGAAGATTATTTGCCTCAATCTGGAATTTATTTTTTTCCAAAATTGCAGACATGACATAGGAAGTAGCAAATCCTAATCTCTCTCGTTAATCCAATATCAATCCGCTTTAAAAACCGATCTGTTAGGATCTGTTTGATCGCATTAAAGAGAAATAAGTTTCTTTGTTCTCTTCACTTCCTGCCTGGATTCATGTCAACATTGGACTATTGTCACATCAATTTTGACTAGCTTTAACCTTACTTTCTGTCGCTTATTGCAACTCTGATACGGGTTACCCGAGTATAGAATTTGGAAAAAAATTTTAAAAATAAAAAATCAGACTGCTGTCATTTTGTTTGTTGTTCCTAATACGAGGTTACGGTCCATACATTTTCTTATCATCCTCAGGTGTATCCGTAATTCAGTGATCTTTTGAAATCGCTTAATGTTCGTTTTTCTCCCAAAACAATACCAAGCAGCAATATTATTTTCACTTCCTTCTCTATTTACTCTTATCTCAAGTCTTTATTTGTTTTTATTTTTTTTTTTTGTCTCACCTCAGCTCAACACAAGTCAGTTTCTCCCCTGCAGTGGGGAAATAAACACTGCAGGTCGGTGAGAATCAAACGCACGGTTCTCTATGACAGAGGAAGGCTCAGTTGATTTCCGACCGCTCTTACCACAAGGCTACTAGAACTGGTGAAAAAAATAAAATCTTTGGAATCTCCTATTCCAATCCTTTCTGAACCATGTTTTCGATAACTATGAGTCAATTGTCGGCAATTGAGAAGAAGATAGCACAAAAAAATCATGAGTGATTTAATGGGGCAGGTCCAAAGTAGAAGATGAACTCCCGTTGAGAATCTGACTCACATCCCTATCACATTGGAAAGCCTAATTATCCATACCAGTTGCTCTAACTAATTGACTACAAGAAGTCTACAAGTTGGCAGGAAATCAAATCTAACCTTCAAAAATACTCTTCATTGTCCGTCGATTATTCGGTATTACATCTGTTATTGTTTCCACATTAGTAGCATTCGTTCCAGCAACATTTGTAGGAACCAAAATCCGAAGCTGTCAATATAGGTTTCTTCAGTTCTTAAATTAGTTTGGCTCTCTGGCTGGCTGGCCATGTATGTGTCACGTATACCAGCCACGCCAATAAAGCTAGAAATGTGAAACTCCAGCATTTACTCTTTATTACGTGAAGGAAATTAAAACAAAAACTCCCTCAAGATAAGTTTTATACCGGCGGTTCAGGTGACAATGGAAGTCTCTGCTAAATTTGTTTATTAGTTTATGGCTGGCAATGATCACCTTTGTTTTTGTTTCGTGTTTTAAATCTAGACTTTTTTTGTATCACTGCCCAACAAGAGGAACGAAAAGTAAATTATTCTTTGATCACTGGTTTTTCCAATTGATCACCCGACCAAGGTATGCTATCATAAGCGGTTGTTCGCATGATGATTCTTGCTGATTGGCTAGGCAGATATGTTTTTTTTTCAATCAGTTGTAGCAATGTTCAACTATTATTCATTTCTAGAAATTAATTCAGACCGTATCAAACATGCATGTTGGTAAACATTCATTATCCTCTCAAAAAATTGGTGCCACAGCCCCCTACTCTCCCTTGTTTAGCCTCATCTAAATACGTACCGTACTCAGATAATTTTGATAGATATTTAGCCAAACGACGGAAAGAGAGATTCTAACACCTTTACTCACGGCAGTGTGTGACCCGGTATGAGAGTTTGCCACAACTACCTCCCAAGTTAGCAGCATGTTCTCTCCAATAAGGCAAACGTATATTATGCTCCTTGAGATAACCAGAACAGGCGTCATATCTATCCTACTGGTGCAATATAGTTGCCGACCTTGTTCTTTTATCAATGAATTTTTTGAGATTTCGATCTTATTTTTAACGGAAGAAAAAAAAGTAATTATAAATACGTATATCAGTGAGCTGATTCGAACTTTTAATTCATTGACAACTGAAATTGTTCCGATTGATTTCTTCTCTTTTTATGGTGCATAGACTTCTAATGCACTCCAAAATGTAACCATTATGTGTATGCACCATTCAGATATGTCTTAGTTTCAGTTACCGTATCAAGCTATGTATCGAGGTAAATATCATATGTTATAAACGGACCCTGAATAAAGAAAGTACACACAAATATTGAAAATTCATAAGTTATTTACTTACATAGTAAAAGTTGATATTTTTCCATTTGCCACTCTGCCAGATAATACAAGTACGTTTGACATTTGAACTATAGTATTACTTTTCAATTTGATTCTTGTGCAGCAGCTATGACTCCAGTTTCAGATATCTTTGATTTACGTCTCTATATGCATCATGCAGATACCATACTCCCATAAATTACTTTATAAAAAGAAAATATATAATCAAACGTGATAATTTGCCAAGATCAGTTATCTTGAACAACCAATCGTTCGTAAAAGTTCAGGCCAATAGAGTAATATTTTGCCAAAGTGGAGGAAAATCCATTTTGTATTCAGCCAGCCTCAGTTACATGTGTGATCTTTGTCCATCAAAGTAAGGTTGAGCATAATTCTCTCAAGTGCGTGTTTCATGTTACTCAGTTTGAGGGCTAGTCTCGGTTGAGCTCCATGTTTGAGCTCTACAGGTAACTATTGACAGGATGTTATGGTTGTACACTGTACTTTTTGGGACTAATATTCTGTAAATCAAATGTAAAATCCATACCTCAGAACCGACTATAATCAAGAGCTCAAATTTTCAGATCACAACATAAACAGAATTTGATTTAAGCAAAACAAGGATGAAATTTTGAGTTTTTACCTTTCAGCTATATAAAACATCATTTTAGAGAAGAAGTTACGTTTCATGAATATTTAGAATTGATCAAATATACTTTGAGAATGACGAAACCTGAAAATTTGCGCTTTTGACTTGTATACATAGTATGAGTCTGGATTCTACATTAGATCCACACGATGTTTGAGAACCAGTGAGCAATATATATATATATATATATATATATATATATATATATATATATATATATATATATATATATATATATATTTATATATACATATATATATCAGTGATTCTCTTGGCGAACACAATCACGTGTGGTTCTGAAATGAATAATCTATGGAAGGATCTTATGTCCAGTCACGAAGTGTGTATCATCCAGTCCACTGGGTTGAGAACCTGACCTGAAGCCAGAATAGACGGATGGAGAATGGTCACTCGTCGTTATGGGACAGGTTTACCGATTAGTGCAAGCCCTGGTGGTAGGGCAAGAGTTGCAATGAGGTTTGTTATTTGACGAGTCTAATATAGGATCAGGAAATGAGAGAGAGAAAGCGACGGGGTGTGGAAAGGAGAAAAAAGAAATGGACAACAAAACAAAATTGAGGAGATGTTAACAGAGAGAGAAAAGTAATTGGGAAACATGTAGACACGCCTAGGATAGAATGAGGGACAGTATGATTTGGAAATAGAGGGGGATGCAAGAGAAGGTCGGGGGAGAGCACATCCAGTCCCTTACACACGACACACATATGCACTGAACACACACACAGACACACACAGACACACAGACACACACACACACACACACACTAACACTCACAAGAATCAACGAAACGATCATTATTCTCGATATGTGTGTATGTGTTTGTGTGTGCATCGCGATTACTCGATGATTGGCCATTTGAATGGACTTGAAATCAAATAGATATTCTAATCATTACACAAGATGAAGTATTGTAGTTGTAGAAGCTTTTAGGATAAATTGTTTTCGGGAAATGTGATAAAAGTAATTACATCACTAAAACATTAGTTCCATGTCACGAATTGAGCGAAAAAACTAGGGTTTTATGATTCATCTGGTGATATTGCTGTAATGCTTAGCCTCCATCGGCACCCCATAAGGTTACGGGGGCTGACATCGACCACTTGCCTCAAAAAAAAAAATGCAGTATCGTATGACTCACCCGTGGAGACGATATTGCCATCACTTTCTTAATAACTTCTATCAGTTATATCCTATTTTTTTTAGTTTTGGAGAGGGCCCCGGAGAGGGCCCTTTAAAGAAAGTGAGGACAAAACCAAAGAGCAGGCCCGGTTGATGCTCCTCAGAATGGCTGGGGCAGCATCTGCACTAATCTAATTCAATGTATGAAATTCATGTCCATATCTCGAGGTATGTTATACTTGATTAAACTATTAAAACATTCAAACTCATTTTTGTTCATTACATTTATCAGATATTTCGCTGTACATATCAGTGGATTTGTATGAAAAGAAAACCTTTTGAACATGCAATGGAGTCTTTCTATCTTCATCGATTCTTCAAGAAGAAAACCTAGCAAATGAGTTGTAACACTGAAAATATACTTTGCAAGTGATGGATTAAAGTGAAGTGAACAAAGGGAAAATATTAGTTCAATAGTATTAGCATATTAGTGTACTAACACCCGCTGTAATTCATTGGTCCACCACCGGCAAGCAACGGAACAAAAGAAAAAGAAAGTTCCTAAAACTCTTTGTCCAATAATTCTCAAAATATTTGAACTTCCAATATGACAGCACGCATGTGCAAAGAAAAATAATCTTCAATGGGGTAGAATAAGGAAAATGAACTTGCTGTCAAACTGTGTTAAAATTATACACGAAAGATAAACAATTCGGAGAAAATAATGTCGAATCGCTAAAATAATAATTTGTTATTTTTGCTACCCTATATGTTCTAACAATTATTGTTATTATGATCATCATTATTCTTATCATTATTATCATTATTATTATTATTATTATTATTATTATCATCATCATCATTATTATTATTATCATTCTTATTTTTATTACTATTATTATCATTATTATTATTGTCATTGTCGTCGTTGATGTTCGGGTTTATTAAATTTCTAAGGTCAAAAATAGGAAAAAAGTGTTCATGTAATGTAATGTGGAGTGACCTTAAAAGAAAGCAAAATAAAATAACCATCGAAGTTGTTGAAAAACTCAAGTATTCTTGCAACGTCAGTCGCTTTTACTAATTATCATCAATAACTTCAAATTGTTTTTGCTTTATTTCATTCACTTCTCCAAGAACAAAAACAAGAGACTTCCTGTATTGCCTCTAATTCACAACGTCGACATTTGTTCTAAGATCATTTAATTCAATCTATAAAACTTTACTCACTTTGGCCGGTTCCCCAGTTTCTTTTTTTTCCAGAGTCAATTCATAAATGTCCTGAACGACAGTTGATTGCATCTGAAAAGGGAAAAAATTGAAACGATGTAATACAAATATAAATGATCAATTAAACATTTTGATTAAACTCAGTAAAAACATTTCTCAAACGGTGAATGTATCATTTGGCCTTCTGAGCGTAAATAAATTACACAATTAAAGAAAATGGGCCTGTTTCACAAATTTAACCTTCGACTGATAGGTAGCCAAATCCATTGAGCTAAACTGTCGCCAAAAAAACTGCCTTATCTTCAAATACGCATCCTTCCTCTATTCGTATCCCAACGCAGACAATTATATTTTTAAGACCCGGATATAATCCCACAGAAATAATTGAAGACACATTATATCACTTTTAAACTCTATCTGAAATGATTTTTTATGGATTCTATGATGTCTCTAACTCTTGTCTTTTTTCGGATGTACTGTGCTGTTTTATGGTCTCTCGAAGTGAGGCCCAGCATTATTCTTTCATGTGCACGTTGCATGGTTCTCAATTTACGGGTCTGTCTCTTGGTTAAGTTCCATTGATATTTTGAGATAATGCGTTTGTTACTATTATACATTGATTATTTAGGCAAAGACGTGGAAGAGCAATATAACTCAGTAACACTGCTACGAGACAGACTTTTTTTTATAAAAATGCACAAATGGTCGAAAGAACGAGACTCAGAAGGCTGAAAAGTGATAAGGAGGATGAAAAATGAGATAATTATCTTCTATGGATAAATAAACTCTAAATGCAGGGAGAATATGATAGTTTTTTTTATAGGTTGATAGATTAAAAATTTTAGATAAAAACAATGCATAAATTTTTCCAATTAATACAATTTTAGCATAACCGTTCGGGAAGCTCATCAAGTTAGAATTCAGTGTTATGAAGGACAAAATAATCTTATTAACCCCAGCTCCACTCCCACATATTCCCCTTCGAATGTTAAAGGTAGATACCAATTCACCTGTAAAAATCGAGGCTTTCTTCAAGATTCAACAACAAAAAGATTTTTGTAAAGCCCTTCAAACAATTATTGCTGTAAGCGTTAAGAAATACCTATCATGTATTCAACAACAATAATAGGCCCCTTATCTCTCTCAGTATTTTCTTTATTTTTTCACAGTCATCACTTGCAGTTTTTGTCTTTTCAGCGACCCTTTAAGGCATATAAATTATCTGAATTCCATACAATATCGATTATTTCGATTTCCTCTTTGGTTGTTTCCCAACATGGCATCTTTTTAGGCTATATCAGCCTGTACACAATATTTTCAGAAAAAAAAAAGAGACAAACAGATAAAATCACCAACTAGCGAGGCGTTCCCTCTGGAGGGGCCATTCACCCCGCAGAAGTTGAGACAATCCTATAAATCCGAGAAAAGAAGGGAACCTGAGAGACATTTCCAAACCAACAGGACCCAATAACCTGAAAGTCCTCATAGTAACCAGTAAAAATAAAATGAATGTATGCTGTATTCAAGAGAAAGAGCCAAACATTAAAAATATCTATAGTCATGTCAAATAACTTATAATATATATATATATATATATATATATATATATATATATATATATATATATATATATATATATATATATATATATATATATATATTCCTCATCAGAAGCCACTATGAGTTCACAACTTGACAAAATGATTTCCCATTTTCTTGTATGGTGAGTATGATTTTGCTATCCTCTGCTATGTTTTGTGTCTACTTTTCTCGTACTGAATCTATTGTCGTGCGTGCACCAATCAACCCTTTTTCCTTTGATGAAGAACAAACTGCCAACATACCCAGAACTCAAAGCATGCAATTAATACATAAGACTTGCTATGACGTACGGGTGCAAAACCAGGGAACTTACAAAAAACACCTGAAAACGAACTCAGAACCCCACATAGGGCTAGATTAGCAGTATATTGTTGGGAATACACCAGGGGAGTCAGAATCAGTGAGAGATTTGGTACAAGTAATTGAGTTAGATAAATGGAGATGGGGAGGACACATAGCAAGAAAAAAAACGCTAGATGATGCAAAAGGATACAAATGACTGAGGGACAGTAAAAGCAGTGCACAGATACGCAAACAAACAAACATACGCACATAATAAATATATGTGCACTTTACAGCTATTTAATCAAACCATTTCGAGCCACTGATGATATCCATTGAGAACTTTTTGAGGTATTGAGTAAATCCATATACTTCTTTCAAATAGCTCGCTGAAGTAAATGATCTACTCGTAAAGACTATCAGACTGACAGACGGAAAAACTAACTAACAAATGGGCAGATCGTATTGAATAATGTGCACGTAAGGACATTTCTGACGCATGACCCGAACTTTCGATCTGACATCGGATTAATCTTATCTCTGTTCGCCTGAAAAGTTTTGTTCTCCTCTTAACGTTCAGAGCTTTATTTTTTCCATCTAAGACAACCACTTCACTTACCAATGTAGACATTACTGACGCTGACAAAACGCCTTTTTGTCTGTCGGCTGTCATGGGAATTTTCTTTGACATAACACTCTTTGAAACCGTTTCCAAAAGATGTCATTCTTTATGAATATGTATATATATATATATATATATATATATATATATATATATATATATATATATATATATATATATATATATATATTTATATATATATATATATATATATATATATATATATCAAAATTCTAAGGTAAAGCCCTTTTATACAATAAGCTATTATAGCAATGCTCTCCCAAATCTGGAATGGAGCACTCCGGTAGATCGGGGATTATGCGTAAGTAAATGAATCGCCCGATTCGGTCCTACTGACCCTCCAGTTTCACGTAGCGCAGGGGTTGAGCATCTGCATCTTGGTCTGACTGTACCTCGTGGCACTGGAATGGTTACTGGATTATCGATAGCTTACCTGAAGAGTTGTAGTACAAAGAAACAGCTATTGATGTATGACATATATACACATAAATGTTGTTGTATTCTTTTGTTTCTCTCAGATGTTTCTGTTGCGACAGAGCGACCAAAGGCACCATTTGGCCGAGAACCATGCAAAATTGCATGACTGGATACACATCTGCATAGCAACTTTTTTCATGGGATATACTTTTTAAAAAAATAATTTTTACTCCCGCATATTTGTTGCAGTACCACTGGGCACACGTTTTTGTGTGGAACCCTGCAAGTCCTAAATTTTTCGACTATTAACCGGGAGTTGCGCATTTCCAGTCTATATTAATTGTCTCTTAGATTGGCAGCCAGCCTAGTGTATCATGTCATTTGGGAGAGAACAGAATGATGCATGACTTACCCCTATAAATTAGGGCAGAGTAAACACAAACTGTTTCAACCAGAGAACGAACTCGATTCGCTGATTCTATTATCTCAAATTTATCGTATTTTCTGTTATCTTATGACTTCGTGTTTTGTTCTCGCAATCCTCATTCATAAAACTCTCTTGGACAAATTGAGGAACTCTTTACTTTCATTTTCGACTGATGAGATCAACCCATTTGCTGAATGGTCACCTCAATGAGACACCAAATGGAAGACTGATTCTCAAACCAAACGATGAAATTGTTGACTATAACAAAACACTTATCAATGGCCAAAAGGATTACTATGTTGACCACTTGGCTGTCATTTTTAAATCCCTAACAACCGATTGAATCACCCTATTGGTTTTTAGAAAGAATTATATCACTTATCCGAAAGGATAACTATGTGAAGGAGCGTCCTATTTAGTGGACTAAGTCCAGAGCACGTCACCTACTTTTAAGTGGGAGATGTTGTTTAATGCTATGTACTGACGCGCCTTTAATGTATTACACTTTCTTATCTCATCTCAGCTTTTGTTTTTGAACATTGAATCAAACAGCAAAAGATTTTAGCTTAATGGTCGGGGAGTGTGGAATATAATTTGCTTGGGGGCCGGATGAAGATAAAAAGCAAGGAAGAGGAAAAGGTTTGGAGGAGAAAGAGGAAAGGGAGAGCAGGAAGACAGGACAGAAAAAAGGAGGGAGACAAAGAGGGGTAATCAGGACTAGGAAGAGGAAAGGAAAAGGAAAAGGAGCAGGAATAGGAAAATGGGGAGGATGATAGAAGAAGAAGAAGAAGAAGAAGAAGAAGAAGAAGAAGAAGAAGAAGAAGAAGAAGAAGAAGAAGAAGAAGAAGAAGAAGAAGAAGATGGGGAAGACGGAGAGAAAGAAAATGAAATTAGGGTGGGTATGAAGAAGAAGGGAAGTAGTAGGAATAAAACAAACATTGAATGGAGAAAGAACGGAGAGAAAAGAACGAAAGGTAGGAGAAAAGGTAAAGAAGATAGAAAGGATATTGTTGAGAGTAAGATAAACTGAAGAATGAAAATGAGTATAAGTTAGTTGAGAGAAAAAATGAAGAATATAAGACTTACTGTGGCAGGGTCAAAATCAAATCCTATTTCAATCTTTTGAAGACCAACATTTAAGGGAAGGAACTTTTCAATATTGAAATATTGAAAAAGCAATCAATGAAGAGTCACTATCCATAAATGAGGTGAAGTTTATTGTCATTGTTACGTTTGTGAAAAATCAACTCTAGGCTTCTGCTTGGGCTGAAGTTTGACAATGAAGAAAAAGTTGAACCATATCCAAACATGTTCCATCTCTGATGGCAATCACTCTTCACTCCCTCAAATAGTAACAAAATATACATTTCCCCCATATATATATATATATATATATATATATATATATATATATATATATATATATATATATATATATATATTGTGTAGACACGAAAGGATAGATTTACAATTGGCTCCTCGTATTTTGATATTTTTGTCGTCCATCTTTGTCTAATGTTTTTGGCGTGGCTCAAACAAGGCAGAACATGTAGACGTGGAAGGTTTTTTTAAAAATGTACATGACGAATGATCGGTCAGAGTGGCCAAAACTTAACTGGAAGCCACCATGATGGAGTCCAAGGGGGAAGAGAAGCGGAGCAGACACTAACTCCACGCCTGTCCACACAGACACAAGATTGCCGATTGAAAATAAAGTAGATGTCTAATATAGTTGTGGAAGTAAAGGAAAAAATCAATGATAATGATAACAAAGAACTAAGAGACAAGAGAGGGAAGGGTTCTCTCCGTTAGTCTATTTTCCTCATCCTTTCTTTCATTTTCTTTTTTTCGTTGTACATAGATATTTACCATGTTTATTTTGGTCTGACACATAGCTTAATGAGAGCCTACAAAAAAGTGAAAGGTAAGATCATCATCATTATCATCATCATTAGTCTTTTAACGCCCGTTTTTGGACAAAGACCTTCCTCAGGATTTGCCAGACCTCTCTAACCAATAATTTCTGACCTTTTCTATTTCGTCTCTGCATATAGTGTTCTGCCAGCCTTTGTTATGCATGCAGTCATTGGGTAATTGTGTTCTAAGGCGTGATATTAAGTGGTTATCTCCAAGTTTCCCAACGGATTCTTTGATATCCTGAATTCTTATTTTTCCCCCTGATATATTGTGATATCTGCATGTGAGGATGTGCACATAGCATTTTTTCAGTTTGAGGGTTAGTCATTTGGTAGGTGCTATTTTCCAGCTCCATAGGTGACTATCAGGGGATGCATAGGTTGTATATTCTCTTTCATGGTCGAATAGGATTTTCTTGTTCTTGAAGGTTGAACTTGCCTTGCTGAAGGCTTAGAATCATTCATTGATTCTTCTCTTGATTTTTCTCTTGATCACTTCTTCTTTTGATATTTCATCATCTCTGGGGGATTCCAGGTTCGTTGTGCAAGGTAGTTGTAATGGTCTACTTTCTCAACTTCTGCGTTTTCGATTTTAATTGGTGTCTTCTTCTCTCTGACGTGATTTTTGCACGTTGCCTTTATTTTGCTTAATTTAATGTGGAGGCCTACTCTCTTGTTTTTTCTTAATTCAGTTCATCTAGCATTTGATTCGTTTGAGATCGTGGAAGATATCTGCATAGATCGATACAAATAATATTGTCAAGTTACTTATCTCACATCTAGGATGAGAATTTCAAGTAGACACTCAGTGCGTAGTTGGAATGAAAGAAAGGATTCCAGCACTTTCTTTCATTTTTTTGATCCAAAAATCGGCAGCATAACGCAAGTATAGGGTAAAAGATCACTTGATTCTTGGTAATCTTTTCTGAGACCATACTTGGAGGGACTATCTTTCATCAGATCGGTCCTTGATGAGGGTTGCCTTGATTCTATTCCGTTGTCCTCTATCCAATCCCGTAGGAAGGTCAAACTTCTATATTTTCATAAACAGTCCTGTTTCTCTCTATATGCCTAAAGAACCAACTGCTGCAATCGTTGGCCCTTCAGTAGCAATCTTTAAACCTTAATGGAGTTCTTTTCACATCTACTTAAATATACCATGTATGTGTACGTGGCAATATTTTAAAAAAATAACACTGTCTCGATCCACAGATATAACATGTAGGTTACCAGATACACTGGTTAAAGGGGATGAGCATTCTTTCCTTCGTTTCAAAACACCGGGTTTTGTGGAGATAACATGTATTTTTAATTTTAATTCTCATATATATATACGGAGAGAGACAAAGAGAGAGAGAGAGAGAGAGAGAGAGAGAGACAGAGAGACAGACAGACCGACAGAGACAGACAGACAGACAGACAGGCAGACAGAGATGAATAAGTAAATAAAGGTTGACACGGAGCCGAAGTATATGGTATAGATGAAGTTTTTATTTTTTTTTTTTTTTTCACATGGAGTTATTCTGAAGCGGAATTTTCATTTTTAGCAGGATATTCTACCATCTTTTGGCGTTGGTAGAGCAGTAGATGGTTATGTATAAGCAGTGAAATGATGCAGTTCATTCAAAGCGAACTGGATTGGTGATAGTAATGTCTATGTTGTAGAGTGGTTACTGGCTTGCGTGAGTAGGGGTCATCCAGTGTGCAGGCATCCAAGGAACAAATTGCCATGGGAAAATTTCAAGTAGGAGGGGAAAAGTGAAATCGAATAAGTGGAACAAGGCTAGGGAGGATTGATCATTTAGAATACTGGTTAAAAAAACCCATTTGTGGTAATACATGGAATATTGTTACGTATAGGAAATGTGCCAGTGACAAAAGGTTATTACATTTCTGGAGAAGCAGTCTGTTAGACTTTGTTACGATTTTTCAAAGAAAAAAAATTATTCATTTTTATATTTATTTGCTCTTCCAATTTGTAATTTCAATGTGATCACCTTTTTGCATTTGTAAGTATGATTTTGAGTGAAGTTTCCTTGGGGTTGTTATAAAAAAATATTTCTGATTTTTTTTTTTTGTGAATATAGTAATGTTTTGGCTCATGGTGTGTGTTAGCGCTTGAGTAGGTTGGATATTCAGTAGCAATGGCAACGATCTTATGTGTTGGATTTAGGTGTCAGGTTATTTGATTTGATATTCAGTCCAATTGGGAAAATAGTCGGTAGAAATATATTTACATGCTCCCATAATTCTCTAGGATTTTTGTAGCCTTATGATCTTTTCTCTCTTTTCCATAATGGTGAATTAAGCATCATTGTGAAAGTTGGGATTTGGTTGGCAAAAGTGTTGCTTTATTGGGTGTGAATTCTCATCATTGGTGGTTATAACTCTATTTCTGTTATTATTGAAACTGGTGTCGAAATGCTTTTCAGATTGCATTGTTTCTGCATTTTGCATCGTGTTCATTCAAAGGGGAAGGCGATTTTTTTTCTTTTGCTGTTAAGAGTTTTGGTGATTACTGATGGTATTTTTGGTTGTAGAACTGGTGGAAAAGTCAGTGACTTCGAGGTGATTGCAACATTGGCATTTTTTGCTGTTGGATTGTTGGAAAAAATCAATAGTCTTGAGGTTACATATTTCATGCTTTATTATCTTTGATGGTATTACGGCTAAAAATGTCAATAGTATTGTGGGGCATATAGAAAAAAACATGCCTAGTCCCTTGAATATTTCTCCATGTCCAGGTTTTAATTTTAGGATGGCCCATCTGTTTCTAATTTTTTTTTTATATCGGTGGAAGTATCCCGTAAAAGGTAATCATGTGTGGTATGCGGTTTGATATGTTTTTGTGGGTTAGTTCCAAAATATCTTTTCGAAAGATAGAGATTGCTCTTTTGATTTGATTATCAACCAGGTTGTCAGAGTGACTACATGCTCAGAAATGTTGTGTAAGCAGGTAATTATGTTTATTGATTTCGCAAACATTAGAGCAAATCCTACAGATTCCGATGCCTGCGAGTATGACAGGTTATTCTTAAGGTATAAAGGTTGGCTGACTTGATATGTAGGTTATTATGTGCATCGGTCAATTTAATATATAATTTGGTTTGGAGGAGTTATCTTTATCCATGTAAATAAGAATGCCTAAGAATGCCATGGTACTAAGTGATTTTGCATAACAAAATTTGATAGAGTTATATTTAGAATTTGGTGTTCGAAGAAGTTGTCAAGTTTGGCCCCTCCGCTAGGGTATATAAAGGAAAATTATCATCCATATATCTGAAGTAGAAGAGGCAATCGTTTATAATATTTAGTTAGATGTGAATATCTTCATATCCAGGTATTAAGATAATTGTGTATGAAGGAACTACGACTATGCCTATAGCACAGCTTTCATTTTGAGGAAAATGGTCATTATTGAAGCTGAAGTTATTCAAAGTAAGTATGTGGTGCATAAAGTTAGCGAGTATTTTTGGATTCAGTTCCTTCATAGGTCTATTACCTCAGCTATCTTGAGAGGCCAAAAGCAATCCGATATACTGAATGCTAGAGGATAAGAATTTGACATTCATAGTTACATATTTTCAGATATCATTCTAATTAGTTTGATCTTATTTAGAAATTTTGTAGTATCATGTATACAAGATTGTATTTACATAGTATATATATATATATATATATATATATATATATATATATATATATATATATATATATATATATATATAAATAAATATAAATATATATAGAGAGAGATATATACGTGTGTGTGTGCGTGTGTGTGTGTGTGATCAATATCTGCGGTATTGTCTACGTATTTTGAAATTGAAAGAAGACATCAAGGAATGCAACCGATTCTCATGATATTTGAAAGGGCTTGTTACTTTCTTGGTAACCTCATATAGAATTCAAAAGAAAATCGAGTCATATCAAACTTCCATATAGGGAAGAATAGCCTTGAAGAGAATCATTTGGAACCCTGACTTCTATCCAGAGTCTTCCTCTAGCCAATGAAATCACTGGGAAATCTGTAACAAATCTACATGAACATATACACACTGACTGCGGCAAAACGTAGTGCAGCGGGCATGGGAAAGGAAAATGCTTGGGTCAGTGGTTCAGGATTTGAAACCTCTATTTTTTTTCTTTTGACTTCAGCGTCACTCAAAATTGGTCTCCAGTTTTTAATTCTCTTTGTTGGTTCTTTTTTTGTCTTGCCTCCGCAACTTCCTTCGCCGATCTTCTGTCTCGATATAACAGGATGTGCTTTGCAGCTACTGAGCTGGATGAAAAGCCCCTATCCTGCTTATGGGGACAACTTGGGTTGGGGTAAAGGTAATCAATAGTGTACGGAAAAATTGAATATTTCAGGAACTTTGCAACTCTGAGATTTTATTGGTCAATTGTCCTAGTTACCGTAAGGAGATAATTTGACCTTGCTCTCATCATACAGCTGACCATTCAATTCCCGTTCTATACGAATATATAAGTTCGCTCATGACCTTGTACGAATATTTAATCTTGAGTCATACCTATATTAGCGGTTTTCTGTCCTTAGACAGAGATCGTTGTATGTCTTCGGCAAACCATGCGAAGCTAACGCCTAATATTTTCACATGTCTGTGTATTTAACCCCACTTTCATTCCAATTTGAATATTCCTTGTGGTAACGTTTGCTTTATGTGAATAATACTAATTCTCAATACCTACGGCCACTTTACAAATCTCAGAATTTCTCCTCGGAGATTCTGTTTCCTCTCTGAGATATATAAACTTTTGTTGTTGTAAATGAAGGTACCCCTCGGGGATCTCCTAATCCATGTATATTCAATTTACTCGTGGAATTTCAGTTACTTAATCTTGCCTTCAAGGCTTTCTACGCTTAACTTACAAGATTTATGTTGTTCCAACCGACTGTATATTATACAGATTATTTACCTGTGAGACCCCCACTACTTACACACACAAACACACCTTAAAATGGAATTAGAATAATCCCTCAATTTCAACAAAGCAACAAGACAGCTTGATTTTAATTCCAACATTTATCGCTTCACACACTCACTCACTCAACATTAAAAACAGCACACATATACAATAAATCATCATTTCCATACAGAACTGTCTGTGTTTGTGCAGTAAGGGTTATTTTTGTGCATGTGTAAGTGGTACATATGGTGTGTGTGGTGTGCAGGTGTGTTGGTGAATGTGCTGTGTTTGCGCTAAGTGTGTTGATGCGTGTGTGCATTTGAGTGTGTGTGTGTGCTCGACGTCTATGTGTTATGTGTATATGTGTCTCTTGTTTGTAAGGAAGTTTGTGTGCTCTCCTCTGACCTCTTTTTGCATCCCCCTTTTATTTCCCAATCATACTCTCTGTCTCTCATTCTATCCTAGTGTGCCTGTGTCTCTCTCAATATGCCCCCTTTTGCTCTCACGTTTTTCAAAAATGTTCTTATAGTTTGCTTGAGAAATTTTTCGTGAACCATTCTCGGTTAACTAAGCCTATCGAAGCTTCATTAGAGCCCATTTAACATTACATTTCTCGAACAGGGTCGCAACTTTGTCAGATCCCTACTTCAAACAACGGTAAAAGAGGGGTTCGATTTGAAAGATTTCAAATCAATTGACTGTTTTCTAGAATGGTTTTCAATTAAACCTGATGAGCTCGGTCTTCACAAATATTTATCCATAACTAGATGGCAGGGGGGGGAGCAATCGTTCAAGGTGGACCAAAAATATCTCAGCTGGAGTTTGTCGTCCGTTCATCAATTCCATTCTCCATTCTCTTCCACGCTACCATTTTCTGTTCCATTGACCATTTGCTCAGCCACACCTCGACGTAACTTTTGTATTTTACATGCATACATTATCATCATCATCATCATCACCACCACCACCACCTCATTGTCATCATCATCATCATCACCATCATCACGGTCTTTTAACGTTTGTCGTTGGACGTAGACCTTCAACAGGATTCATCATAATTCTCTATCATAGGCGTCGAAGGGCCAGTATTCTCTGAATTTGTCCAGTTCATCTCTCCATATTGTGTTCAGTCAGCTTTGATATCGTATGTGATCTCTGGGGATCCATATTGTGAGACGTGATATCCATCAGCTGTTTTTAATTCTCGCAACATTGCCTACCCATTGCCACTTGAGTTTTTAGTTGTTTCTATGATGTCACAGACTCCCATTTTCTTCCTTATATACTGTACCGTCTTGTGATCTCTCCGTGGAAGGCTGAGCATGATTCTCTCATATCCACGTTGCATACTTCTCAGTTTGCAGGTCTGTCTCTTGGTTAGGTTCCATTTTCAGCTCCAAAAGTGAGTATCGGGAGAATGCATTGGTTGTATACTCTTTTTTTAAATATTATTGCCATCATCTGGTTATTGAAAGTTGAGCTCGCTCTGGCAAAGGCTTGCCATCCCAGAGTGATTCTTTGCTTGATTTTCTCTCCTTTTCAGCATATCACGGAGATTCATTGTCCTAGGTAGATGTAATGGTCTACTTTGCTGAGTTTTGCATCTTCTATCTTGACAGTTACGTTCCTATTCTCAACAAGATTATTGCACATAATTTCTTTTTGCTGAATTTCATGTGTAGACAGACTTTTTTGTAGACCGACTTTTTTGCTTTCTTCAAAGTATATATTCTAGCATGTGTTTTCATCAGGATAAAAAGAGCTCTTCGTATTTGTAAGATAAATCTTTGCTGAAATATAAATAGCATTAGTCCGACTCAGTTGGTAAGAGAACCTCCTACCATTCTCTTGGTCGGGACTCCAAATCATGTGGCGTTTAATTTTGGGGTGATAGTTCCCCTTCTTGTTGCTACTGTGAAAAAACAAAATGAACTGAAACCTCAGTGTAGGACTGGAATTTGATAATAACCAAATAGAAAATAGAGAAAAACAAAAATAAAATCGAATCCAATTAATTAGATAAAACTTTTATTTTCAAATCAACGCACTGGCAATTGTAATTACGAAGAACGAATCATGTGGAATCTGAGAAGATCTGCAGCTCAACCGTTATTTTTTTCTGGAAATAATTGTAATTTGGGCAAATGGAATCTCGTAGTTATTCCACGAAGACTCGTTTGCAATATTTCAGTTGAGTAATTTCGAAAATGCAGAGAAAGCTGTTGTCATGACTGCAAATAACATCATCAAACGGTTGTTATTGAAATAGGTCAGTCTGAAATACTTCAGCCAAAATCCATATCTTTCATGTTGATCAACTTATATCATATACTAAATGACATCATTTCTCTGATTCTCTGTGCGTTACAACGAGGTGCTTTCCCACTTAAATGTAACAATTTTGCTTATGAAAATAACTTTTACTCACCATCTGAAGCAATGAACTTTCTCTGAGAAACAAGTTCAGTTGTTTCATATCTGAAGACACCATCGCAGAGAATCGAGAGATAACTACGTATCTTTCATAGGTATCAACTAATCATTCTTCTGAAGGTAAAATTGGTTATAGCAATTAATTTGATAACAGAATGAATTCAACAATGAATGCAAATTTATAATAATGAATGTAAATTGTTCCAATTTTTGTATCCTTTGCCC
Organism: Thysanoteuthis rhombus; assembly: GCA_963457665.1. Taxonomy (NCBI): domain Eukaryota; kingdom Metazoa; phylum Mollusca; class Cephalopoda; order Oegopsida; family Thysanoteuthidae; genus Thysanoteuthis; species Thysanoteuthis major. Next base: position 6,418,031 of record OY735213.1, read on the forward strand.
AGTGTTATTAGTGATAAAATTGTGTCCCATAAAGGTCATAATAATCTGTTTGCTCTGTATTTACAGACATTTTGAAATCAAGAAGCTAGAGGTGAGACTTGAAGTCACACCCTTTAACCTTTGAGTGCCTACCAATGTAAGGCATCTGCACTACCGATTCAGATAACCATCCAATCTTATTCTTGAAATTTCATTGTTTACGTCTGACACATGTTGTCCATGATGGCCATAGACTGACGGTCTGAGCAGTTGCGATGAAAGGCAAATGAAATTGTGATGAAAGAAATCCTGGTAAAACTTTAATGATGGTTTATAATGATAATCCGATCTAAGCTGTGCTTTTGTACACAAAACATAGGTTTTAAAAACAGTGCAAAAAAAAATTACAGTTTGCAATAATGTTCACTGATCCAAAATACCGTAGGAATTGATAATTATATTAATTATTGTAATAATATGTTAATACTTCCTTGAAATGCACATTGATCCTCTGATCTGAATAAAATACGTTATTTCGTAGAAGGTAATTGAACTTATACCATACCCTTATATTCCAAATAGTTTTATTAGCCATGAGAGACAGGTTGTAGTGGAATCTTGAAACAATTTCAAGTTTATTATAGCGCAAGTATTGAGTACACACAAACTTTTGTCATTGGTTAGAAAATTGGCAAAACGTAAGATTTTTGCATGCATTGACAAATAAAATGGAGAGGGAAAATTGCTGATGTTACTTCATCTGATAAACAATAAAATCAAAATAATATTATGGTTCCTTGGTTCGATCGTACATTATACAATCATTGATTTTTACGTAATTCTTTGGCATTTTTCCCCTGTTTTGTAACTTTGTTCTGGGATTCAATTTGGCTGACTGGCCAGCAGCAGATATATATGGGATATTTGGAGTTTAATTGAAACGACACACATAATTCTCATTGGACACAACCGTCTCTACGGTATTGATTCACTTAAATACCAGCTTTTTATATCCCAGTGAACGAACTGAATTTTCAATAACATACCAGACTCCTCTTTCTGCTCGTGTCCGAGCCATTTCCCTGTCTGGCCATTGTTGGCATTTAATGGAGCCTTTATACGGCCAAATTAGTCGGAGCAATAAGACAAAACTATCTACCTTATTTCCAAAACAATGCATTATAGGTCTGCTACCAGTTTGCTTTCCGTTTCAAGGGCAGTGCAGTTGAAAAGATAAAATGCTCGATTGAAGCTGTGTCATTTTTTGGTAGTATGCTGAGTTAGGGTGATCAATGAAAGGAATTAAAAAAGTGGTTGTCATTCATGAGTCACTTCTGTCATATTTTGTTGGGTTACCATCTCTAAAATGGTACAAATCGAATAAAAAAAAAGCATTGAAAGTGCTGGGACCAATTTAACATTAGCGTGGATTGTAAATGAGACCTCAAATACCATTTTAGGGGAAAATTTGAAGGAACAAAACAATTATCCTTCTGAACATGATGAGGAGTTAATGCTGACATTTCCAAACCTCTATTTGTGCGACACAGATAGAAGAATACATTGATAACCATCAACCAAGAATCACTGAAAAACCAAAGAGAGATATGTTGACGAATTTGTTTGACTTTTTTCTAATTATTCCATTGTTTGGACACAATATGGTACTTGCCGGTCATTCCATTCGAAATTATTACCTCTATTATTGAAATGTTCTTGATGAGGAAAAATTAGCATTGAAATTCAATAGTCACGTGAATACACGCGAAAAAATTTAAATTAGATAACCATAAGGTACACAACAGAAAACGGGAAAGGAATAACCTTCCATACGAATATGAAAGAGCCTCTTGTTTAATCTGCATAGCATTAGAAAAAATTACATTCGTCAGCCATTTTGGAGAGAAATCAACGAAGATGTACGTCACTATAGATTTGACATTTTTGCTTCGAACACAACACAACAAAGACGACAGCAAGAAGACGCTGAATTGATCTTGCATCCATATCATCATTGGGAATAGGTTGCTCCCTTGTTTCCGTGCATAAAATTCTGATAAATCCAGTTAGCCCCAAAATGAACTAAAAATGATATCCCCATGTAGTTGAGTGATGTATAATCTACAACAACAGAAAAAAAAACTCAAACCTTCACTGTTACACACAACCACCCATTTGATGTTTTGAATGGCAAACGAATGATGTAAATAAAAACATTATTTCAATTCAAAGCTTTAACGTTTAGCTCACTGCCCCCAGACGATGGCGAAAACAGTGCACTAATAAAAATCAGTTTTATAATTTAACTTCTTCCAAGAACCCCGAGACAATTAATGCTTTTTTTCTCATTGGGAAGGGTGTCAGGAATGATCAATCGGAAATTTAGAAAAAAGATAAAAAGGTTCAATGACCAATTTACTTCCCTCACCTTTTGTTGATCGGTGATCACCAAATGAGAAAAAAAAAACATTCGTTTATACCTTTCAATTTCTTTTTGTTCGTCTATGTCCTCCCTCCCTTCATGTACCTTACCTTCTTCTACATTCTATCCCTTCTTCATTCTTTCCTGAACTTTCCCTCCCCGCTTTCACAATTGCCTTCCTTTGTCCCTGCTGTCTTTTTTTACGTACTCATACAGTCCCCCTTTTACTCCATTCTCTCCTCCCTTCTTTTCGTCTTCCCTTCCTTCCTTCCCCCTTCCTTTCATTTATTCCCCCTCTCTCATTCCTCCACTCTCTATTACTACTTTCTACCCTTCTCCTCTTCCTCATTCTCATTTCCTTTCCTCATCTCTCTTCTTTTCCTTCTTTCTCCCTTTCCCACCTCTATTCTACATTCATTTGTCATCCTCTCCCTTCCAACCTCTATCGTCATCGATGATTATTTTATTTGTTCTCCTCTGATTCTTTTTTTTTTCTTCTCATGGCTTTGAATTTTTGTTTGGCCGCATCCTTTGTCTCCTGACAGGAAACTGTTCTTTCATCAATTGGTAACTTTCTCTCTTTCTTTCATTGTTTCTTCCTTTTCTTTTATTTATCCTGGTGACTTTGAAATTTAGTGATCATCCCATTGCCCGATGGCAAAAGACCGTTCCCATATAATTTAGAAGATGGATCATGAAAAAGATCAGAAGCCCCTTCAGCGTTCCTGACGATTTTTATTTATCCAACTTCGGCATTAATCTACCACGTGGTTTGTATCATCCTGGGCTTTTCATATCACCAGATCGATCGATTCATTCAACAAAAAAACATTGCGAATCATATTCTCACCAAGTGGTTATCTTGTGGCTATTTAAGGTAATTTTACCTTTTATTCTTCATTATTTCAAGTCAACATTTTTTGTTTTTCTCCATCCTTCTTCCTTTCTAATTTGTATCCATTGCATTTGTTTCGTATTTTTTTTACATTTCATCCCTTTATTTCTTTCTCTTGTTCTCTCTATCCTTCCCGTATTTGCTTATATATATATATATATATATATATATATATATATATATATATATATATATATATATGTATTCAAAAAAACATTACTTTTTTAGTATATTTTTTGTGTCACTTCAGTCACTTATTTCCCAATATCTATCAATGGAATTTATGGAATTTATGGAATTTTCTCCAGGGTTTTCCTTGTTTCACATATATTTTGTAATTATGGCAATAGATATGAATTGTTTCTCGTTGGTATCATCATTTGTTCACTATGTATGTGTGAGTGTGTGCATGCATACACATACACACACACACACACATATATATATATAATATATATATATATATATATATATATATATATATATATATATATATATATATATATATATATAGCAACATGCTTTGTTGCCAAAAATTTTACGTAATTTCAAACCATTGCTATATGTATATATATGTATATATTGTTGAGATCCATATTTTCAATCATCGCCAGAGGTTAGTGACTGAATCTGGATAAGTATATAAGAAGGTCCTCCTTTTCGGAATATTTTCGGAGGGAAATCTTCGTACACCAATATTCTTCTCTTTGCCTTTTGGGCTGTACTAAGCTAAAGGCGGATGCACATGTACACACATACACGATCCCTGCATCTATTCATCTCACTGTCTCTCCTTCTCTGTTCTACTCTGTCTCCCTCTGTCACTCTCCGTCTCAATCTGTCTCTGTCTCTGTGTGTGTTTGTGTCTCTCTCCCTCTCCATATATATATATATATATATATATATATATATATATATACATATTTGCGCATATAATCTTGGATGAGTTTGTGTGTTTGTGTGTGGGGGGTACGGTGCATGTGATTGAGAGGGTATTTGGTTGAATACGGCCTCCTTTTCATTCCCCAAATGCCGTGCATTTCCCGACATTTACTCTGTGCTCGTCATAAAAACTCATATCCATTTTGAGGTAGTTTCCTGTATTTTACAACGTCCTGAAATATCGCAATGATGATCATGCACTTTCATACCAGTCCTTTCAAAGGTTGATCAACCACCAGAACAAAGAGGAGAATCATTAAATCAAAGGGAAAATAAAGACTTGACGAATGCAAACAACGGTCATAAAAAACGTAATCGATATGATAAGTCTGATTGCTCATCATTTGAGATGCGCTCTGTCACTTTAAATTAGATATCGCTGTGTCCCCTCGAGTCTTACTTTTGAAGAAGAAGTTATTCAAACTGATAGGAAAATATAAGAATCACAATCTGATCTTTTACACATTTGCAAAAATAGCTCATCAAAAAGGTACATTTCTCTAAAAAGAGCCTTCAATAGTTATTACTCTTGATCAACTTTTTCATTATGAGGTTGAATGCGTACGCCTTGAGATTCCTAACTCCTTCAAAGAGTCAAACAATTGAACCAAGTAAAAGTTATTTACACTTTGCCAGAGGTCTTTGCAATATCCTGTAAAATCTACGAAGGGATTGGTAAATGGCTGAAAAAAAAAAAGAATGTTGCACATTTTCTGAAATTTAAGGAACATAATACCATTCCTGGTGGCGTGACTTCACAACATGCAAATCTACACACGTATACGTTCATCACTTTGTCTATTAGTGGAACCCTGAGTAGTTGTTGGAATTACACATTTGGGTAATTGGCCAGATTTTGGAGGACGACAAAGGTAATATTATGTTTACTGACCTGGAGTCTGAACTCAGCTCCCCAGTTCTACTTTCTGTGTAGCTAACCTTTTGGTTCTACGCCCACTATTTTACTGGGGTATTCATAAAATAAGTTAGCTTAAATCGGAAATTTTTTTTGTTTGTTCATTTATCGTCGCGTCTGATTCAATTTTGCAATGATTCTATGACTCGGGGCCTTCACCAAGATTCTTACTGGCATGAAATTGTGAGACTTGTATGAAATGAAGTTGCAAATTCCAATCAAATGGGCCCACACACTCATAAGTAACCACTACCGGAGCTGCTAACTCAGCCAAAACATTAATTAAATTGTCTGAGGCCTAATATCCCCATTTTAGGGCGAATCCAGATAAGAGTTCAGAAAAGATATATTCTATTTTTCAGTTTCTTTGTTTTATCCCTTTCTACCTATCTATCAATCTATCCATATATCTTTTTTTTCTTTCTTTCTATTTCTCAGTTTCTCTTTCACCAATTTTTGGTATAAGGACGAATCGGTTTTATCTATCCATCTATCTGCCTATCTATATTTTCGATAATTAAAATAAGATTGGTTTTGCCACAGGCGAATCTTTCCACCGTTTCAGAGCAGTTAGACACTCTACCTCGGAGAGTGATGCAATACTTGATATAAATACCAGTTTATTATGTAATTTCACATTTGTATTAGAATGCAATTTGTCACACTCACAGATAAATGTGCATATTTTCTCTATATATTTGAGCTCTATATGCATACATTCTGCAAACATAATCAAATATGAATATATATATTTATATGCATGTGAATCTCTCTATCTCTCTCTCTCTCAAAATATATATATATATATATATATATATATATATATATATATAGAGAGAGAGAGAGAGAGAGAGAGAGAGAAAGAAAGAGAGAGAAGTGAGAAAGATGTGTGTATATTCATTGATGTATAAATACATTGGAGAATGTATGTATCATATGAAGATATATAATACATACTCAAGAATGTAAATATGCACTCATTATGTACAAATATATGTACACGCATATGCATATGAATACATACATTTATACAGAGAGAGAGAGAGAAAGAGAGAGAGAGAGAGAGAGAGAGAGAGAGAGAGAGAGCTGACCTGGAGGAGTTTTCAATATAAGCTAATCTTTTTCTTATTTCTCATTATTTACATCGCCCAATTTCTCTTTTTTCAATATAAAAACAAACTTTTCTTTACATTCACTCAATTTTCTCGAACATTATTAAATTCTGATCCATTCAGAAAGAAAACGAAATAATTCTTAATAAATGTTGGAGAATGAATATGCGAGGATATTAGTATAAAATGGGGTGAAAACCAATTTCATAAACCTGGCGGCATTTTGGCTCAATTATGGTTTTAAAGAAAGAGGCGTAAGATCTAGGAATAGGATTTTGGATTCCCCCATTAAAAGAGCAAAGAAGACTTTGTGGTCGTAGTACCAAATTATCAATTTCTAGTTTATGTATGTATTTATGTATGTATGTGTATATATATATCATTGTCTGTTCAAATATATGTATGTATTCATTTGTGTTTATCAATACTAGCTGGTTCCGTGGAGATTCAACTGTTGCTGACAACTGAGGTTAGTCATTCTCCCATGCCTCTGCTATCTTGTAACATAACAGCGAAACAAACGAAGAAAATCCCTCTCACAAAACATCTTGGCACCTTCGCAGTTTGTTTTACTGAGATACTCTACACCAAACTTCTCTCTTGGGTGATCTTTTAGTATATATAGATTGACCAATCTTAGCGTAATGGTTGTAGATTGTGACAAGCAAAGTAAAGATATATTTATCTTAATAAACTCATTATCTGTTTCATTCTGTTCTCAGTATACCTCATTTGGTACCGTATCTCCATAGCAGGTTCAAATTAGATACGGCTTTATCTCCTTCTAATCTGAAATAGATACGCATTTGCAGAATTTAAAAGATCGATAGCAATAACGTATACATCCTTTTTCTTTGTAGGCGCCGAAATTATACACTTTTCTTCTCAATTTGAAGTCAAAATACTCATCAAATCAGTAAGGCACTTTGGCATAACCCTCAATTTCGTTTTATAGTCTCGTTTTTTCACGGAGTTCTCAGTCTATCCATCAAAAACTCTTCAATCTTTCGGAACGTTTTTTAATATCTCCACAAAAAGTTTTTCTTGAATTGGATTGAAAGAAAAACTTATAGACATCTCTCTCTCTCTCTCTCTCTCTCCATCTTTATGTCTCTCTTCCCCTCACTCTCTGTGTTAGAAATTGTAAACAAGTTAACAAAGATTTTTTTTAGTTTGTTAGTGGATCTACCTAGATGTCTGTCTATGTTTATGTCACATATATACGCTGTAACAATGGAGATAGAGGGCTGAAAATTGAAATAATCTATTTTGGTAGACACTTAATTCTTCCTATCACATAAAGGTTTATTTGCCACGGTATTTGTTGTCTTGAAATTCTGAATGATGTTTCCATCAGTTGATTTGAGGATTATGAATTGGTTCTTATTTTTGACTTGTTCCAAGGGCATCGCCATTATTTGAATATGAGGCTAATTAGCGTAATTTAAAAAAATCCAGAAAAAATTCTGACAGAACATTCCGCTGATAGAATTCTGGCATAACGCTCAGCTCGATAGATACCTACATAACACAAGGCTAAAAGAATTCTGACATAGAATTCAGCTAAAAGGATTCTGACATGATATTCGCCAAAATGAATTCCAGCTTAACATTTAGCAACAACTATTCGCCTACAGCCTAAAAGTTAACTGCCGACACTTGCCAGGAAAACAAAAATTATAACATTCCCCTGTTTAGTGCTTGGCTGTCAATAGTTGATTCAAATTAGCTGAAATTATTCAAATTCATGGCAAGGCTCGGCCAACTTCATTCAGAGTGGTTGGTTAATTGGACGACATTCTCACCACGAAGGCGCTCCTTCTGCAAAACATTTCTTTACGTTATGACGTGTCCAATCATAGAACTATTGAAATCAACGAAGTAAAATTCTCAGAGAGTAATTGAATGTTCATACATTAATATTCATTATTCAATATTCAACGTTTACACATGAAGAAATTATATTTTTCCTGTTCATAATTTTCTGTTGCCATTTATTTTCTGACATTGAATTTTTTTTGTCATAAAGTGAGAGGCATTAAGACATTCAATGGCGCAGCGTTATGTTGACTTATTGATTGACGATAAAAAGATGAGAATAATTATCAAAATATTTAAACACCAGGGACTTCTCAGCAAGGCTACATTGATCAGGAGACACAAATCTGAAGCTCCTTAGGCAGATACCTGGCACACATCTTATGTTTATCTTGCAGCTGTGTATAAAATCCTGTATTTGCGAACAAAAATTGTTTGTAGAAACCAGTGCCTTTGGGTGTATCTATTCGCAAAGTTTTTTTTTTGCATTCTGAAAGTATAGCATTTTTCTCTAGCCTTTTTATAAGCTGAAGTAGCGTACAGAGAGGAAGCAATGACCATTTATTTGCATCTCGTCCTCCTTGACCCCAGTCATATGTAAGATTTTCTTCACGATTGACACAGCTGCACTGCTATCTGAAAAATATGAGTTTAATTTGAAATGATACATAGGTTTAGGGTAGGTGTGAAGAGTATTACTAGTTTACAAGGAGAACGGTATGATATAAAAGTGAATGAGGTGATGCACTCAAGTATACTCTTCTGTTTTGAATCCCCCATATCAGCCACAGCTAACAACAAACTTTGACCTTTGATGTCGAGGCAGACAATCAAATTAGATTTTTTGTAGTTTGGGAATGCCAGAAAAATCCCCATATGAATAAATCATAATTTATCCTTAACTTTACGCAGATAACATGGGGAACATGTGCTGATGTAGATCTTTTGTACAGGTGAAGTGGCATAGGGTGAACATTAAAAAAGGCAAAGGTTGATATCAAGCTTAACTGGTGCAATGCTACAAAGGATGAAGCATTCAGACAGGATCGAACTCACAATACAGTTTGAAGAGTTCCCAAGACAGGCTGCACATTGGATCATAAAGGGGTAAAATTGATTGAATTTTACCTCTAGACAGCGTCAATCAACACTGTCAGAAGAGTCAACATTGATTCCAATCATTTTCAAGTAAAACCTATTTTTTCTTTTCTTAAATATCTCTTTTGGAATAATTCACAATATAATTTGATGCTAAAGTAGTCTCTTAAATTGTGTCCGGCAGTGTTCATGCGCGACTCTTAAATGAATAGATCGTTAGCAAACAAAATCACCTGAGACCTGAAAAGGCCTATGTTGACCATTTTGACATTTTTTCTTTTAAATTATCGACGAAATCCATTCGACTTTCTCCCCTCTTGAGATGCTCTCCCATGGAATGTCACAGAACAGGAAGGGTAGTGAGTTGCTAGTCTAGCTGTAGTTCTTAAGTTCATGACCAAATCTAGAAATTTTTGTGTAGTGTTGATGTCACATTTCTCCTAATGTGGCGGTAGATCTCTGTATTTGTGGTTGAAAAAAAAAAGAAAGTAAAAACTGTTCCAATCACTCAGTAGATAGAAACCAATCTCAATTCAAAATCATTCTATTATATTTACCTTATCGTCCTTATTGTCTTCCAGATAGTTTAAATAGCCGGGGTTAGATGCATAATTATGTACACAAACAGCATAGACTAAGAAGAAACCCAACATCTTTTTTCCTTCGAACTTGACTAACAGTCTATAAAAAACATGGAAGCTCCCTAAAACGAATAAGTTTTTGCCTAGTATGTCTACAATTTTTAGTTTTTAAAGGAAATCCTATCACATGTAGAAAAGTGTAGTGTATGTAAAATATCAAGATAATATCCAGATAACATCTAGCCATCTACACACAATCGGTTGGTGATTCACTTGGGAACCAGAAAAATTTTTGATGCAAGTACATGAATAGACACTCTGCTGTGGAGTTACTAATCCGGTAATGGATCGGCTTGTGTATATCATGACAGTTGAATTCAAAATGACTAAGCGATTTAGCCTCTTCACATTTTTTCTCATTTGCACAAATGACAATTCAAACCGTTGACGAGATTAAACAGAACCAGACCCTGCAGACGATGATCATCATAAAAGATAATTTTGCGTACTGTTTAGAAAAATAGAAAAAAAAAAGTTTATGTCGTTAGATCCCGATGAGAATAATCTAATTGGAACAAAAGTAACATATCTGTAGGCAGGCATTTTTTGATATTGGAGGGTGGATATTTTCCTGACTCATTACGTGCTTCAACGACTATAACTTATGACATAGTTGCAACGTTCATAAACAATGACTTAATAAAGTAATTATAGTATCTGTATTTTAATTTTGCCCCCCCTCTAAATATGATATCAGCAATTTTTACCTCAATTTGACTCAAATATCATGTACTTTTGCCTGAGGTTTTAAGATTCAGCACTTTGATCTTGTACATACGGAGTATGTTAGAGACGTTTAGATAAAGACTGACTTGGATAGAGTCGGAAAGATAGATCTGGATAGATTGCTATAGATATTCATTTCGACAAAATGATAGGTACATAGATAGTTTGGACGTACTAGGATACAAATAACAATATTAAAAGGCTGAGAGAGAGAGAGAGAGAGAGAGATAGAGAGAGAGGGGGGGAAAGATGTTGCAATTGAAAGGAGTCATGAAAAACGTTTCCCCGAGTGTTCAGCACCTGCTTTAAAACCTTTGACTTCTCGGATGTCAATCTTATAGTCTGACAACGACAGCTACAACAACAATTACAACAGCAACAACAGCAAAATAAGATCGACTACGAACCGAAACAAAACAGACGTTACAGATTGAAAAAGAAAACTGTAAAAACCCTAAACAAAATCAAAGGAAGATGCCTAGATGAATTGCCTCTTATTATGCAAAAAAGAAAAAAAGTCAATTTTAGCCCTGTATACTCTCTGCCGTTTCCGTGTTCGTTTTGTGACCGATCTTTTGATGTTTTTGTCTTCAGTACGGTCTCTGAATCCCTTTTGGCAAGAATGTACAAGATTAGACATTCTTCCTTTATTTTCTCACTTTTTTTCTAAGTTTCCGGTATAGTTATTGGCAAGTATTGACGTGTCTTCATCCCAATCAATCAGCTCACCACCAACCCTTCCACCAATATCTACCCCCTCGCAAAGGCCCCTTCCCAATATCTCTCCATTCCATCAACACTACCCTCTGCTGGCCATTTGTTTCTTCTTTCGTTCCAGATTTTTATGATTGATGGAATCTTGAGGAAGAACTGGGAGGAAAGTACTGGGAGGAATTAAAGAAGAAGAGAGAAGGACAGAAGTGATGAGGAAAGGAAAGAAAGAAGGCTAAAAGGGTGTTGAAAATGTAAGGAGGAAACATGGAAAAAATAAATTAAGGATGGTAAGAGGAGGGGAAAAATAATGGAAGGAGTTTGCAAGGGAGGAAAAATGGGAATGAGGAATGGAGATAAGGAGGAGAGAGAAAGAGGGAAGGGATGAAGAAAAGAAAAAAGAGAGATAGGTTTGGAGAGACAGAATATGAATAGAAAAAATAATTGAAGGAAAAGAGGGGGAAAAGAGAAGGAAAGAAGTAAGGACGATGGAAAGATTATAGAAGGAGGCTCTGAGGAGAGAAAAATAAAAAAAAAAGGTGAAATAAATGGAGGAAAAAAAACAGGGAAAAGAAAAAGAGAAAGAGAAAAAAATGAAGAAAATTATAGGAGACAAGCCGGACTGCTACAGGGTCACACGCAATTCCTATTTATATTCAAAGTAAAGATGATTACTGAAACTTTTGTTTGTACATGTATTTCAATTGCCAATTTGACTCAGCTGATGGAAAAGTTATTTATCAATCATTCGGTCTTGATTTCAAAGCACAGTAGGGAGATATCAATTGAATATATAAGTGGATGGGATAGACAAACACTGAAGATTTTACTCCTGGTGATTTGCTGAGGATTGTCACAGGGGTGGGGATAAATTCAACTCTAAGGGAAAGAAGAACAAAAGATATACTTAAAAGGAAGGAGTAACCCTGGAGGAGTGATTTTGTATTCCTAAAGTTACTACATTTCTTTGCTCTTTCAATCTGTACATCTAAAACAGGGTGTCACATCATCTGTTAATCTATCTGTTTAATAAGGTGAGGAAAACAATAAAAAAATAGGAATGAAGTAAAAAAAAAAACGGAATATCAGAAGGGCAAAGAAGGGGGGGCAGAAAGAGAATACAGAAACTTTGAATAGATTATGAGCTGAAATGGAGAGAAAAATCAGAAAAAAAGGCAGTAAAAAATAAGGAATGAAGTCATACAAGAAGAAAAACAAACGAAAAGGACGGAAAATGTGTGGAAAAAGAAAGAAATAATTAATCACGAAGTGAAGGAGTGAAAATGAATGAACAAAAATGGTTTGAAGGAGAAACGAAAAAAAATTTAAAAAAAACAAAAAAACACTGTTACCAAAACAAAGGAATAATTGCACAGTCCAAAGTGAGAAGCGATTCGTTGTCTGTTCGCACCGGTATATTTGAGAAAAATATGGCGGCTTCAGATAAAATTGGAAAAAAAGAGAACAATATCTCATGCCATACACATGTGCATGATCTCACATCCAAACATAATAATTCGTTGAGTAATGGCAGTGATTTATCTCAGAACTTCAGACAAGAATATTTCTTTCCTGTTCAATTGGGTTGTTAAAAGGTTTTGTTTTTTTTATCGTAGAGAATGATGCTGGATGACGAAATTTGCTAACATATTCCCATTTTTGCAGGTTCAATGAGAATAGACATGTAACTATTACCGATCAGCCGTGTATACCGTATATATCATCTAAGAATGGAGTCAGTATTGGTGTTTTCCTTCAGGATGAGCATCATAAAGTGCAAGACTATTGAATTAGAATGATATTCTGATGCGTCCCTCTGGCACTGCCTGAAATTGAGTTACTTATTGGAAAAAGCTCATCCACCCGTTAGAAAAATAACATTACATTGAATTAAGTAACTGATGAATACTAATTGTGTATTATCAGTTCTATGGGACTTCCAGGCAGAATCACGGTTGCCAATTTATTCATTTTTTCATCTCAAATTGAAGGGGAATATCCAAGTTATTCGAAGAGTAATAGGAAACATATTAAGAAGAAATATACTACTCCGCTCTTCTCAAACCCCTAAAAAGGGGGAAACCAGTTGTAAATTTTACACTCATATACGGCTTATTTGTGGCCAGTCCAAGTGGAAGTTCTGTAAGAAAGGGTTCAACAAAAAATCCGCTGCTTTAAAGTAAAATACATTATCAAAAGTCTTTTGCCCTCAACAGCAATGATTTTTGCCCAGGACATTGGTCTCATTTTCAAGCATGACTTTTAATTAGTATATAATACTGCTGCAAAACTTTACAAAGTATCAGTGCCAGACACTATTAAATATTGAACTGCTTAGTTTAGGTTAAATTGGAATGAACACCTTGCTTGAAGCAGGAAAATTGCGATAAATAGTAAAAAAATAACGGAAAAAACACGGAGAAACTTATGTTCTTACACATGTAATTTTTTGCATCATAAATTGTTTGAATAGAATACTTTCTAATATAAATACAATTCCATTTGATTAATTGCAAAAGGAAATACGCATCACTTTAATTGTGTAAGCCCTTGATAACAATGGTCTCTATCCATTAATTGATTTCAAGTGCAGTTCCAAAGAAAAAAGACATAATGCTGGTCAATAATTACATCATCAAAATATTTAGAGTGGAAACTACTATAGTGCGTATTGTTCAGCTTAAATTCACTTGGTTTAGGTCTGAAAATATAGAGATCATTCATAAACCTCGAGTCTACAGCAGAATTCTCCGATTTCATCTGATATTTCTTATACAAATTATCGTCTCTGCAAGCGTATTGAATATCATATTCGCTATAAAAGATTCTAATATAGAAAAACCATAACTCGTCCTCTAACAGAATTTTTAACTGCTAAATTGCAGAGATTCAAAACCATTCTTTATTCTATAAAAAGACACACACAAACACGCCTATATTTTGATTACATAGGGTATTTGATAAGTATATGAACAAGTCTGATCCGTCGCTTAATCGATACGGTCATGTGACCAACCTCTATTAGCAACATGCCAGGTTAAGTATGAACAATTGAAAATTGAAATAATAAAAAAAAAAAGATGATCACTGAATCAATTACTTCACTTGGAAAAAAATCCATTTTTTCAAAGAAGAAGCATGAATGCTTCCAGGCAAAAAAAAGGACCAATATAGCATAAACTCACATTACAAATTAAACCATATTTGAAAACTATTTTTAAGAACGGAGCTATTGTTAAAAAAATATGCATATAATTTTTCCTACAAGTATTTAAGAGTAAGCCCTTAAGCTCCTTTCATGCTGCCTTTATGCATGACAGCTGGCTCGATCTTTTTGTCATCCATTGTGCGAGAGGCAAAACCACTAAAAAGCAAAGCAAAATAACATAAACATGCCTTGCAGAAATGTTCGGAGGGACAGATAGTTGCATGGTAAAGGTATTGCTTTTAGTAGGGTTTCCACAGGAGCTATCAATATGAGAGAGACTTGCAATCATTTCATCTTAAACAAAGACAAAAAAGATATTTGAAAAATACACTAAATGTATGATACACGGACAAGTTTATTGACCAAAAACAGAGAAAGCAAAAGAGAGCAAAAAAAAAAAAAAAAAACAGAGAGAAAATGGGGGAGAATGGTAGGGAAGAGGAAGAGCAAAAGAGACACAGAGGAAAAAGGAAGAAGGGATAAGAAGGAGAAGATGAAAAAGAATGAGAAAGAATGCCAAGAAACAGCGAAGAGAAACAATGAAAGAGAGTATGAGAAAACGAGGGAGAAAGAAGAAAAGAAAGATATTTAGGAGGATATAGAGACTAAGAGAAACGGAAAACAGAAAAAGAAGGCAAAGTGAAGGAAGCGGAGAAAAAAAAACAAAGGAGAAAGACAATGAGAAAAAAAGAGACGCCAGAGAAAGAAAGAGAGAGAGAGAGAGAGAGAGAGAGAGAGAGAGAGGGAGAGAGAGAGAGAGAGAGAGAAAAAAGAGAAGAGAAAAAGAACGATAGATAGATGGAGTGAATGGAAGAGAGGCGAGTAATATCATTTAGATACGGAGGAGAGAGATGGACGTTGACAGAAAGAAAGGAATAAGTGAGGAGTAAATGCTGTCAAGATAATTGAACATGGCACGTATCAAATGACAAATTCGGTGGCGGTGGCATCGTCCGAGAGAAGCGTAAGGGCGTAGGGGCGTAGACTTTGATGTAGGGGTCAGCAGCCTGCCCAGGCGGTTGGATAATCGGTTTGGGTTAGCTTTTGTCGGTGGTGGAGTTAGTCAGATAGAGTTGCCTTTAAGCATTAGCCATATCTATCGTGATTCAGTGTCGATAGTGGCCATCTGATCTTCCGTAATCGGACTCCTTTCGGCCCTTACTCTGGACTCTCAAAACTGGCTGAGTGCCAGACGCCTAGTCGTTAAGGCACAGACAAACGCAGAATTGGTGTCGGATGCGGACTTATCCAAACAAACCCTTTAGGCATTCGTTAAACTTCACCCAGATCGGAGCAGAATTCGCATCCAAGGTATAAAAGCACTCTGATTTTTGTTTTTTAAATATATATTTTCAACCTATTATAGTTTTGAGACGGATTGTCAACATTCGAAGAATCAAGGAACGAAAACGAAGGAAGGAAAAAAAAAGAATTTTTCATTTACTGCTATTTGAGAAATTGTTGGTTAGCTCTATTATACAATGAAAGAAGCCGTAGAATGGATCGCCAGAACATCTTGTTGATAACATGAACACCTGAGAGCGCATTTGTCAGAACAACTATTCGAATGATTCGAAATCTCCGACTTTATATATTATTGTACACTCATCGTAGCATAGGGACACATCGTGATTCCTGTGATTAGAGTTTTAAGTTTGTGGCTCCACATCCGAGATTGGCTGCCCTTCAAAAGGGTTAAAACAGTCTGGCCATTCACCTATAGTTGGGGGAGTAGTAAATCCATGCCTCCCCCCGAGGGATTCAACTGAATGTAAACGTAACCAGCATCAGCAGAGTTAATTCTTTGATTTTTGGTTTGTCCAGATCGATTCTTGTGGTTGTCATTAATTGTTTTCATAACGTTTTAGCTGCATGAGCCCCGACCTTCCCAGGGTGTCTTTTGAGTTCTGGAATATTGTCAAATATTGTTCTAGGTTTGCATGTTTTCTTATTCACAGCTCATTTTCGTCTCCATGTCTTTTAGCCTTCAGACATCTGCATTGACCCCGTAACTTCTTGATGACTTCTATACTCAAGCTCATTTTGTCGGCCTATGCTTACAGATTTCAAATCCCATTAGTTGTTACATCCGAATTATTGTTCCCCACAAGCTATTAAAGCCAAACTGGCTCTACTGATTGCAGCTCCGTTGATGTGATAAGGTCCATGCAGTTGGCAATGAACCATCTAGTCTTGTTCCTGGTGAAATAGCCACATCCCGTCTTTCAGGTCATTCCTTTCTTTTCTCCACAAGTAACGGGGAACCACTTCACATATGTATCATGGAGAGAAAAGGGATGAATAGAATCATACCAGAGGCAAATTTCGACCAGATTTTATCTATTGCTGGTTTGAGTTTCCGGTACAGTCGTTAAGACTTGCTGACGTTTTCACGACGCAAAGAACGAAGCCACGAGACAAATCTTTTTTTCCAAGTCGCTTATCGATTGTACCAAAGTTTCTAACTCCTAACGGACCTGAAAGCAAATCCCAGAGACCAACCAAACTCTGTGCATTTTATCAAACTGCTGATCAAGTTGAGACTCACTATCAGAAATTGTTGCTCACTGGAGTAAAGGGACATGGGGAGTGACCTTCCCATTTATGGTTATAACGAAAAAGATAGTACTCAACTACTTTCTTCTCTACTGCAAACGCTCTAATTTAAGATTCAGGCTACATATCTTTCAATTATAGTCTGTTAATATGTACAGCAGTCGATTCATATTTATCTATCTATCTACTCATGGAAGGGTATGAATAAGAATATCATTTGAATATGATTAGGACAAGATTAATGGTTTCATTTTCAATCGCATGAACTTTAAAATGGCTGAGTGACACATTAAAAACAAACAAGCAGAATGTTACCACCGTTAATATTTGCAGTCGACACAGAAAGGGGAGAAATGGGACAGGATATGAAGGGGAACAGTTTATTTTTTGGAGAGGAGAAAATCCATAAAGCATTAAAACAAAAACATGATAAAGCACTTTAAAAAGGCAAAAATATCAAGCAATTAGCCTTTCAAAATCCAAGAAAAAGCTCGACAATATTCAAAAATGGTTTCATACAAAGTCCATGTACGTATTCAGGCAGTCAACGTATTTATTCGGTGTTATTATTTATCAAAACAAGGTTATTGATGTTTTCAATGGCATTTAAATATTCACATATGTATTTAACCCTCCTTTCGGCTGAAACAATGGTGAAAATATTCACGATACACACACACACGCGCATGCACACATACACGCACATATATATACATATATATATATATATATATATATGCACATATATATAAGGATGTGTGTATATACAATCAGCATGTTAATATATATATATATATATATATATATATATATATATATATATGTAAGGAGTGGATGACAAAAAGAAGATGACAAAAGAAACTATATATATATATATATATATATATATATATATGGATGTGTGTATACAATCAACATGTTATCATATATATATATGCATGTGCGTGCGGATGTGAGTGTGGATGCGTATGCATATGTTAGTGTACATCTATTCTTTGTATACTTGAATCCATGAGTATTTTCCAGTGCATATTTATACTTTCACATTACCATACGTATCGTTCAAATATATTTTTTCCGCCTTTTTTTCCTCTTTTTCTTCTCCTTCTTCTTCTTCTTCTTCTTCTTCTTCTTCTTCTTCTTCTTCTTCTTCTTCTTCTTCTTCTTCTTCTTCTTTTTATTCGTCTTCTTCCTCCACTTCTTCTTCAGTACTTGTTAATTGTTTATCACAACTATTAATTCAATATTAAGTGCTGTCTTTACCAGCTTGAACATAATTTCAAATTCTGTTTTACTACATCATCATGTGATGGAGCAAAGAGTGTGCCTGATGAAGACTCATTGCATTTATCTTATACCTCGCACCATTTCTTAATCAATGGAGAGCTAATAGGATAAATTTTGGAATATAGTTGAGTGAACGAGGATATTCAAGTTAGGAGTCTTGGTTGGTGCAAAATCGCAGCATTATCAGTGTCTTTTTCTGGAGACAAAAGTATAAGTCGCTGTTACCAGGAGTAAGAGTGAAGTCGCTTATATGCGGTGCATACTGCACAGGAGTTACGATTCAAACGACCAGTAGTTCTTAGTTACTTTTTGCGACCTAAGAACAACATAAACGTGAATTCTATATTGCAATTCAGCTGGTATCTGTCTGTTTGTTTGTCATAATTCAACAACGTTTACAATGCAATTCAATGCTTAATTAGTCCCTTATTTCATGCCCGACTGGATTCATGCCAATTGAAAATATTACTAAAATTACTATTATTCACCAAATGCTTTTCCGTCATTGTGTAACTCAAGAAATAAAACATATTTCCATGCATTTTCTGCGTAATAGGAGATCCCGGAGTATGTTCCCAACGAGAGGGTTTCTGAAAATTTCAAGAGATTTTTTTGTGGAGGGTATATTTACAGAGAGAGCATTTTTTATTAAATCCATCCGCCTCTTCCTGTTGGGACACATTCTCGTCTATGTAAAAAAATATTATGATTTTAAATAACAAATTGTTTGTTTGTTCGTCTGTGTAAACATAACTGAGGATGGATAGAGCTATGGCTTTCAAATTCAATTTGATTACTCAAAGGATTCAGTATCATTTTTTTGCATGGTAATCCTCAAAAACCTAAATGTGAGGTCTGGGCTCTCGCTTTTGCCGATAATAATGCATTCAATCTATCTCTATATCAAATTTTAAAAGTCCTATCCAGTTTATACGTAGCTTTTAAGAAGTTGATGAATTTCAAACAGTGATATTGAATTAACAAACCCATAAAAAACAACCAAAGACACCTTATTGGTTTTCTGTAATTCTTCCGTAGGTCTCCTGTAGGAACTAGCTTAGACTTCATCCTTTAGGATGGATTTTCAACTCGTACATACAATGAAGGGATAGCCAAGATTACGCAGGTAGGATATAAGGATATAGACAAGGAAAATAGAAATTGTTACAAAAAATATATTTTTGTCTAAATTTTGAGAGGAAACACTGCATTAACTCTTCTTGTTCGAATTATGAGAGTTCAGAAGTGATAAATAATTGCGTGTAGTTAGAATAGTTGTGCCTTTCCCGGTTGTCCGTCGCTATTCCCTTCACAGCATTTTGGCCGTTTACTCTCCAGCCTTATTCTACTGCTATTTTCTTTTTTTTACCGTCTTATCTGTCTTATTTGAGGGTGAATCGATGAAGGGAAAAATACGATGAACAAACGAAGTTACACAATCCGAAACGTCACAAGAGAAATGATATCATAGAACATTTCAAATCAACATAAGAAAATAATAAACAAACAATATCGAAAGATGCCGTTGACGGGAGTGTTGTGGAAGAAATGATATAGACAATTTGCCTTCTGTGAGGGCGAATAAACATTAAAACAAAGGTAGAAACTGCATTTTTTTAAAGCCAAGAACGCATGTTTGCAGCCACTTCAAACTTTTATGAGAGAAATGGCATTATACAAGAAGAGAATATTCTGGCAATGATTTAAACACTCTGTCAAACAAAATTCAGACATGAAGCGTCATTAATTATTTTGACTTGAACGTTCCATCTCATGATCGTTCGATTTATCCGACGAGTAAATGTTATTGAAAGGAATTAAGTTATTTTTAATCGAATCATTGCTCGTTTCACGCTCAACTCCCTTCTTTCAAAGTAAATTTAATGGATGTTCTTCGAATTTATTTGCTCCTTACAAGATGAAAAGGAAAGATGAAGAGTAAAAATTGAAAAGGAAGAGGTCAGTGATGCGATTTATGGAGTAAATATAAAGCAAACACGATGAATTGATTAAAACAAATAACAACCAATGCGTTTTGCTTTATTTACACAGACTGCCATGAAATAACATGTTTTTATATTTATTTATTACAAAAAAAAAAGAACAGTACGTTAATATAATTGATTGTGGTTGTGAATTATGAGCCTTAAAGAATGTTCCTCTGGCGATAAAATGGAAATCTGCTTCGATCATCAGACGAATCAATCATACTAGTTCAGTAGAGAGTGGGTTTATATGTTACAGAAGATTGCTAAATTTGCGATGTTGAGAAATCTTTGGACATTTTATTGATTCTTGAAATGTCCAGTTTCGTAATATGTACAGTAATGGTCAAAAAGCTTCTTATGCTGGCCATTACTACTGTGCTGAGTTCGATCATCACTGGGCGCCTGCCAAACTGAACTGTTTATACACTGTTAATACCAAAGCTGAATATATTTGATATTACTAAGTACACATCAGTTTGACAAAGATTGAGGACCGATTAAGGGTTTGAATTACAGTTGCAATAGCCAGCATCACAAGATGATGACATTTACTTCACTGTTTGAGAAACTGACGATTCGATGAAATTACTAAAATGTTGATGGATACACAGGAACATACGTCACTTTTGAAACAAATTCATAAATATAGGGCACTCAGTGAGGATCATACATCTTACTGAAGATCTGCAAGATCGATTTGCTAAGTGATATACTATGATGAGATGCCAATGTCAAAAGTAAGTAGATAAAAGTATTCCCTGATAAAAGATTTCATTCAAGTTTTTCTTTAGTTTCCTTAAATGTATGTAAAGCTATAATTTTCCAGGCATTTGATTTAGTCGTTCTGCTACATTTTCCTGTGGTATTAGCAAACCAAGCTGAATCAAGAAGATGAAGCAGACCTTCCTTTGTAAAAGGTTTTGTGGACATTATCCTTACTTCTTTTTTTCAGAATTGTTCGGACATGTCCGATAAGATTCATACAAAGTGATAGCCATCCGAATGAACTCATAGAATTTTTTACGATATAAACATGCCTTATATCTTCTCACTATTTTTGCAAATAAAATATTATCATTATGCTTCTGTGTTCTGAACTCTTGTCGTCCTTTCGATTATTTTTTTAACACAACGTTTCGACTGTATCCTTCAGACATCTTCATGTGAGAGTCTTTAATTGATGGTGGTCCGGTATGCTGAAGTGCTCACCAACGAAGAGTGAAGACAGAATCTTTTCTTTTTGCAGTCTAATTTCGTGTAGAAGCAATTCAAAGGCCAATACAATGTTCTCAACTGTTTTTTCTTTTCATAATCATATCGATTTCCAAAGTTTGTCCCACAGAGGGGCCTTTAAAAAGGTTATTTAGACCACTTCAATATCTTTTGAGGTTGTTTTCTGGATGAACCTAATGTTTAAGTCAGGTAGAATAAAAAAAAATACGAAAAAATCAACACAAGTTCCGTCGTACATTTTATCGACAGCGATTACATGGCGATTAAGTAAACTTTCCCAATACGTCTAAATGAAATGAATATGTAACTTTAGCTGTATATTTCTCCCTCCGTATTAATAAAGGGTTATAATGACAACCTTTTCCATCCTCCTTTTTGCAACAATAAACTTTTCCAATGAAATGAGCCCAGTAGTTACTTTTCTGGAAGAATCAACAAATATACATCCAGAAATTAATCTAATACTTATTTGAAAATACTTTTCACAGGGATTTACAATTTTATAACATCGGTTTGTGTGTGTGTGTGTGTGTGCGTGTGTATGTGTGTGAGTGTGTGTGTGTATGTGTGTGTGTGTGTATGTATGTGTGTGTGTGCGTGTGTGTGCGTGTGTATGTGTGTGTGTGTGTGCGCGTGTGTGTGTGTGTGATCATCTCTGATTGAATATGTGCAACTAACATTCATCAACATATCTGCAGATGTGATGTTCGTTCAATAACATGATGACCTGAATCAATCTTATTTTCCATATTCTCCTCAATTTTACAATGCATCGAAAAGAGAATTCCAAAGTAGAGACAAAACAAAATCCCACTCTCCCAGTACCATAAAAGAACAATGAAAAAACTTGAAGAACTATTCAGAATAACCGAATAAAAGTGGTAATGATATAGTGTTTTTGTATCCTTCTTTTTTTTTCGCTCAAATAGATCACAGTGTAAAAACATGCAAATATTTATAACCTTAAGAGAGCTCGTATCTGATATTCTAAAGAAATACTTATGAACACATACCCAGTACGTGGAATGGACCTGTTAGTTACACGCATACTGACGAAATATACACACACACACACATATATATATATATATATATATATATATATATATATATATATATATATATATATATATATGTATATATTACCTCAATTGACTGACCCAGTTTTGCAACGATATTCGTTTTGCCTAAAACATAAAAAAGCTAAAATCTGAAGAAAAAATTTGAAGTTCAAATACTTACTAAATCCTACGAGATCCAACAGAACAAAAATGTTACTCTTGAAAGTCTAAGAGGCGAAAGACAATTCATCCAGAAAAATACAAGAAAGAGGAAAAACATTCAAGGAGCATTATTGAACATTAACAGTGAAGGAGAGCAACAGAACTCGCCATTTTTAACCTTGGAAGCCATTATCTTTAATGACAAGATAAATCATCTGGTGGCTGTGAGTGGTTACGTTTCCATCTTTTCTTTCTCCATTTAGCCCTTCAGGCACTCGGACAGTATATTGATGGTCACTTACATAAACAACACTATATCTTCATGAATAAACTATTTTCATAACCAAACAGTTTGCAATGAAAATACTATAGGATGCGTCAAATTCGATTGAAGATTTTTTTCTGTCCAGGATGTGTAGTTTTCTAGTGATATGAGTACAAAAATAGATACAAACTTTCACGAATACAACTTTAATATGTATGGAATATAGTTTCTTGAATATATATATATATATATATATATATATATATATATATATATATATATATATATATGGAGGATGTATGTTGGTCTGTATGTACATAATCTCTGTGTTTGTCAGTGGTTCTGGTATGTTTAACTATTTCTGCCGTTACTGTGTGATCGTTGTATTCATAATGACCATTCAAGTCATTGTTGAAGTTTCATGGAATATCTTTTGGTGCAAACATATTGCATCACCAACGTCTTTCAAACCCTGCTGCAGTTCACATTTAGTTACCTGAATCATCCGTCTTTTCTGAGGAGATTTCAGATTGCGTACAAGATTAAAGAGATCGCAACAAGGCAGCTAATGGCGTCCGGCTGTTTCGTAAAGTGGAGGGCCAGATGAGTTATGCGAGGCTCTAAGATGTGTACTATATATACTCGTAGATACATCACACTGGTAGATATGCTGCACCCACTTAATAACAATAATATTTTTGCCTTTGACCTACGTGTACCAAGCGAAGTTTGGTAGATGAATTGTAGGTGTTTTTCTCCTGCAAATCCCTAATTCAATTATTTTGACTAATCTTTGAATATAAACTTTTGAAGGGAATTTTGTATAAACAGAGTGTGTTACAGAAATGGCCACGCGCTGGACTAGTGTTGGGAAAAAAACACAATATGCTGACAAGGTATGGAAATATTCATAACTACCCTCGGCACTCGTCAGGGAATCGAATATTGAATACATAAATGTAAGTAAGTAGATTTATTTCAATAGTTTCATCTAAAAGAAAAGCATGAATACATGGCTTGAAAATCATTTCTTATGTTTTGATTAATGAAAGTGTGCGAGAAATAAAGAGCAAGGGAGGGGACAAAGAAAAGAGAAGGAATAAGATGGAAAGAAACATAAATGAAAAAAATGATCTATGGTTTGAATTCCCCCAAGCCAGCCTGCCTGCCTTTAATATGGTAGTACTAATTTACTGGCACATCAGCAAGCTTTGGTTTGGTGGGTCCAGTCGGTGTTTGCCATTTCAAATGACTAAATCATTCAGTTACTTGTTTCAGGAACAGAATATCTAGAGTGAGAACAATAATAGTTTTGAAGACAGGTATCTTTTGAGCCAGAATAAATCGATGACTTTTTAAAAATTTCTTCATTGTTTTAATAAGTGATCAATAATTTTGAATGTTCTCTAGATGGATTATTGGAGCCTGTTGGAGCTAAAAAGGCAAAATTAAGGCCCTGGCCGTGAAACAGCCAGATCTTGGATGGATCCATTTTCAGATACCTGTATAACTGAAAAAAAAAAGAGGAATATATATATATATATATATATATATATATATATATATATATATATATATATATAGTTCAGTTCTGCTCAAAGAATGTATATATGTTTACTTTATTTGATGATTGAAAGTATCAAGAACATTTGATTGAGGTATGATGGTATACAATTTGGGAAATCAACCTCCGGGTTTGAGGAAAGCAATGTCAGATTCTTCAGTTGAATATGTGGGTTTTTCAGTACCATCAGTATTCTAAAAACTTGTTAAAGGCGTTGGTTTGCATGCAGTTTGAGATTAAAACTGACACAACTGATGTTATGTTCACATTGGCTAACGTCCACTAGGAATGATACAAACAGTAAATCACGTTTGTTGCTATACCAACTGATCTCTCAGCGTTAAATACCTTTCATGGGTAAGCTATGCAAGTAAGCCCTGTTCCAAAAATAAATGCTATACCATATTAAATAATATCAATATACGGTACTCTTAATACTTCATATCAAATTACAAGCGACATGCATGTCATAAGTTATATAGTAAAAAAGCATTGATAGTGTTTGATCAACACTGTTGGGGTGCCATGTCAATACGACGGTCCTGTCTTCAAAATCCCCGAAACAGTTACATGATGAAAAACTGATGACCCTGACCATAGGAAATTTATGGAATGTGCGATTATGAAAAAGTATAGACTGACCAAAGGAGGGAAAAAACTGAAGAAAATAATTGCATTGATAGGTACTGAGAAACAAGTAACTGACGATTAATGTTTAATGTATGAAGCTGTTATTTCTTTTTAGTATATATATATATATATATATATATATATATATATATATATATATATATATATATATATATATATGTCTCTGTGTGTGTGTGTGTGTGTGTGTGTGTGTGGAGGAGTTCACTCATCACTATCACCTCTTAAAAAAGTGGAGATAATACAATTACTTCCAAACTCTTAGAGAAGGAAGAGAAATTTGCCCATTATTTTGTCACCTTGAAAGGTGAAAATCTATTGACACTCTTGACTCTTTATATTGATGGAAAGTCCCTCTTCAATTTCATCCTTTCGACTGTTTAAAGTGCAGGGTACTCCTTTCATCGTTGACCCCCCAGGTTGGCGAAACGTCTTTTTTCAAGTTTGACACCTTAGTAGAGGAATATGTCCACAATCCTTATCGACCTCTTTCAGAAAAAAAAGTATACATATATCGGAGGAAAATATATAGCATGCTAGCATGATAGTAACGTTGTGAATCGAATCACCTTCTATGACCATTTGAAATGTATTTTCCTCGAAACATTGTCCACTGATTAGACACGTCATATTCAGTTGGGCTTCATCAATGTTTAGGTGTTTTTTGTAGCATTCAAAACAAACACAAAAAGGACACCAATCAATTATATATGTATAGATATGCAAAGGCTCCAGAAAGTAGTATTTTACAACGTATTGATCCGATATTAACACGATAAGGAAAGTAAAACCCATCAAGTTGTCTATGCCTCAAGATTACTGACACATCTATTGACGTAATAATCCCAGTGGTGCCCATTCATCGACTGATAGCATTGAGAGATTGTGATGCAATATGGTTTCATGTTGCAAAACTGAGCGGGAGTAAAGTGATAGCCTTTCCCTACCATCGTCAACACAGCCATAAATAACCGGTGATCTGCGGCAAGATATCGGTTGTAAATCCTTCCAGACAGACATTATACTGTTACAAAATAACCATGGTAAATTATCGTAGTCATATCCGTGTGTATTGTCGGCCAAGTTACACTGACGACATAACGGACAGTTGAGATGGTCAAGCCTATCGGTAAGGACGAAAAATGATTTGCCATTAATAAATACAGAGCAACACTAAATACAATGACCATTCTCTTGCACCGCTGCTAAAAACTGTCTACCAACGCAGCCAATGTAGTTTTTTTTTAGGTTATTGAGTGCTTTTGGTTGGTTATCTCTCTGACTGTGCAAGCTATCACGTGTACCGAAGAGCTGAATTTGAAAGTCCATTCCCAGTTATCTGTAGGTCGATGATGATAATGAGTAGGAAAAAAATATTTGTACATTTTCTTCCTGAATGGGTTTTAGTATGGGAGTCAATTTGCAGTGTAGATTCGTTCGTTGGTTTATGTCCAGCTGCGTTTAGGCCTATCCTTTCAAATATTGGCTTTTTTTCTGGTCAGTCTAAGGGAAGAGAAATGACCCATTCTTGGATCACATCTTTTCCTAAATTTTCAATCGATTACCCTCAACACAGCATGCTGATCTTACACATCTGTCATGCTTCTTCTGAGAAACTTACTGGCCTGATTTGTTTCTTTTCCAGGATTATATGTGGGGGTGTGTACGCCAGAGCATCCGTGTGTGTGCCCGTTTCATTCTCAAAGATAAAGAAGTTTCAATAGCCCAAGCCCTGGAGTACCTATTATTGCACTAGTTATAGCAATTAAAGTTGTTAGCAGTCGACATTGTAACAATTTTTTGTTGCTTTTCCAGCGTGTTGGTTGTAGTAATTAAAGGAGCACACACACACACATACACACACACACACATGCATATACACATACACATAAATACACACACACTCACAAAGAAGAAACCTGTACTCTGAGAAAAACAAAATGATCTGCATATTTTGTGCCGACCTATATTATCATGTCTGACTCAGGCAGGAGAAGATTTATGAAGATATACGAGATATTCCTGGAAAGTATCCAGCCATTTATTATCAACGAAAAGAAAATTTCGCAAAGGGCAATGGTTCTTTTGTCTACCACGATTACACACAGGCACCAGTGATACAGAAAGAAGCAAAAAAGCAACTGCATTTTCTGTTTGTATCCCTGAATTCATTGCTAGTGTAGTGAGTTCGATCTTGACCAAGTGGCAATTTATTGTGACTAAGTATAAAAAGGACAATAAAATCACCTTGACATGGAAAATAGCTGACTTATATAACTTATAGTTGAATGTATTGGAATGTATGTTTTCCTGTAGAAAAATACGGTTTTGAATGATCAAAAAGTTTAGGCCACTTCAATATATCAAATACACATAGCGACTTTGTTTAAACTGTTTCAATGAATAAACATCAGCAACAAGAAGACTACGAAAAGAAATAAGAAAAGTTAAACATCTTTATAAAGCGTTAGTTGTGCATTCCCTCTGGCTAGCGCTGATTCAAAACAAACCTGAAAGGTATAAGCACCTTCTTACCTTTGACACACTCAGGAGGAATGATTCTACACTGGATTATAAAGAAAGAATTCCCCTTGTTAAAAGCAGTTGAGAGTTTGCCACGCTTCCCTGAGGCGGAAGGGGCGTGAATTAATTATATGTTGTTTATTCATTGCTATAGATCAACCAATTGCCTATAAGTAAAAGATGATTGCTTTGCACATAGAACTAGTGTAGATATGAAGAGAAATCTGGATTGGAGAGTAAGATCATGGCTCATATTTAATCATCTGCCCCCGGAGAGTTCTCGTAGCATAATCGGTACGAGTAGCTGGGCATTTACAAGGATTCCCAGATGTAAAGGGGACTTTGGCTCGAATCTAACCGTTTGCTAATTCTATACTTCCGGTCCTCACTGATAACTCATTGTCAATATTGCTCTTATATGAGTTTCCCTAAGATAGATGCAACAAGGAAATTGGTCTCAAATGAAAGGAATAGTCAAAAATGGATGATGATATTAGACAAATTTATTTTCATGAGACATGTCACCTGAAGATAAACTGGGACCATTTAAAAAAATGTTTTTTACATTTCTTATTTTGATTTCACCTTTTTTTAAGTTCAAAGTTACTGAATTAACAAAATTGAACTTGAATAAAAAAAAAATTGAAGTAATATATATATATATATATATATATATATATATATATATTCTTAAAGTGAGCAATATCTTAAAAGGGAATCGTTTGGGCCGCTATGGAACGCCAGATTGGACACTTAATTTGAATATCATTTTTTTTAAATTACGAGTTTTCCTTCTTTACTTTGAAACTAAGCAGATGTATCTGAGTTTTTATGGTTTTCACGATGTTTCATAGACTTATAATTTTTCAAGCCACCAGCAGTTATTCTTTGATAAAGATCCAGCAAGTATGCGAAAGAAAAAAGATAACATTTAATCAAATACACCCATCAATATTTAGCTGCGTCACCGTGATATAAATAACTGTAACTTTCTTTTGGTTTTATACTATCCATCAAAACCTTAAAGAATTGCAACAATTTTGTAATATTCTCGATTGTTCTGATTCAAACAGAAAGGTTGTTTGTTTGAAAATATAACAGAGTATAAATTTTACAAAACTCATATTGAGCAAAATATGGATATATTAATTTCCTATTCACCTACCAAATATTTTTGGGCACATAGCGTGAAGG
Organism: Thysanoteuthis rhombus; assembly: GCA_963457665.1. NCBI lineage: Eukaryota > Metazoa > Mollusca > Cephalopoda > Oegopsida > Thysanoteuthidae > Thysanoteuthis > Thysanoteuthis major. The sequence goes on from OY735213.1 coordinate 6,446,980, forward strand.
TTAGCACAAAATTCGTAAAAAGGGAAATACGGTGAATTGAGTATTGTTTCCAGTTACTCCTCTACAAATTCTAGAAATAAAAACTTGGTAAACTGTTGTATAGTTTGGGGAAATAACTCATTTCTTCCAGGTCTCAAGAGTGACGCCATTTAAAATGTACAGTCCTCTTCAGTAAACAATATAACTCTTAAAATAAGAGAAAGTGACAAGTAATTACCGTGCAATCAAATAAAAACCTGATATTTACGTTAGAAATGTTTTATTCAATCAATTGTTAAATCAGTTTCCAGAAAATTTGAATTTAACTAAATAGATTAGGAAAAATAGAGAGAAAACCTAAAGAACCTCTGGGTCGTAATTATTCTTCGATTAACCATTCCAACTTGAAGCCGTTTTTTGCTTCATGGCAGGCGTTTTTTTTCTCTTCGAAACTTGTTAACATTTGCCTATAAAATTGGATGTGTTGGACATGGGTTGACTGTCTGTTTTTTCTCCACGGTATCTTTGGAAGTTTTCCTCAAATTCCAGTGGAATTGCTTGAAAGATAAACCGCAGCAAAATTTAGAATATCTTAACTACAAAACTAAGAACGAGATGAGACAAAGCGACATCATCAAAGACATTCACATCCTGCATCAATTATTATTAGAAATGACAACAAAATGGTAAAATGAAAGATGCAAGTAAACACCGATAAAAGATGCAGAGAAATGATAAAATGAGGAGCACACAAACCATGAGTAAAATATTCAACAAAACCAGGAAACTCATTAAAAAATGCAAAAAACTCAAACCACCGGCAACAACAAAAGAAATTTCTGAGGAGATCGAAATGAACAAAACATTAAAGAAAAAATGAGAAGACAAAAGTTTTACGACGGCAGTTGTCGGAAAAACTATGGAAAAAGCTCGTAGTAAGGCGCAAAAGGCAAATAACTAGCATATTCAAAGAAAGCAGAAACATAACTATTGGCCGATACAAGATTGTCGAACACATCCTAAAATTTTGCCGGAGACTCTCCAAGACATGGACTACGAAAAACTGAACAGAATACGCAAGACATGAACAGTCAAATCGAGGACATCCCAAATATTACACCCCTGGGAGTTGAAACAATCCATCAAACAAACCAAAACAGGAAAAGGTCCTGGACCAGATAACATCATCACCAATCTACTAAAAAATACTTGTATGATCTTCACGAAAAATCTAGCTATTCTATTCAAAGTATGGCTAAAACAGAGTAAAGTCCAGAGGGACTGGAAGATAGCAATCATAATGCTTTTACATAAAGAAAGAAAACTGGAAGACCTCAACAACTATAGACCTATAAGCCTTTTCAAATGCATTTACAAACTTTTTTTGCAAAAATTGTCACTAACTGGATCACTAAAACACTAGATGAAAGCCAAACACAGCAACGAGCAGGCTTTAGAAGTAACTACTAGACCATAGACCATCTCTATTCAATTAGTCAGCAGAATGAAAAAGCTACAGAATAAAAATGTCACTCGCTGTAGCATTTATGGACTTCAAAAAAGGTTTCAGCTCTGGAGAAATTCCGTGGTTATGAAGACCATCACTTTACTAGTTAAAAATGTTGTATACGTCAGAGTACTGCCACATATGTACAGTCACAGCACCTAAAGTATCAGGGTTCACAAAGGCTCTGAGCCTTACCAAGTCACAAAATGAGTGAAACAACGCGATACCAGCTCGTCTAAGCTCTTTAAAGCCTGTCTCGAGATAATTTTCAGAAAAAGAATATCCGAGCAAAATTGGATTTGCAGACATCAACATCCTTTTCGCAGAAAACCTACACGACTTCCAACTACTGCTGAATGGAGTAAACGAAGAAAGCAAGAAAGTTGACCATCACATGAACTTCCACAAAACAAAGATCACGTGCAACAACTGCATTGGGAATAAGAACTTGACTATCTAAATCGAAAAATGCATAACGGTAGAATGTAGACCACTGCATCTACCTGGGATAAAGAATCCCCATGAAACCCACAGACAACCGAATAATATCTCTAAGATGGCAAAACTTCAGAAGAGGATGCTCAACTTTCACAAACAGGAAGATCCTATTATTGTTGGAAAGAAAAATGGCTGACAGCTGATGGACATCACGACTCACCACATAGAGCGACCAAAGCCGGTAGAAAAAAGATAGGGGGACGAATTGACAAATTCGCAAAAAATACTGGCTCTTTGACGCCCACGATAGAGAGGAGTGGTGAATCCAGGAAAATATCCTTTTTCAATTATAAACGATATAAACTGATGATGATGATGATGATGATGATGATGATGATGATGATGATGAAGTTTTGATCTGGTCCGTGAAAATGTTTTTGATTTCCCGCCATTGATGATCCCTCAAAAAGGGAAAAAGTTTTTCACAATTTTGACAATTTCTGGGTAAAAACTGATCTCCATTCTGGACTTCTGGAAAAATTTGAAGACGTCTCCTTTCAATTTTGACTTCGTGAAGGGAAGGGGTCTCCCAGCACTGTTGACCTAAAAAGGGGCAGAGGAATTCCCCCCTGCGTTTGACCCGTTAAGTGTTCAAAAAGTATGAAGAGTTTCCTTCCTCTTTTGATCACTTGAAAAATTGCATATAGAAAAGTTCAATGAGTAAATATGTATACACAAATGAGAACATTGATAAAAAAATTAACGGTCGATTTTAGCATTATGATTGTATTGAAGACAGACACATGCCTCTAAAGCCACCGATTTCTGTTTCTCACAAGCGTTTACCTTCAAACTTCTGAAAAACCTATTGGGTGTGTGTGCCAAAATAGTTTGGACTCATTGGGTGGTTTCTATAGCGTGTCAGACAGAGTGGCACTATTCACGACAATGTTTTTCTCTCTCTCTCTCTCTCTCTCTCTCTCTCCCTATATATATATATATATATATATATATATATGTGTGTGTGTGCGTGTGCTGGTGTGTGTGTGTGTGTATTGATGGTTCAGATAGCTTCATGTATCGAGGGATAAACTTTTGCTTTGCCAAACTCACACATCATTTCGGTACCAAAATAGATACACATCATTTGTTGAGATAATTAAATTCGTGATCGGTGAATTGGAAGGTCATTGAGAAAGTCATTCTTCTTCAAGAAGGGCACAACAGAAGAAAAGATAAAAAGCCTGAAATGTATTTGTTAACTTTGGTACAGTTAGATTGGAATGGAAATTAACAGAGTTGTAAATAAGTTTGAACAAAGTAAAATAGATATCAACGAAAAATGATATTATGTCAATATGTAAGATTTTTTCTTTGTTGGGTCACTGGTTTCATTCATATATATATATATATATATATATATATATATATATATATATATATATATATATGTATATATATATATGTATATATATATATATATATATATATATATGTATATATATATATATATATATATATATATATATATATATATATATATATATATAACTAATTGCTGCACAAACAGTTTTATGTTTCGGCCCTGTTTGAGCTCCTTCAGCTGAATGATTCGATTCATTCTGGATCCCAATTAATGATTGTTTCCTTCATTTCCCTAGATCAAAACCTTTCCATTTATCCAATGTATATTCATTATCCTTTTTTTCTTTACCCCACTTACTTCTTATTTGTATTCATTTTACTTTGAATAGACAAAGTCGGTATACAGTAGTTGAGATGTTTCAGGCTCTCTGTTTATCAGTGCATAATTGATCCATCAGCTGTTCGTGAAATGCTTCTCCTCAGGGAGTATTTCTTTTTCATTTTTTCATCAGTCCTACCCACCGTTGAATTTAAGGTGAAAAGTGGACCTCAACATCATATCTTTGCCGATATCAATCTATTTATCAATCTCTATCTGTATTTCTCTATCTCTGTTCACTCTGCCAATTGTCCTTTACATGGATTGATATCAAAATGGCAAAGATAGGAAAGGGTCAAATTGTTGCAAACACAAGTCTCGGGAACTCCGGTCAAAGATGTTGAAATTGTTAGTATTGGAGATAAATGGTACTTAGAGTGATGACTGACGCAAATGTTGTAGACATGGTTCAAGAAACCGAAAAAGGTTGTGGCTACCACTACTCTCCTATTTTTGTGGAATATCCACCATCCAGACAATTTCCCAGACTGTTATTTGTTGACACCCGGGTCATGGGAGGAAGCATCCATTGAAAAATAGCTGGTTGAATTCTGTGGTCCAAATCGGTCATCCGTCGTCGGTCAATTATCTAGTGGCCATGTTGTTAGATTAAAATATCCAGTTTTTCCCCGATGGGATTGTTAAGAAAATGAGGGTCATGTTTTATATATAACTGCTTATCTGTGTTCGCACGGTGGATGGTTGGAGAATGCATAGCGTTTACTGTTAATGGCTGCCTCCAATAGACACCGATTCTTGTCTGCCTCTCAAATGGATCTGATATAACCTAGACCTGTCTTTGGCTTGAACAAATGGCGGAGGCCAAACGCTCTGTTCGAACTTGTAAAAGATGTTAATTCTGAGGCAAGGATTATTCCAATACAGCAACATTTCCCAAAGTGCTCCTTGAAATTATTGTAGACATGTTAAATCAATTAACATGATGGAAATATTTTTTTCTTAGAAACGAGAAATATTAAGATTTTTCAAAAATATTGGAACCTATCGATTAATGAAAATGATGAATAAGTAGCACAAGGGATTCCAGCAAAGTATCAAATACCCGTTCCTTTATCCAAGTTGGAAATTGTGACTGCAAATTTGTTGATTTAAAATTATTGAATATTGATCTTTTGGCACTGCTATTACATCAATACCTTAAATAGTGCGGATCTGATTAGTTGAGTTTCTGATTTAGTAAAGTTGAGGTATTGCTGTACATGTTAATGTAACTAAACGTAATCTAAAAATAAAAAATCAAATTGAAGACCTCAACCGAACACACGTCGAGACACTCCTGTAAAGGAAAAAATATTTCATTTATCACTCAAGATTAACTCTCACCACTGAATCAAAATCTTAACTCCAATTTTCTCTCTCTCCATCTCTCTTTCTCTCTCTCTCTCTCTCTCTTTCTTTTCCTTCGTTTCCCTCTCAAATTTTCCTCTTGAGATCAAATAAAATGTCACCACCTCCAACTTGGAACACTTATCAAAAGTATACTATGAAAATAGAAGCAACATAATTCATGTTCTGTTTCCCATCGCCAATTTTTTATCCTTGGGTCTTTGAAAAACTCCTCCTAATCAGCCAACTCCTTTTTAATCCCATCTGTGAATCATTATTTGGTCGATTCCAGGTTCAGAACACGGAATGAACCCCGACTTTTCACCTTTGGTCATGACGTCATTAGACTCTGACAATACACAGCCATGATCTTTTGTGATCATTCATTTTGTGAGCTGGCAGACAACAACCTCTCTACGTGGATTTAATTCATCATCAGATGGTGACCACTAACAATATACCGATGGTTAGTAAGTTTATCAAGTCGATATAAACAGAAAACAGTTAAAAACACTCGAAGCAAAATAATATTTATCCTCGCCGACTGGCTGATAATAAACCCAAAACTTAACCCTAGTCTCAGTCGTCATAATGTCCTTGGTGTTTATTTTTCACATTCATTCAGCAGACTGAGATACGGTGTACTGTAATAGCTGTAATAATGTCTTCTGGTATGGAAAAACAAAGAAGACCCCGGTCACAAACACAATCATAACTTTCACCTTTCATTCCAGCTGGCATCTCTGCTAATTTCAGCAACTCAATAACTACTTTTATTCCTACA
>OY735213.1:6455278-6497778 GCA_963457665.1 Thysanoteuthis rhombus
ATCAGCACATATTAATCGAAAGGTCGTTATAAAAAAAGTAAAAACTAAGATGAGAGTAAATATGTGTGGAACATAACGAGAGATGCTTTCGTCGCACACATTATCTGACAGGTCAAGAAACCGATAAGAAATAAGAAAAAAAAAAAAAAAGAAACACGAACTATGAAGAATCGAAAGCTGTCAGATGAAAATTAGTCCATTTTTTAGAATATTTTTATCCTCCAAATCAATGGTCTTCCTGAGATCTAATAACCTTTGTGACTAGCATTAATTTTTTTTTTGTCAATAATATATATTTTTTATTAAAATTTGCAGGTTGGAAAATATTTACTGAAAAACAAAACAAAACAAACGAAAATCAAATCAAAACAATTCAAAAATCCTAACTGAAACATTATCACCAATTGTATGAAATTATGTTGTCTGAATTTCTTAAATGAACCATTGTCATTATTGATTTTCGATTATTTTTTCATTATATTTTCTATGCTTTTTTCTGACAAAATGCTCAAGTTGTCCTCACGCTCTAACTTTCAGAAGTTTAGTTTACGATGCTTTCTTTGCTGTAAAGAAAAAGAAAAAAGTGAAGAGCGAAAAAAGCGTTCAGTGTCCGTTTTGCATTTGGTATTTGTCTCGTTTGTTTGTGGCTGTTTTGCAGCAAAATGTTATAAAGACTGAACACACTTTTCCATCTCCTACACCCCAGCCCCCAAGAAGAAAAAAAAAAGAAGGAAAATAAGAAAGAAAAAAAGGAAGAAAATGTAAATAAAAAGTCGAAAGGAAAGAGGAAAAATCAAAGGCAGTAACTAAACAAAGATGAAAAATAAAAATGATGATGGAGAATTAGAAGAAAATCAAGAAAAAAAGGAGGGGTCATGATGAAAAAGACATAAAACAAAAAGAGAGGAGAAAGTGAACGAAAAGAAGGAAAGAAAAGAAAGAGCATATTGTCGCCAAATAATGGTAAGTATTGAAAGAAGTTCACTGATGCGTAACTGGCATGAAAGGAAGAGTGAATGTTAGCTTGAGTTAGTGCATTCATATTTTGGCCTCAAATTCGCCTGGTTACAGTCTTGCAGGGGTTTCTGGCATTAGTTGGAACAAAGATGCACCAATACTGGCGAAGTTTTTGTTTCACTTCTTTTATTCCTCTCATACTCCTTTTACTGCATTTTTTCCCTTTTTTCCTCCAGGCTCCGACATAATTCTTTCAGACATTCGATAGCATTTATTTCTGGGATGCATATTTCAAGATTTACATCAAGACCATTTCCCCTTATCGTTTTGCCAAGAATTCTTTTCCAATTTTGCCAAATCTTCATTTTGTTCTTTGTTTTGTTCCCTTGAGGAGGTATTCCTTTTTTTCATCTTTCTTCATCATCTCTTTTCTCTCCACATTCCAATCTTTCTCCCTTTTCCTCTCTTTATTTCTTCATTTTTTCTCCATTTGTTTCTTTCACTCTGATTTCTTTCCTGTCTCCTTTTATCTTTAATCTCCTGACATCCGCCCCCTTTTTTATGATTCCGTTGACGTAAACTGAGAAAATATTGAGTATATATCATTTTCCAAAAAAACTAAAAAAAACATTACAAAAAACGAATCGGTCTTTATTTTCTGACTGAATTAGAATTTCATCTCAATTACCATCAAATATTATCTACTTATTGTTATCATTGTAACCAGGATAAACAAGAGTGGATCATTTGAATCTGCATCATCCTCTCATAACATTCTGATGATATAAAGGAACGAAGCCAAAAGTGGTCGCTGCTCCTTTGTCAATCATCAGCTAATGTCACTATTCAGCACGATTGGAAATAGATGCCACCAGATACCTTGATAAAATGTCTTGTCACTGGCATGTCATAGGAATGTTAAGAGATTTAGTATTGATCGACATATCAATCTCCCATATTTACTTTTGCCTGCCCAAATAGTGGCAGTTGCGTATTTATTAAACTTCGTAGACTGGGATCGTATTTCTCTCTCTCTCTCTCTCCCTCTCTCTCTCTCTCTCTCTCCCTCTCTCTCTCTCTCTCTCTCTCTCTCTCTATATATATATATATATATATATATATATATATATATATATATATTGATCATTGAATGGATAAGTCATATTCATCATAGTGGTGGAAATCAGCGTAAACGGAAAATGAGACTCCTGTGATTTCTCTGTAATCATCCAAAGTGTTCAATAGTATTTGTAAATCATCTCCTTGCACCTTAGGCTATAAATATATCAATGGCCCCTCGTAAAAGGTGTGGGGGGGGGCTTTTGACTTTCAATCAGCAACCAACACTCAATATTCAACCTTGACATTTCGAGAGATGAATAAAGAGAAATTAAAACAAAGAAAGAGGAGAAAACCAACAAATTATAATAAAGAATGAATGAATAAATAGGTGAAAAAATTATTATCATCATCATCGTCGTCGTCGTCGTCGTCATCGTCCCCCTGACAACTTCTTTTTGTCATAGAGAATGGATTAGGAGGAACTCGGCAAAAATGAGCGGATAATCTTGACGTATAGTGCATTTCTTTCTCATCTGACATTTGTATACCAAATTATAAAGAACATTATTGATCCCATAGTAAAATGCTATTTACTAAACCAGCTATATTTTCTTTGAAACAAAATAAAGGTTTGAGTTAAAGTCTGCGAGAGAATTTGAGCTCACTAGTGAAAAGTTGGAGACAAGGCAGTGACGTGCAAGAAGTTGAAAGTGCATCACCATGAATCAATATTGGGTCTTTCTTGTTGTGGGCGTAGGGTAGGGAGCTGAACGCGAATCTCGTCACAATTTGGTCAGTTCAGTGTGATGGATGGGAAAGACGTTGTGATAAGACAGCAATGACGGCCAGAAATAGTTGCATCGACGTGTCGAGATCCTCTACTGACGGTAAGAAAGATAGGGACCCGAGGGAAATGTTGGGATTTTTAAGGATTTTTAATAGAAAAAAAAAGAATAAGTGAGAATGAAGGAGAGAGGCAAGGTGAGGAAACACGAGAAAAAAGACGACGGGAAGAAAGGGAGAGAGAAAGAATGAGGGTTGGGGGTAAGCGTGAAAGAAGAGTGATAGGCTACGATAAAGGATGGGAGAGAAAGGGAAGGAAAATAGATAAGCATCGATGGAGGAGACGAAAGAAATGAAAGCAGATGGTTCATTACGGAAAGGAAAACAGTAAGAAAGAAATGGAGAGCAAAAGGTGAGAAGGGAGTTAGAAAATGAAGAGTTAGTGAGAGTTAGTGAGAGTAAAAATGAGAGAAAGAAAGGAAAAAATAATCAGGGAACATGACAAGAAGAAAGAGAGAAATGATGGATGAAAATGCAAGACAGAAAATATGACTTGACAATAATGAAGAGAGTTGCTTGAAACCCCCCCCCCCAAAAAATCAATGTATGATGTGAAAAATTGAAACGAATGAAGTGAAAAAGAGGAAACAGATCGAGAAAAAGTGGAAATAAATGAAGGAAGAATGATTAATAATAAAAAAAGATAATGAGAGAAAATGAGAAAGAGAGATGGGAAAGGGGATATCAATAAATGCTAAAACCATGAAAATGTAAAAATAAGGAAAGAAGAAAATCACGGAGAAGGAAAAACAATGTATGGAATGAAAGAATAATGAGAAAAATATCAAATGGAAAACTATCGTGTATTTCATGGGAGAACAGCCAGCAAGACAACTGTTGCGATGAATAACCAACAGCGAATCCCTGGAGAGGTTCTAATGAGACAATTACAACCGTTGTGTACAGCCAAGTGTTTTTACCCCCATGTGGTTCTACTTACGGGAACCAAACCCTATCCTCGGAATGTTTTTGTGAAATTTGCAACCTTACTTGTACTGCAATATCATATTTGCTTGAGTTATTTTTCGCTCTAACATAATTCCTATGTGTTGATGAGTGAGCATTACGTAATTGTTGATCTCCATGTGTCTACGTGAGAGCACGCATGCAAATATTGGGTTGTGTTGCATCATATCTCTCTCTCTCTCTCTCTCTCTCTCTCTATATATATATATATATATATATATATATATATATTCTCTTTGTCTGTCTGTCCGTCTCTCTTTATACATACATACATACATACATACATATATATATATATATATATATATATATATATATATATATATATATATATATATATATATATATATATATATATATATATATACCTGTTTCGAACTTTTTGCTAACTTGAGTTTACTAGGTCTTTTGCTAAGTTTCTTTTCCACGGCGAATATCGCACTGGTACGTACTTATTGGGCAAAAGTGTACACGATGTTTCAATGTTTATATCTGAGTTAGATACTGACTATGTATCTACTTACAGTATCGAATCCACCATTATTAAACAGATTCACATCGACAGGTCATGAGTACTGTATGAATGACGGCTAAACTCTCCTGACAAAACTATGATAGCGAATTCAGCACTGGCAAAAAGCCCTACAACTGCCACTTGCACTGTTACAACGATCAACTCACCTACACTGAAGGAGACAAACATTGACCTGGAGGACAATCAACAAATTGCAAATTCTGGCGTTAACACTATGAGTAATTTCAGACTGTCAGCTAAAACTGTTAACATATCTTTTTTTCTGTACTACTGGTATCGGCTGAACCGGAATTGAAGGTAGACCAAACCGTTACTTCTATTTATGTCTATAAGAAGCGTTGTTTTTTTTTAAAGAATTTCCCCAAGCAGAGGGATTCAATTTCAACTAGTAACTATGTTTTTTGGTTCGATCTCTAAAACGTCAAAACTTTCAATAAAATGCTCGACACAAATTCAGCAACCAACTTAGCATTAACATACATTACAGCCCCCAGCTAAAAGCTTCTGATAGAAGTGACTTTCAAATAACAAAAAAACTTTTCCCATATTCGTTAAGGGGAGTGAATGTGCTAAATTTCATATGTTTACTATGGCCGGTCAGGGCTTGGTGAAGTCCAGATATATAGATACATAAAACGTCAGAACATGTGAATAAATCAAACCCTTGAACAGTGATTAAGTCGGTTTGTTGTTCTAGTGATATTCAATAAATATGGTTCTGCAGGTTCTGTACGATACTTATCTTTATATAAGCTTTAAAAAAAATGTTGATTTTCTTGAGAACCCCGACTATCTGATGGTAAACTTTTGAAATATTGCCTAGTCTAGATCCAATCATATAAACCATACATTCACTGACAACTGAGATGCTGTTAAAAAAATAAAAGGAAAACAGCAAAAACGAGACAAAATAAACAAAGGAACAGGAACATATGTATAAAAATACTAAGTAAATAAAGCAAAAAGTAATCCAAATAAATCATTCGAAAAATAAATATATGTATTCAAAGAGACACATAGTTCCCGTGTTAGGTTGTTAACTGAACAAAATTTGATCTTTGACCCGGAAAATGATTTTTTTCTGACACCCAGATAAAATAAAAATAGCAAAGAAAGGTTGTATGTAGGCCATTCAATGCCATCGACCTGCTTGGTTTTTGGTTTGTTTCCCCGGTTTTCATAATCTCTTCCCATTTCGGTTTTTGGAATGTCCACTAATTATCCTCTCTTTCTTTTCATTTTTCTTTAATTCTATGTCTTTGTCACTTTCTTTTTATAGTACAACCGTGGCCATCACATACTGCAAAGGGTTTTATCCTTTAATGTTTGCTTGTGCTTATTGTTTACGTGTTCATGTCTTAGTGAGTTTGTTTGTGTCTCAGATTTCCGGTGTTCCTGGTCATACCGTTTTGTCTGCAGACTTGGAAATTCAATACTCCACTGAACCGTTTTCTATTTTTTTTTATTCATTAAAAAGAACTTTTGGATGTTCAACATTGTATTCTTAAGGGTTTATTATTATTATGATTCTGTATAACGTAAATTTTCCCGGATGATTTTTACTCTATTTTTGGAGATTTTTCGTGGAAAATGCCAACAATGTCATAAATAGAATTTCTCCTGACCATATTCATCCTCTGATGGTTTCATTTGGGCATAACCTTTAATTTTGACCCTCCTTATTATGAATCATCATTTCCAATTTGCTAACCACTGTGTTCTACCAAGTGGTCTCTAGCCAACTTCTCTGTCTCTTTTTGCTTTTTATATTCTTCCTTAACCATCTATTAGTCAATTGTTTTTCTCTTGCTTTATGTTTGGTTTTATTGGATTTGTTGGATTCAGATAAACTAATACTGAATGCTGACTTTGGAGAAAAGCCGTATTCCTTTTCTCTTCCTTCTTTTTCTATGATCAATTCATTGGTTGAATCTTCAATAATCATCAACTACTTGAACTAGTACAGACTCCATGGGTTTAAGAACTCTTTTCCGTGCTGCTCGGGTTTTGGAACTCTTTTCAGTGTTGCCTGAGTTTTAAAATTCTACTTGTGTTGCCCAGGCTTTATAACTCTTCCTCATATTGAAGGATTTCGAGATTAAAAATTGCACTTCTTGGGTCCCCAATTGAGGTGACTTCTCGAAATCTTATCAATAGCTGCTCAACTATTCATTTCTTCTAACGTTATACATCATGGAAATTCTCGGTAAATTCACGAGAGCCAAGTCTGATGCCAACTCTCCAAAATCTCTCGCTACGACACTGCCTTCACTGCTTGATTTCTGCCACTAGCCTTGAGAGGAAGCTTTCTTAAATCAAGCTCCGTATATTTAAAACTAGAATTATCCATGTTTGATTTTTGCTTTTTTAATAAGCCACAATCTTCCTTCCACCGTTTTCTTTACCAATCTTTTTATTTCAGTGAATTTTTATATGGATCCCAGGATTCAGGTAGGTCTGCCTACAAAGCCCCAGTAATACCTTTGTGGATCCTCAGTGGTTCACGGTATCCAGGTTGGGAATCAATGTACTGACTGTAGTAGAGAAGTCTCATGGAACCAAACTATCCAGATTCTTACTTCCCCACCTAAGCTCCTGAGTCTAAACAACGTCAACCATTAATGACTTTCATTGCTTTTCATCGTTATTCAACAACTATCAGCGTGGATCGAATTTAAAAGATATGATCTCGAGGAGAATAAAACTCAAACCTCTTTCACTTGGGAAGCCTGATTGACCGTGCCAGCTTTTCTCTCATTTGAGAACCTAAACTTATGCGAACCTTACGATTAGCAGACGATAAATATTATCCAATCAAAACTACTTACATTTTGACCTTTTTTGACGCTGTTTGTACGTACTTTAGTATACTAATTATGAGTTGTAGTTATTTCACCTCACTGGTATTATCATTAGCAGTTGTTTTACTAACACACGAGTAGTATTAGTAATAAAATTTTCATTAACTCATTTGATATCGAATCATCTAATAAGACATTAAAATGAGGATTATATCAATCTAATACTAGTTGCAGGGTACGTAAAAAATTTCAAAGAATATGACGACGAACATTCGTTTGAAAATAGGGAAAAAAGTAGGATTCTCGTAGCGGTCGCTATAGAACAGCTCGTACTGATATTATTACATATGTATTTGTATATCATGTAAAATGAGTTTCTAAGAGAATGACAAGATTCAAAAATTAAAAGGATTCTGAATGCAAAATAAAAGACAGACAATGCATTGAATTTTGCTAGATTTATTTCATTTCAGTCATCTGATAATTACAGGACTTCAAAAGAATTCGTTGTTTTTAGTTTCAGGCAATTTTCGGAAAGTTCTGAAAATAAGAAACAAACATAACTTGAGTATGTGGAACAAAAATGATAAATCAGATATTTCAACATATATGACACCTCAACAGCCCACTTGTGATTCATGGGAGTAAAAGGAATAGAATAAATAAAAAGATGATGAAACTAAATATGCATCGAATCGTTAAACGAAGCAGCACATAAGAAAGATCTCAGATTTTACGACTGGGTGAATTGAGACACCAAGTCTGTGGACAGTTTTTATGTTCCTGGTAGAAATATTCATATTTCATCGTTTCATGTCAACTCTATTCGATTGATTTGCTCTTTATCCATCATGTTTCTAGCTTTGTATATGTGTGTGTGTCTGTGTGTGTGTGTGTGTGTTCTCACATCGAGTGTGAACTTAGCTTTCCCGAAAACCACATCAATACATTGATAATAACTTATCATATTAGCTAGGATGAAGTCAGACACACATGCCCGTTCACGAATATCTACCACACACACACACACTCACACACATATATTCATGGGGATAAAAGGTGAGAGGGAGAGAAAAAGAGACAGAAGGAGACAGATAGAGAGACAGACGGATAGAAGGATCTGGGATGTCCTCCCAAGATTCATCGAGTATCATATTCTAGAAAGGAATGCAAGTCTTACAATGAACATGCTTTTGTTTATATGACGAATCATATCTAGTTGAGAAGATATGATTGGACGTGAGCAAGTATATTCTAAGGGAAACTCAACACAAAATTACCAGTTTATACGTATATTTACAATTTTGTTGTTACTGGCATTGCAATCGACAGGCAACTCTTTCAAGTATGGCTTCGTTCATGATTATATTTCTGTTTTGAAATACGGCGTACACTGAGTGGTAAATATAAGCAATTTTGTTGTTGTTGATCAATGTTGCACTCTCATTGTAATTGACTGCTGTCCAAAAGTTGTCTAACAATTGCAATGGCTGAATGAAACCCATAGATAACAAGTTTCTCAGCATAGGTAGAATAATGAAAAATTAGTCCCACACGGTTGGAAATGAGCGGATTATAAAGTAAAAAGATAGCGTAGCGTCACGGGTAAGTTAATGCTTACTTAAAAAAGTTTTTACTTTTGTTTAACAGAATTACTCAACATAAATTGACCTCAGATAAATGGTATAATCTTCGAATAATTGTTGCATATTTCAGGAAAACATTACATAAAATATTATGCTACCAGGACATTTGCATTTTTACACCCAAATGTCAACATAGGTTTTTTCAGTTTTTGAGTGGATCTCTCTGTCCCTGCAGCTGACTATGTATTTTTATTTGTTCGTGTCTATGTATGAATTACTCGTATAAGCCACACAAATACCATGAGTGGTCTTTAGATTTCAACATTTTCTCTTTTGGTCTGAAAAAAAAAAAAAAGTCAAGTTCTTTTTTGAAGATTCTTTATCCGAATAAGTTTTAGTGAGTGTGTTGATTTGCAATGAAAGTTTTTGCTAAATTTGTACCCAGTTTGTAGTCACTTGCCTTTTGAAAATTTAGATTTTGTGGTGATTACTTCCAGACAGACGCACAATAAGTAACATTAGTAGATCACCAATATTTTCTTTTTTTTAATTGAATACCAAAACACAAGATGTGGCCAACGGACGACAGTCAGATGACAGTTTCTCTTGAGTGAATAACCAGACCCTTCTTTTTATCATTATCAAATTAAACGAAAGATATTCCTGATAAACTGATCATATCTTGTTTGTTTGATTTGTTTCGGTAAAGGTGTAAAGAAGATCTTACCTGGATTCACATGGTACAACAGATTTCTCCTGCAGGGCAACCTGTCAGTACAGTAAGGTGTACATGACCATAATGGCACTTAGTAAAGCAGCCGGTCTTCACGAATTTGATGTGACCACAAGTTGTGTCTGCAATGAGAAAATATCACTTGATTCTGCATTATTTTGCACAAAATGAAATACCCAACCAAACGGATGGGTTAAACTAATGTCAGCAACAATAGCATCACTCGATTCTCTATTGTTTTACACTAGACTAAATACCCGATCAAAACTGAAGTCAACTACAAGATAAGATTCATAGAAGTGATAGATAAAAGATTGGAAATCATGTGCTATTCAATACATTCGATTTAAAAAAGAATATATCTGGCTACATTTGAAAAGTTCGATTCTCATTGTTGGCTTACTATATTTCCGATTGAGCCGTTTAATCGCTGCCCGTTCAAAGTTGTGATGAAACAGCAACTGTAAGTCATGATGGAGATAACCACTTGTCAAAACAATTAATAATAGTAATAATAATAATGATATTAATAATAATAATAATGAAAACCAGGGTAGTACTGGTCATAGTGGGCGCACTAGGAACTGTCCCCAAAACTCTGAGGGTGAGACTGGAGGAGATCAGGATTAGGGGAAAGATGGTGACCGTACAGATCAGAGCGCTACAGGGAACTGCACGAATACTGAAGAAAGGTGCTAGAGATATAACGACTGCCACGAATCGTAGCCCTGACATGATAGGTGAAAGAGAGAGGAGACGTTAGCTGAAGACCTGGGGAGACTTATTGTCACTCAGCCTTCAGCAATGACCACTAGGCAATCGGTGAGAAACTGTAAACTGCAGTATTACTGTGGCCTATGAGAACTAGGAGAGAAGGAATGGAGACTTGAGGAGACTTGCTGTCACTCAAACTCCAGGGGTTACCAGGCAACTGGTGTGAGATTGCATATAATAATAATAATAATAATAATAATAATAATAATAATAATAATAATAATAATGATGATGATAATAATAATAATAATAATAATAATAATAATAATAATAATAATAATAATAATAATAATAATAATAATAATAATAATCTGTTACTTCAAGAAGAAATCACTCTACCGCTAAATGCCAACAGGAAACCGATCATGAATTGATCTTTTCATACAAAAATACACCCTTTTTTCTGCCTGGGACATCTCACATCAAGATATTTTAACCATTGAAGGATCAGTTTATTACGTAACAACAATAGAAAAACTGATCCCCGATTTAATTGATTCCCCTACTCATGTACGGACATTTCAAAAACAGTAAAAAAGAAAAAAAGACCTGCTCTAAGTACGCATTTTTCTATTCATATCTTTTCATCAGATCAGATAAAATGAAAGAAAAACACTTAAATTTGAAGATATATTAAGACTATTTAAGCCTTACAAAGCAACAGAAACTAGTGTCTATAAGGATACTCGATTCTATAAAAATATTAGTGATTGTATTGGAATCATCTAAATAATTCCTGGCATCTGGACTCAATCAAAACTTCTAAATTCAGATTAAAATCATGTGAATTGGCAACGCTGAGCAAGGGCCAAAACTCGGCAACAACTAACTTGTCAAGACCGAACAAGAGAATTCATTCGGAAAAATCTAATTTGTCATCATTTATCAAGTAAAGTAGCTAACATTTTGCTATGTCAGTCAATGACGGAAATCGATCCTAGATATGCTACCACATCTGAAACACAACAACAACAACAACAAAAAAAAAAACAATTTTAGAAATACTTTACCATATTTGTGTTCATAATGTTCATCAGCGTTTTGTCCTTCGCTGCTAACAGCAAGAAGAACAAGGATGCAGATAAGAGCAACAGTCTTCATGTTTTCGGCTTGGAGATAAGAACTATGGTCTTCAGGTGTCTGACTTGGAGTTCTTGGTTCCGGACGAAGTAATGCTTACTTGTCAAAGGGTTAATTCTTTTATAGTCTCCCTGGATGGTTTATGTTATGTCATTTCTACAGATGGCTCGAAATAATCAATAAAACGCGTAAGAAATAAATATTTACTAATATTGTCTTTCCACGAATTTTTGTTTAGCGAATTTTCCGGAAAAAAAAACCCCTTTTATTTTGAAACAAACCTCTTGTGTATAAAGAAAAACAGATTTTCTACTCGGAAAAAAACAAAATCACAAATGAACTTCATGCTTAAATTATTTACCAAACAGGAAATAAAAGATTAAACAAACTTGGAAAACAATCACATTTTGAGGTTGTCACGTTTTCAATTAAAATAGATAATATTTGAATCGTGTAAGAAATCGGTATTTGACGGCACCTTCGTTGTTTAAATTTCTTTCCTCTACCACCAAAGTTGTAAATATTCACTCGTGATGCTCTCCCTGTTTGTCCGTACAATATCCCCAAATGTTCTCAATGAATTTCAGTGAGATTTTCTGGAAGAGTACGTTATGTATTTACAAGCATATTTCAGAAATATATAGATGTGTATTTATATCCTCTATTTAATGATTAAAGATAAGTGCCCAAAGGGTTAAAATTCTTTTTTTTACAGCGATATCAATTGTTCGTATGAGACAAATGAACAATGTTTCATAAATTGCCTTTGGAGCATTGACTCAATCAGTGACCGAAAACTAAGAATGGAATGATGAGTGGAATAGTACTTCATCTGATTACAAATATGCAAAATTGTGATCAGCATTGGGTAACTGCCTCAGGATGTACCTACCCACAGAGTTATCTATATATCTATTACGTTTAGTACGATTTATAGATAGCTACGTAGATTCTAAGTGATAGATGAGTGGATAGATAGATAATGAACCGATTTCAGCATCTTCTAAAGACTGGGATAGATAGATAGATAGATAGATAGATAGATTCTTTTTTTTTGTTTTTGCAGGTCAATCTGAATATTCATCTATCCTGCGGAAAAATCATGAAAGTGTGTTTATTTCTATCTTCATTAATCATGGGTTGATTGTAAGGTTGTTGTTGTCTCGTCTTTCTTAAGGGTGGAGATATATTAGGATCGCATTTTGTGGTACCTTTGATTTTACTTGAATTATAGTCTTCATCATTATCATCAGTCTGTTAACGTCCGTCATTGGACATAGGCCTTCCAAAGGATTTGCCACTCTTCTCTCGTGTTGGTGTTACGGAGCCAGTGCTGTTTGAATCTGTTAGCTCGTCTCTCAATGTAGTACTCTACCGGCTACGGTAG
This sequence comes from Thysanoteuthis rhombus, assembly GCA_963457665.1. Lineage (NCBI taxonomy): Eukaryota > Metazoa > Mollusca > Cephalopoda > Oegopsida > Thysanoteuthidae > Thysanoteuthis > Thysanoteuthis major. The sequence goes on from OY735213.1 coordinate 6,468,003, forward strand.
CGAATGAGATCTCAGGGGATCCATGTTGTGAGTCTTGATATCCATCAGGTGTCTGCCATTCTTGCAACATGAACAGCCAATGGCTATTTCAGTTTTTTTTATAGTTTCAATGATATTTCGGATTCCTGTCTTCTCTTGAATGTACTGTGTTGTCTTATGGCCTCGCCATATGGGGTTGATGATAATTATTTTTTTTTGCACGTTGCATATTTCTCAGTTTGAAGGTCTGTCTTGTGGTTAGGTTCCATATTTCGGCTCCATGGGTGACAATGGGATTCATTGGTTGTTTACCACCGATTTTAAAATTGATGGGTTCCTTTGTTTTTGAAGGTCTGGCTTGCTCTGCTAAAAGCTTGTCATACTAGAGTGATTCTTTGCTTGATTACTTCTTTTGAGGATATCATGGATATCCATTGTCGTGGGTAGATGTAGCAGCCTCCTTCTCCCCTGTTCTGTGTCTTTCATTTTAATCTTTGTGTTCTTATTTCTGAGGTAGTTGTTGCACATGGCCTTTTTGTGGCCAAAGATCATATGTAGGTCCACTTTTTAGCTTTCTGCACATAGTTCATATGGCATTAGATGGAGTTTGTGTAGGTTTTCTGCTAAATGGGCAATGTTGTTTTCAAATCCGAGTTTGTTCAGATATTCGCTGTCTATTATGATGTCTTAATTTTCCCAGTCATTTCATTGAATGATAAATTCATCATAAAAAATTTTCAATCTTTATATTCGACTCTCAGCATGTTCATTTTATTCCATTTCTTCGAATCTTGATATTCATATTACTAAAATTATCGATTCAAAATATTGACAGAGAATTTTAATGAAAAAAAAAATACTTTAAGGAAGATTTTCATTTATTAGAAATTTTCGACCAAAACAATCACCAAAACTATCAAAATGAGTTTTTTAGGTTGGTCTAGCTGGCTGGCCATTTTGTAAATATCTGGGCTATTTTTTCTTCTTTCTCTTCTATCCTGTTCTCCCAACCCTTCATTCGATCCAAAAACTTTTTTTGTCAAAGAATATAGATAGATATATTAGGTACTTGATTTCACTGATTGAAACCGATGATAAATCACGCTTTCATTTTTAGGGATCAAAATCGGAGAGAAATAAATGTTCTTCCTATTTTTGGTGTCAAAATTGAGAGAGATCTTTTTTTTTCACTTTTAAAGGTCATGTGTCAATTTGCCCCCGAAAAATTAACACAATTTCCCCCTGCCAGGAGTGTAAAACAAGGGAGAACACTATTTTTCTTCTTTTTATATTTGCAGTAATTCACAGGCAGGCAACACTCAGTATCATTGTTAAAATGATAAAATCAATTTCTTCTTTCGGGATCAGGTTCATATATCTATATATGGTTTTATATTCAGTAATCCAAAACGTTTTTAATGTGACATGTGCCTTCTATTTCCCAAATTATATCATCTGTAGTGTAAATAACCCTCCATATACGATACATATTGATAATACAGGATTTACAATAACAAACTATATGTATCATGACACAGGCCTGAAAAATAGCAAAATAATGGAATCATTCCTCAGGGGGGGGGGGTTCAGTATGATTTGAACTGCTCGGGATTCATGTTTACGTAAATAGTTACATGGTGAACTGATAATGACTCGAAGAAGAAAGATTCACCCAATACCAATGTATTTGATTCCGTGTAAACAAGAGAAAAACTTGAAAAACTTACGTAAATTACATCAAAAGATATTTGGAATTGATTGACTAAAATATCACGCAATTTGAAATGTTATTTTACATATTTAGTCTTCAAATCAGTAGAGCATTATATACATAAAATGAGAAGTGATGGCTATAGGATGAATTCTGAAATTCTTGTTGGACTCATAAAATCTCCAGAGATCTCTATTTGGAATTATGAAAGTGCTCTACGCATGATCTGTTGTGGTTCGTGCTTGGCACGCTTTGCTAGCAATTGTCTTCGTCTTGGTGAGAATTGTTACCTGAATAATTGGCACCAAGTTTTCTATCTTCGTCAGTGGCCATTGATCAGTGTGAAATGAATGTGTCTAGAGCATTTTTGAACAAGTATTACTGGAATTGAAATTTGAATGCAGGACCGATAGATGATGAAGAAGAAGAAGAGAGAAAGAGAAAAAAGGAGATGAGGAGAGAAAAAATATGTGTGAGAGAAAGAGAGAGAAAGAGTATCTATTTCTGAAATATATAAACTGATTTCATCTATATTCAGCAACATCTTTTCGGGAAATGTTTTTAAAAAAAGCTCTACGTGCAATGCAGATTTCCTTGCTATCTGAAAGTATAGCTTTCTTGGGAGAAATGACGAAAAGCGAAGAATAAACTACCGATAACTTATTAGGGGATTTTTTATCTTTAGCCTTCCCAAGTTCCAAAAATAATGGTGGGGATGATGATGATGTAAGGCTATTGCTGTTTATGTGTTGGGAGATAACATCTGTTATACTGTTATTCCATCCAGTAAGTCTACATAGGCTGCATTCTTTGCCATCTAATACTGTTGTGAATAAATAACATTCGATTACAAAACTTTAGTTTAATTCGTTGGGGAGCAATTCTTCTTGGAGAGCAAATAAATGTCCAAAGACTTTTGATAAAGCCAGCAAAACATTCACATAAGCTTTCGCCCCCTTGTCGTCTCTTGACATCAATGGTGATTAATGAACATTTGTATCCCTTTTTTCTGCAGGACAGGTTAACGTTGCCCAGGGGAAAAGGAAAGTATCCAAGCGGTAAACATTAATTTCAGTTGACAAGTCTCAATCATTATCTAACCTCCTCGGTCGATTTTTTTGCATCACACCCAGAAAATACCCCAAGGAGTTTCGGCTGTTCAAAGGGTGTGATACAACTAATTGTTTTTGCTGGACAACAACCAACACCAAAGAAAGCTTTTCAGGAAAATATTTCTTGAATGTTGTTCATTCACTTACTTCCTAGGGGTAGGGCCAGTGATTAGTTTGACACAAAGAACATGCACTCAGAAGTATTGTTGCTTGCCTCCCGGGTGGAACAGTTGAGTATTTGGTGGCGCCTTCCTGTGAAGATGTACTAGAGGTTAGCACCGTGACGATTGACACGGAAAAAAGTGAAAAAGGCCTTTGTCTGGCTGTAAACTGGTGATGATGATGGTGATGATGATGCTCACATACATACATACATACATACATACATACATACATACATTCATACATATATATATATGTGATATTTTAAAAATATTTTCCAATTGTTTCAGTACATACATACATACATACACACACACACACACACACACACACACATACACACTCCGATGGTCAAAATGATCTTGGACGACGTACCCATCCCCGTTGAAATGGATTTAGGCTAACCCCAGCAGGGATCAGGATTGTTGTTTCGCTGGTAGGCAGTTGCTTCTCACAGAACATAATCTTTTTCATTAATAAGAATTTCAAAATAGACGGAGGTTCTTAGGAACTCATCAAGCACCTTTTTTCAATAATGGGTGGTGGGGAATCAATTTAGATGATGTTATTCAGCTTCATTTCTGCGGGAATAATATTCTGAGAGCTAAGGTGAACATCTGAATGAGACCCTAGCCCAGGCGAGGCAATAAGAAACTCCAATGAAACAATTATAGTTCAGTGGACAAAAGTTTCTCACATAGTTTATGCGATAACAATCCAAATTTCATCAAGTCTGAGGACTACCCCCATCCCCAGAAGAACCAATTCCAATCCTCAGGATAGCAAGTAGTCAGAGTTTTGAAGAATTGGTTGTAGCGGAAGGCACCCCAATTTTAAGTGTCTTAATGTGCGTCAATGAAAGCAACCCTCAGTTTCTCAATGGAAATAATGCGTACTGCAATCGATAGATAACCCACTCCTACAAACCTGTGTGCATTTTGAAAAGTTCCTGAATTTTTATATAGTTTGTGAATACGCCATATCTACAATTTTCTTTCAGTCCATGGATATATTTAGAAAAGTATTCCTGATAGTAATATATATATATATATATATATATATATATATATATATATATATATATATATATATATATATATATATATATATATTTATTTATTTATAGAGACAGACAGATAGATGGACAGACAGAGAGACGGATAGACGGACAGACAGAGAGACGGATAGACGGACAGACAGGGGGAGATAAGGTTTCTCTAACTAGCACCGGTAATAATCGTTCTTGTTCTAGTCAAACTATGAATTTCAAGGTAGAACAGTTGTTGCACATTTTAAACCCCCATTGTCCCCTCCTCTGGCTATACGCTCAACTAAAGTAATCTAAATGAATGACCATGTATCGGGGAGTTGATTTGCTTTAATTCTTTCTGGCTTGCTTGCTTTACAGGAATGCTTCGATGACCCGAACATCAATTATGTGATTTCTGTGTTATTCAAAAAAATGTCAAGGTGCCATAATTGTGTCTAGTACGGTATATTTTTTATGATTGGATCAGTTGTTGAATCTCCTCTGTATCTATTTTTTTGTAATGTTCCTCTCTCTTTCCTGTCACTGGGTTATTTCTGATAAGCCCGGGAATATCTCTGCTCAAATGAAACAGGAGCGGGCCATAACACTACTCCTTATGTTTCGAAAATGGATGGCCCAACTCTTCGGGACTTTTATCAAGACCAACTCAATGAGTCCGATCAAGAGTAATTGTCAGCATGGCAAGCTTCCAAACCAGTGGTTCTCAACCTTTCGTTGCTCATGCACACTTTCCACTATATTTCACAGAGCCATGCGCCCTCCCAAAATTATGCACCTCAAAAGTTGTTGTATAGAAATTGTCTTAGATAGAAAGACTAATATCCTAATAGTATGAATCTGCCAACTGGTGGTCCAAATCCCCCCCACCTGTATGCAAAATCCCTCAAACGGAATCCCTCTTCCCCTGGTTGAAAATCACTGCCTTTCAACCTGGCTTTTCGCCATCATGATATAAAAGTCACCCTTGGTCTTTTCAGCAGTAAAGATTCAAAATATAGTTTCCTCTAAATAGTTGAATTTCCCTTTTACTAAGATAACACATTACTAATTCCAGATAAATGTTTTTCCAAACGTACGATGAAATCTTCACATTAATTCATAGAGTACGACCAAATACGTATTGCATGCCAATGTTGATTTAATAACCGAAATTGGTCTGAAACAATTTCAAGTTTATCTAGTATAAACATACACTGCACACCTGATTTTGTTACAGAAAACTTTGTACAGCATTAGATTTTTGCGTATACTGATTACTGAACATTCCAGGAAACATTCCAAGTCAAAAGTCAGGCCTTAATGTATTAAGTTGAACGAATTTCGCACTCAACATTTGATTTTAAACCTATCCTTAGAAGAAGGCTCTATCGCTTGAGAGACCTCACGATACACGATGGAGGCTTAGAACCGATTAAAAAGTTTGCCAATTTTATCAGATCATTGAAGTATCTATAATGTGTGAAACCTCACCAGTTTTCAAGCTATATATCATATCTTCCGATTTGGGCTAGAACTCTTGTAAAAAGTGTTGTATATAAAAAAAAATGGCCGTGTGAAATATACGATGAAAATGTTTTGTTTTATCAATGAGATATTTTCCTGTGCCAATATCTACCCAGGAACATTTTACCACCTTTGTTTGTGGTCTCAATTTTTTTACTGCATTCTATATTGGGAACTCATATCTTATGATCTTGTTTAACGGTGGGATCTGTTTGTTCGTGTTTTTAATTTGAAATAAAAGAAGAGAAAATAACAGAACTAGGGAAAAAAAGGTTATTTGATGCTGGCATTGACCGATGGAAAAATGGTTGAAATACTCCATAAGTGTTTTCTGTTTTCAATGAAAAAAATAACTGAAAGGATAAGCATAATTAGTGAGTGGAGAGCAGCTTAGCCATGACATATGCAGAATATGGACTCTGCGAACAAATTTCAACTTTTGTCAAATCAGTTACATATAGTTCGAATTGATGCCTGGTATCTATTGGGGGATAGAAACTCAAACAATTATTGAATTTTCAATTCAGTTGTTGGTGTGTTAACGGCAAATAACCTCCTTTTTTTTTGCCTTTTGCCTCCTATTCCAGCTGTGTAACGATTGAAGAAGAGATCATTTTGAACTTAAAAATCCTGGACGCTCAACTCATCTCCGGGTAATTATTTCCCTTCCTTTCACAAAAAAAAGAAACTCCGATGTGGTTCGGAGATCAACATGACGGCGACTTCTGTTTGCACTGTAAGGCAATCTATTAGTTCTTTTCAATTATGTAAAATACATTCACCCGTGTAACAATATTCATGCCATGTGCCACTGATCATTTTTGAAAGATTATTAACTATGTACTTTCTAATCTCAAAGAAATCAAGTAATTTTGTCACGTACTATATTAAAACATTGTCTCGTGAACTCCGTATAGTATTAATTTCTAGAGAATTATTGCAGTGTGCAAAAATGAAATAATTTACACAAAAATATTCAAATAGATAATAAACAGAAATTTTATACCATTTTACTTGTATACATACTTATCAATTTCTTCTCCAACTCTTTTGTTGCCAAAAAGTTGAAATCTAGTAACAGAACCGTTGCATAAGCTGCTCAGTGGTAAAAGCACGGTACTGTACACATTCAAGGCCCTGGATACGTGTTGATGTGTTTAAATAAATAAGCCGCATACTTGAGAGGTAGTTGCGGCATATTATTGTTCCGCGGCACAAAATTTGAGCACGACTGGTGTAAAAAGTTTCCCTGAAATAACTCTGTATCATAAAACGAAAATTTGTCCACTTGACGTATTGGTGAGCAATCTGTTCATGCTACAAACAAAAATAACTAATCATGGGTTGAGGGAATTCAAGGGCAACTGCTCACATTAATTAGTTGTTATTTCGTTTGTAGTAAAGACCGGAATAATGAACCTTGAGTTGGGGAAACTGGAAGACATAAGCTCAGTACGATATCGAGTTTTTAATATGGTCGTCCTGCAGACCGTAATAATGAACCACAAGTTGAGAAGATTGGAGGACTACAGATTGCGTCAACATTTACTTGTCAAGGTGTTTGGTATAGTTGGAATGATAAACAATGGGTTGATCAAATGAGGGGTCAAAATTGTATCAATATCGAGTTGTTACTGTGTTTGTGTCAGAATGATAAACCATGATATTAGGGAACTGGAGGACATCAGCCTGCATCGATATAGAGTTGTTTTGGAGCATCAGTCAGTCAAATCAACTTAAGAGTTTCTTGTACGACGCCTCCACTTTCCTAGTATTTTTATCTTTTGGAACGTAGTAGGTAGCCATTCAGTTAACAAAGTTACCGATAATCGTACCGTACGAATTCTAACAAGCGGTACTGCCACGCTCAGGGGGGAAGTGAGGAGCAATCATCCTCTCGGCGTGGTGTCCTGCCCAGATGCTGAGAGGAAAAGGGGATGTTGGAAAATTTTTTAGGGGCAAAGGGAAAAACGGGAATTTGAGGAGACAAGAAAAGAGACGAATAGGGATGGGGGAGCAAAACAGAAGATGGAGAAATGGAAGGGAGGAAAGAGGAAGGATACTACGGAAACTAAAGAGGGGAGTGAATGAGCCAGATGTGTTGGAGAACAAAGAGATTGGAGATGAAAGAAAAGAAGGGGAAAAACCATGGCAAAAGAATGAAGAGTAATGGAAGGAATGAGGGGGAGAAAAGAAGAAGATATATATATATATATATATATATATATATATATATATATATATATATATATATATATATATATTATTGTGTTATCCACAGACAGCTATTTTGTTATATTACAACTCTTCAGGGTGGCTATAGACAATCAATTTTCTCATCCAGTACCACGAAATAAGATTGAAACCGTCGCTTCAGACCCGGATACCGCTATCGTACATTTGCACTAAGGAACTTGACGGTTGGTAAGATTAAATATAAGTGATATGTTTATCTAGCATATATTCCCCATCCACCAGAGTTCTCTAATCCTATGGAATAGCATTGCATAAGTTTACAATGAACAAGTTACCTCACTTAAAGAGTGCTCAACCCTGAAAGGGGGAGTGTTAATTATTATGTCATCCACGAACAGCTGTTTCGTGGTATTACAACTCTTCAGTGTGGCTATAGACAATCAATTATCCCATCCAGTACCACGAGGTAAGATTGAAACGTTCGCTTCAGACCCGGAGGCCAGTATCATATACATATATATATATATATATATATATATATATATATATATATATATATATATATGCATGTATGTGTGTTTGTGTGTGTGTGTAATTGGACTTACAGGTTCCCGTAGAAAAGCGTGCATAGTTTTATAACTGCTCACAGCAAAAAATGGTATATTTGCATTTCAATTTAATTTGGAAAGCACAAGGATTACAGGAGAGTGATCTGTACCTAAGTAAATTAATGCAAGTGTATGCTACACCATAAAGTATTGGTTAACAGGGTAATATCACGGACCATTAGTGTAGTTATGATTCTAGTGACTACCGGACTCCCAACGGATATGGCCTAGTGCAGGACCGAACTAAACTTAGAAAATATCAAGAACAAACTAAAGATGTATGAAATTCTAACAATTACTGATATTTCAGGACCCTTTTGGTTGGTAATCGATTCTTACTTCTTCATGGCCCCCTCCCCAGCTTTGTTCCTGGGAAACTTTCCGAAATGACTTTGGAGGAAAGCATAAAATAGTTCCCATTCTTTCTCCTTCCACTGCTTGGGGAAATGTATCGATTTCATTTCACGGCAGATCGATGTCTTATTACCTAGAAGACAAAAGTTCTAGAAAGAAAAAATTATATTATATGAATCGATATACTGGATGATTATATATATATATATATATATATATATATATATATATATATATATATATATATATATATATGCGCCACAGTCGATCCTAAATGATTGTATGTTTTGTCTTCGATCTTATGAGGTCGGATACAAGAATTGACATTGCAGTAATTATTTTCATCTGGGACTCAGTCGTCGGCTATGATGGTTTCTAACAGAAAGTATTTGAAAACTAAATTACGAGAACTCAAAAGTTTTAGAAGAGTACGGATCATCGGAGGATACCATGTGTAGATCATTACCGAAGCTATAAAAACCCACAAGAGCTCGGGAGAGAGATTCCCCGTGAACTTTAAGGAATGCAAGCCCATTGCCTAGTGAATATTTGCAGAAATATTCCAGGAAATTCATTGGATGGACGTTTTTCATTTTTCTAACGTTGAGCGACATTCGATGAGAGACGTATTTATTTACAAAACCCGGATAACTCGAAATACTGGCTGCATCGTTGAGGGTTCGTGATAAAACAAAGAATATTCTAAAAAATATTTTTGTCGGTGTTTAATTTACATCCGTGCAAATCAACAGCTTGAAAATAGTGTCAGATGGTCAAGCCATCAACTGCAAATGCTAGGAACAGCTGCCCAGAATGTATACGTCGTTACGAGAAAAATAGTCCGATTTGATCAATAGAGGAAGGAAACTCCTTCAACATGGATATGCTTCACCTCATAAATCTAGTACACCTATTCTAAACGATGGGTACATGTCAGACAAGAGGGATGATGGGTCATGCAAACGGTCAATCGTATTACTAGATGTAAATCAGTAATCCCTTGCATCAGGAAGTTCTTTTTCGGCATTCATTTATACGAAAAGGCTAAAATCGAAAATATCATTCAGCTCTCCGTTTGCAGCGATCTGTTATAGAGACTGTCTACTCACCTTGCTTTCTTATTAACGCTCAGTTAACACTTAAACTGTTTTATAAATAGATTCTTGATACATTACATAGTAAAAAGACTGTCTACTCACCTTGCTTTCTTATTAACGCTTAGTTAACACTTAAAACTGTTTTATAAATAGATTCTTGATACATTACATAGTAAAAAGACTGTCTACTCACCTTGTTTTCTTATTAACGCTCAGTTAACACCTAAAACTGTTTTATAAATAGATTCTTGATACATGACATAGTAAAAAGACTGTCTACTCACCTTGCTTTCTTTTAACGCTTAGTTAACACTTAAAACTGTTTTATAAATAGATTCTTGATACATTACATATTAAAAAGACAGTCTACTCACCTTGCTTTCTTATTAAAGCTTAGTTAACACTTAAAACTGTTTTATAAATAGATTATTGATACATTACATATTAAAAAGACAGTCTACTCACCTTGCTTTCTTATTAAAGCTTAGTTAACACTTAAAACTGTTTTATAAATAGATTATTGATACATTACATATTAAAAAGACTGTCTACTCACTATGCTTTCTTATTAACGCTCAGTTAACACTTAAAACTGTTTTATAAATAGTTTCTTGATACATTACATACTAAAAAGACTGTCTACTCACTTTGCTTTCTTATTAACGCTTAGTTAACACTTGAAACTGTTTTATGAATAAATTCTTCATACAGAGAACTGAAAACTGATATTAACAGGATGTTGGGTACAGATAACACAAGTGGATCATTGGAGCTTTGGGTTTTGAAAAGAGAGGAACAGTTGTCACGTGTTCCTCGTTTCGTTGGATTAAGAAAACCTTTTCAGAGAACAATTGGACACTTGATTGTGACTATGACGTCTCTTTTCGAGTACTTAATTATCTAAGTATGTTGAATGTTAGATCGAAATAATGATAAAGAACAATTTAATCCAGATAATGTAATTTACGTGCTGATCTTAAACGTTAGAATTGATGGAAATTCAGACATAGAAGAAAAAGAAGAAAATCATCATTGTTATTATTATTATCATTATTATCATTATTATCATTGTTATTATTATCATTATTATTATTAGTAGTATTATCATTGTTGTTGTTGTTATTATTATCATAATAATTATTGTTTATCAAAATATTATCATATATATGATAAGATGGCTTGATAATGAATATGCTCAAATAAGTTAAATGAATCATTTCGCAAGATTCCTTGTGAGAACCTTTTTCTTTTAGTTTGTAAGCAATTATCCCGAGGTTGATCATCTGGCAAGGTGAACAATTCATACGTTATTTAGATCATGAAAACCCTGGCTGGGTTCAGAACAAATGCTTATAGAGAACAACCAAAGAAACCTATGAAAAAAAATCAATAGAATTTTCTCACTCAGCTCCTATATTTGAATACCCTGTTCAGCGATAAACCTTGAACATTCCCGGGTGCAAGACGAGAGGGTGGTTGCTGATATTGAGACAGGGTACCAGGAGTCAACAGAGTTTGATACAAGCAATGCTCCATGTCCATGGGAAGGGCAGGAAAGCTGAACAAGCAAGTGCTAACATTGTCTGATGGAAGTACAAAGAACTAATCGGTTCTGCACGCATGTCTCATTATCTTCGGATTGGTGAGCCAAAGGAAAGATTCCAAAACTCCAAATTAACAAGAAGCCAGGATTAGAAACATTGAAATAATTTGGAGGGAATAGATTATCTCCCTTCGACCGGAAATCAGAAGGTGCTGTTGGGATGGTGGAGACATGGTCGTTCGGTTGGTTGAAGCTGGGTCTGAGCATGTTGGCGCCATAGCGATCTTGGGGTTGGAGTGAAGGTTGTTGGGAATAGACGTGGGGTTGAGAAGTGAAAAGAACTGAGTCTAGGTTGAAACATGCTGACAAACCCATATACAATAGAAGGTACGCTTTAGCGGAGAGACAAAAGTATGGGGTGCTGAAGCATCTAAATATACATTTATAATTGGTTAATATAGCATTATGCTTAAAATTCAAGACGGTAAAAAGAGGAGAGGCAGATATGGACAAATAAAAGTTAGCTTAGGTGGAAATATACGGAAAGAGAAAGTGAAAGTAGATAACTAGAAAGATTCGATAAGAGAAGAAAACAGAGATATCTATTATGAAAAAATATACTTTAAAAAACATCATCAATACATTGTTGTATATATATATATATATATATATATATATATATATATATATATATATATATATATATATATATATATATTGTGAGAAAGATTGTATGTATGTGTGTGTCATCGCACAATCTAGGGATATGTACACATTAATTTTGAAACAATTATAATTCCTTGTGATATTCTAACCATATTAGAGTACGAAATACTAAAACACTATCTTAACCCTTCTAAACGATGTATGTTTCTGCAGATATGATAAGTAAAATAACATATATTCCATTTTTTATTATAAACCCTAATATATTTGTACACTTTAATCGACAATTCAAACGATCAGTTAATACACTTGAAATGCTGACGATCAATAATCATATTTCTCCTTCCATTTTTTATTACATCAATAAAACATCCAGATTTTCGTAAAACGAGCATGAACGCAGCGGATACGAACTATATAATAATTTAGCATATATCTACGTTTGGAATCGAGCCCAGTAACTCAGAAAACTATTTTCCGAAAAAAAATTTCAACACACGAATAATTGTTATCTTTTTTTTCAACACACAATAGGGGCTGAATGTTTGAAACTCGGCTGGAAATTGTGAAACGACAGACACTGACGTATTTGTATAAGACGATCACAGGCAATTTTGAGAAGCGTAAGAATCACCAGGTTTCCACTCATGAGGCTAGTTTCAACGGAGGTAGTGAATTCAAAAGGTATAGTATGTTAAAGGAACATATATCAAGGAAGATGATGATACCCAAATAAAAATACTATTGACAATGTGTAAATATAAGAAATACATTTTATTTGCCATCTTTTATTCATTCGAATTCGTCCCATTATTGTTGACCTTTGACTACCTTATCGGTGAAGATTCAAAAAACATCAGTCAGTTAAATCTAAAACTGGAATATCATGTGACGTGAAAATTCTCATCCTATTGTTGAATATCCAGGGAGGTTATATTACATTAGGCCATATTGGATCTAAACTTTTTTTTTCTGGATATGAGGTCAATTAAAGGGTTCATGCCTGCCTTATCGGTGACTCTGCACTTTATGGCCTCAAATTACAAACAGAAAGACAATCTTTATCCAATATACTCATACTTTGTATCTCGATGGCTAAACATTTGGCCACTGGTTTTAGCAGGAAGTATCTAATATAACTGGCTGAACATACTGGTGATCCGCTTATCCATCAATCTCCCTTGTGGGTAGAATTTTTGTTTTTTAACATTTTAAAACATGTTTTCGATGTAATGAGGAAATGCCAAATTATAGAATGAACAATTTGATCTCCGGTGTTTTTAGTTTGTTATCATGTACTCATCTACATTAAACTAACAAGTGTCTGATAAAAATGCTTCAAACTCAGCATTTGAAAAAATGATATATCCCTCTGTAAAGATTTTTCTTGTTTTTTCTATCATTATCATTATCATCAGTCTTTAATATCTGTCGTTGGACGTAGACGTTTTCCAGGATTCACCGCGCCTCTTTGTCATAGACGTCACAGAGCCAATACCTTCTGAACTAGTATACTTCGTCTCTCCATCTTGTTTTTGAAGACTGAGCTTGTTCTGCCGGGGGGGTTGCAATCCTAAAGTGATGCTTTTTCGATTTTGATCACTTGAATCCATATACAATCCCTGCTTTTCAAATGTTTGGTTTCCGTGTTTCTTTTTTTTTACAAAGAGTAAAAGCATGAGAGGTGTTCAGCTTTTGTTTGGTAGTGAGACATTTGAGAGTTTTCGCTCTCTTGCACACTCAGTGTGAGATATCACCATACGTCGATTAGTTATTTGCTGCAAATCTTTACTCCTGCCCATGTGCCCGGTAAGCTTTAATCCTATCAGTGTAAGATATACAAGGTTATATAAAAATAACACGATATATAATCTTATCTGAAATAACCTAATCTGTTTTGTGGTTTGTGAACTCTTTCAATTTCAAAACTTGATCATAGGCTGCCACTTTGTTCGAAAACCCATGCTCTCCATGTCTGAATGCCCGGATTAAGGTTCAACGACCCACACTTCCCTTGTAAAACTGCTCGGTTCCAGTCTCAAAGACCAACATTCTCCTTGTGAAACGTTTTGGTTCTAGGCTCAAAGAACCAGGTTCTCAGTATACAACTCCCTGGTCACAGACTCATATTTTTCAGTTACCATACAAGCCACACGCCGTTGAATCATCAGTGGCAGATTTTCCTCCTGTTATGATGTTATTTTCCTCTTTCTTTCAACCCTCTCTCCGATACCGTATTTCATATTAAAACTGATTTTATGGAGACGGATTCATTTATTACCCAAATAAATCTTCTGTTAAGTTGAACCAATACGTGAAAATCCAGACGAATTCTTTTTCGTGATGAATCCAGAATTAGAATTCATGCTATTGATGCATGTACTGATATATTCTCATAGCATATATAAAAAATATCAAATTATGGATCTTCTCACTCCTATCCCCTTCATTGCTGTCCTGGGGATGTTTTCAAATTTTTGCCTTTTCTCATCTTCACTGTTTCCATTTCAAACAATGTGGAATTCGTTCATTGGATATTTATTCCTAACTCCTCTTACAATTGTGAGTTTTTATGAGATTGGAGTGCTAGCCCGAGGTCCAACTCTAAACTAGTGGCTTTTAGGCCAGCTGTTGCAACTGTCAAGCTGTGATTTCTTTTCAGTCATCGTAATCAACTTTCAAAAAGACTGTTTTACAGAGCTAAAGATCTTCAGCAGTCCTGATTTTTACTAACAAGACATTCACAAAATATCATTACATAGTCACGACATGATTTATATAAATGATACTTATGAATAAACATGCATTTGCATAAATTCTCACGTATGTGAATATGCACGTCATTATTTGTATACATACCTATTTTTGATATCGGATATTACGTGATAATTACGTGATATATATACACAAATATACACATATATATATATATATATATATATATATATATATATATATATATATATATATATATATATATATATATATATATATATATACGTACATATATACATATATATATATATATGTATATATATATGTATGTGTGTGTGAGTGTGTGTGTGTGTACTCCATTTTCTTAACAAAGAACTTGTGTGCATTGACATGTTTACTTAAGCGATAAAACATGGATTTCTTTCCAATCAGCCAACCTCCATCACCCCTTGCCCCTAGCCCTCTACCGATTTCGTCCACACTTATTTAGATCTCATGGTGGTTGTCAAGTTCTTCATAGAATGTTTTGCAGTCCGGTCACCATTAATAAGCGAGTTGCTAGGCTTTTATGTTTACACTGCCAATGACTTATGGGACAGATGGTAACAAAATATGTGATTGGATGGTATGGTATTTTCCCGCCGAATAGATTGGTGGCAATTGCCATGTCAAGCACTTAATGCATAAAATTCACCGTGACTTTGAAAACTCGATCGCCGTGTTGACAAATATTGGAACAGAAGGAGAGAGGGAAGGAAGGAGTGGGAAAAAGGATTTTTCTCCACTTTAGTCACATTGTTTTGCCAGTTTTTTTTTTTTGTTATTTTATTTACATCTGTTTCAGTCAACAAAGAAGGAAGAGGAGGAAGAGAAGAAGAAGAAAAAGAAGAAGAATAATAGAGATAAGAAAAGGAGAAGAAAAAGAAGAAGGAGAAAAAAAGGCAGCAACAACGACAGCAATAACAACAGCAACTATGACAACAACGACAATAACAATAACCATCATCGACCAGAAAAAGAAAATAAAGAAGAAATCTGTTTCGGAACTTCATAGCGTTATTTACAAAAATATTTGAACATTCAAAGAGAAAAGGAGAGGAAGAGACGGAGAGGGAAAATAGAAATCTATTCAACCAAATCTCTTTTCATTCTTTGGTATATTTGCATGTGTGTTTGTGTTTGTATCTGTGTGTGTGTGTGTGTGTGTGTGTGTGCATATATATATATGAATAGATAAATAAATAGATAGAAAGAAAGGAAGGGAGAGACAGTGATGGGGGTCATACCGTTGGTCATGTTTGCTCCAGTCTCTTCATGTATATTTTTTTTGCATTTGCACATGCATGCGTCTGTGTATGTTTGATAAACGAGAGATGAAGAGAGGAAGAGAGCCAAAATAAATGAAAGAAATTGAAGAAAGAAAGAAAGAAAGAAAGAAAATAATCTTTTTGGGAGGAAGAAATGGCCGTATTGATAGAATCATCTCTGCCATTATATCATATGAATCCAAGAAATAAAAACGATCCTCCATTGGACGAGAAACAAAAACGTTTTCCAATTTATAACAGAGATCAGAAAACAAAAACTAGAATCAATTTAAACTTTATAAACAAAAATCCACAGTATTCCCTACGCCAAACCCTACAGAAATTAAAAAAAGAAAAGCTGCCTCTCGTCGAAGGAGTTTATTAGATGTTGAGATAGGGTCATGGATACCAAGAATTGATCTCGAAAAAAATCAATCTACGTCCCTAGGTGGCTAATGGTCTGTATGTTTGGTTGGGCATGGCACAGAAAATGTTTGGGTCACCTTCCCACTTTGCGTAAACGCAGGGGGAACTTTGTTTACATATGCATATCGACAAATATTGAACCGAGCTGAGATAATATGGTTTAATGACATTGTTTGCTCTCAGAAGATTGCACGGATAATTTTAGATACTAGTCGAATGCCCATCCTACCGGAAGTTCTTATGGCCATTTGAAAATAAAAAGCTTGTTATCCGTCCATAGTTACAAAATCTCTCATTAGCTGCATTATGATGAAATTAACACAAGAAAAATATCCGTTGCTTTTGTTAAATAAACATTTGTTAGCTCCATTCTAATAAGAAAGACGAGTTATCCGCCCGTAGTTGTAGACAAATGCACCCATCTTTGCCCCAGTATGTGATATCAAGAAGTTATATGCTCGTTGTTTTTTTCTTCATTTTCACGGACACATGGCTATAGCAGAAGGAATAACCAACGAGGAAGAATCTCAAGACATTAGTGGATTTGTCTCAGAATATGAAGTGGTGCGTCTATCTAAATATTCAAAGGCTACACAATGTTGTTAAAGATTCGACAATATCTGTAAGGTTACGCAATATTTCATGAATAAAACTTGTTTTTCTACAGCAGGATGTTTCACTCAAGAATGCGCATACATTCACCGATAGGGAACATACTGCAACAAACTATCGTGCACGTGGTCTTCTTATATGTTTCTGACGTTTTCGACACGGGTAGTACGAAAATTCAAACATAAATTAAAGATGACCAGACATTTACAATAAATTCTACACTTTTGTGAATTCACTTAACCCAAAGCTTTATCATTGATCACATCAAACTTTATAGAGGAGAAATTTCAAATCAAAATATGGTAATAACTGTGACAAGCTACTAACTTATGAAACCAACCTCGTATTCTCCAAGGTTTGCAGAGTTTGACGGTGACTCACTGGTGAAGCAGTGGGTCGTGTATATGAGTTCTTGGGTCAAGTACAAGTTCCTTCCAGATGTCTTTGGTGACCCAAAATAAGGACCTGAAACTCAAAGAACAGATAACACGTTTGTGAATGATGGAGACATTTGAAGTCAAATAAAACAGTTGATGTCAACAAGTCTTCGCTGATTATTTTCGTCCCAGGCGAAAATCCTATTCCCGGGTAAAGGAACGATTTGGAAAATTATTTTAATTACGCTGGATTTAGTGAAGGCCCCGAAACCAGTTGAAGTATTGATAGTTCATTAATTCGGTATCCTTTGGATAAAAAATATTTTTTAATTAGGAGACTAATTTTTATGCACCAACAATATGCCTGGCTAGTGTAGGGTCAAACTCAACTCCCATGTCAGATAAGAGATGATTACTGCAAGTTTTATATCGCAAATATAATAGGTTAAACATAAACAAAGAGAACAAAACAATATATTTTGTAAAAATGCATACATTTATAAATATAGAATAGGACCTTGTGTATTTGTAACATTAAGGTTCGTGGATATGCATGATTTGTTAGTTTGGCCTAGTCAGTGAGGGAATTGATCATTAGTGGTGAGTTTAAATCGAGGTAATCAATTTCATACATCGATTTAGTTTATTTCAATTTCCAATATCGATTTAGTTCAATGTGACAGAGCAATGAAACGTTTACTCCCGTAAATTACATGAAGATCGTTATTATTGTTCTTGTTACGATGGAAAAAAAAAGCCTACTCCTGTCTCTGATTTGGATTACTCTATGGCGAAATCTCCTTCTGATTCATTTGGACGATGCAGTAAAATGATAGACACCGACCTCGTGTGACTTGATTATTGTTAAATATCAATGCATCATGTCAGTTGCAGACGTTGGTGATCAGAGCTCTCCACATCTTTCAGCAACACCTCCCCTTTCATGAATCCCCGTCTTCTTCCTCGTATTCAATCTACCATTAATTAGCACGAACTTGTCAAATGGGTTACCTGCCCATTGTGCCTTCAATTCAACTGGTGAGAGTACTCAAAACCTGGTCCCTCCTACGGAAGTTATTTTTATCTTCAAGGACACCCACTCTCGGTGGCCTTTCACCAAACTTAACTACTCCTAGTGAATATCAACTTTGAAGTTCGCTGCACCAGCAAATCTTGTTCGTTTTGGTGTGTCAGTGCTACTGAGAAAGTGGTGGACAGGTCCATCCTTATTTATCGGAGAAACACTACCACCCAACAGTGAATGTCAACTGCTCTTGCTTTATTTTTATTTTGGTGATCAAATTACATTGCTGATGAAGACGTAAGCAGATCATTCATATTAATTGATACCACATAATATTGTTTTCCTTTATACCTGATGAATATCAATGTTTGTCCTTCTTGTTCTGGCAATGCTGCTGATGAAAAGGGTTAAATAACACCAGCTTTCAAAAAAGATATCGCTTCTTTTATAATTGATTGAAAGACATTAGCAGATAGTTTCAGTCTATTCAGATGCAAGGAGCCTAAAATATTTGCTAACTATCTATGAAACAGCACGGCAAATCTAGAAAGAAAAACAGGAGGGGGGGAATAGATGGAGAATTTAAAAGACCGATACAGAATGTGGCAGACGAGAGATCATGGATATGGCTACGAAAAGGGAACCAGAAGAGAGAAACAGAATCGTTCATCATGGTAGCTCAAAACAAATGCATCAGGACAAACTATATCAAAACAAAAATCGACAGAACACATATAAAACAGCCAGTGCCGCGAGTGAGGAGAAAGAGACGAGAGTGTAAACCACATAACTAGTGATTGTCGTCAATCAGACCAGAAGGAGTATAAACGCAGACACGATTTAGTAACAATAGTGATGCACTGGGAATTGGGTAAACAAATGGGATTCAACCATAAGGATAAGTGGTATCATCACAAGCCAGGGACAGCCCTTGAGAATGGAAACCACAAATCACTTCGATATCCAAAGAGACTACTTCATCCAGGCAAGAAGACCCGACCCGGTAATCGTAGATGAGAGGAGAAAAAACTGGAATAGAATAAACAGGAAAAAGAGTGGAAGAGAACTGAAGAAGACGTGGAACATGAAAGTCAGGGTAGTACCAGTAATACCAGGCGCACTCAGAACTGTCCCAAAGACACTTAAAGTGGGATTGGAGGTACCCTGGATAAAGGGAAGGATTGAAACTGAGATTATCGCAGTGTTAGGAACTGCACGGATACTGAAGGGGAATTATTAGAAATATAATTTCTACGAAACTAAATGTTAGCAATGACCTAAGGGAGGAGGAAGGGAAATGGTAGAGGTGATGTGAACCACAGCAGTACCGTGATAGGTGAGGAAAACATGAGATGCGGAATGAACACCTGAGGAGACTTACTGTCACTCAGCCTTCAGCAATGACCACCAGGCAACTGGTGTGAAACTGTAAACCAAAGTACAGCTGTAGACTATGAGAGTGTGGAATGGACGGCTGGAGACTTGAGGTGGCTTGCTGTCACTCAACCTCCAAAGGTAACCACCAGACAACTGGTGCGAAACCGATAATAATAATAATAATAATAATAATAATAATAATAATAGTTTTCCTTGCGATTCCGATAAGTTTTCACCTGGATGAATTGCCCACTGCCAGATTCTGCCTAATGAAAAAGACAAAAAAAAAAAAAAAAGTTGAGAGAGTGGTCTGTTGTTTCTTGGAGCTGCACGTGGGTAAGTGGAATTAAATTTATAATTTATAATTTAAAATTAATAACTCTCCACCCCCCCCACCGAGATAAGAGGTGTCTTATGGGAAAGTAATGCCTAGCTACCCCTCCCCCGAGTATGAATGAATGGAGTCTGTCCACCACTGACCGTTAGGACCCCTCAGTAGATATAAGCTAGCAGGGGGAAATCCACCGTGGGGGAAGAACACAGATTGCGAGACAGAGGGTAGAAGCAGCATATTAATCTTTCGGCAAAGAGGTACATTTCTTTCCTTGAATGATTTCTGGTGATTGACTTTGAAAACTAACTCAGACTAAACTCTTATATGTATATTGTCTCAATAATAATAATAATAATAATAACAATAATTTTAATAATTTTAATTATAATTATAAGTGGTAGTTGTAACATTTGGACCGCAGGCCCCTACCCTGAATGAGCCCTGTGATGATTTTCGAAGGTTCAAAAGATATTTTACTTTAGGCTTTAAGTGACTATTCTTGATATTTTGATGATTTTCGAAGGTTCAAAAGATATTTTACTTTAGGCTTTAAGTGACTATTCTTGATATTTTGATGATTTTTGAAGGTTCAAAAGATATGTTACTTTAGGCTTTAAGAATGATTATTCTTGACATATTGATATTTCTACTTCTGAGATGGTTTTCCTTGCGATTCCGATAAGTTTTCACCTGGATGAATTGCCCACTGCCAGATTCTGCCTAATGAAAAAGACAAAAAAAAAAAAAAAAGTTGAGAGAGTGGTCTGTTGTTTCTTGGAGCTGCACGTGGGTAAGTGGAATTAAATTTATAATTTATAATTTAAAATTAATAACTCTCCACCCCCCCCACCGAGATAAGAGGTGTCTTATGGGAAAGTAATGCCTAGCTACCCCTCCCCCGAGTATGAATGAATGGAGTCTGTCCACCACTGACCGTTAGGACCCCTCAGTAGATATAAGCTAGCAGGGGGAAATCCACCGTGGGGGAAGAACACAGATTGCGAGACAGAGGGTAGAAGCAGCATATTAATCTTTCGGCAAAGAGGTACATTTCTTTCCTTGAATGATTTCTGGTGATTGACTTTGAAAACTAACTCAGACTAAACTCTTATATGTATATTGTCTCAATAATAATAATAATAATAATAACAATAATTTTAATAATTTTAATTATAATTATAAGTGGTAGTTGTAACATTTGGACCGCAGGCCCCTACCCTGAATGAGCCCTGTGATGATTTTCGAAGGTTCAAAAGATATTTTACTTTAGGCTTTAAGTGACTATTCTTGATATTTTGATGATTTTCGAAGGTTCAAAAGATATGTTACTTTAGGCTTTAAGAATGATTATTCTTGACATATTGATATTTCTACTTCTGAGATGGTTTTCCTTGCGATTCCGATAAGTTTTCACCTGGATGAATTGCCCACTGCCAGATTCTGCCTAATGAAAAAGACAAAAAAAAAAAAAAAGTTGAGAGAGTGGTCTGTTGTTTCTTGGAGCTGCACGTGGGTAAGTGGAATTAAATTTATAATTTATAATTTAAAATTAATAACTCTCCACCCCCCCCACCGAGATAAGAGGTGTCTTATGGGAAAGTAATGCCTAGCTACCCCTCCCCCGAGTATGAATGAATGGAGTCTGTCCACCACTGACCGTTAGGACCCCTCAGTAGATATAAGCTAGCAGGGGGAAATCCACCGTGGGGGAAGAACACAGATTGCGAGACTTATACTAAGTCAAGACTTAGAAGATTTAAGGGAGACGTATGATCCCCAAGGTTGTTAATTTCACGCAGACGAAGCTTAGTGCTAATTTTTAGGCCTGAATTTAGGAGGGGATGGTCATACCACCAAATAGATATATCTATGCAGCAGAATGGCCTATCCACGTAAGGTCGTACCATGGGTTGTAAGAACTGGTGGAACTCTGAGAATGCCACTGAACTCATTGCCCTCAACGAACCCACCAAGGTCTGGTGCTACCTTAAAAGAACCAAAAAGAGCTGGTGGGGCTCTTCGGTTATTTCTGAACCACATCGGTCTTAACCAACCCACCAAGGTCTGGCGCTACCTCAAAGAACCAAAAAACCCCTATCATGACAGTACAACCAAACCATTTTACCGCAAAAAACGGGGCACAAATTCAAGATTTGTGTGTCGTAACCGGCAGGTGTTCCCTTGTTAGCCACCAGGAGGGACCCGGTCGTCATCCTGTGACTGCTGGCCAAAACTCCGGCTCGTGTACCCTTAATGGCCTTCAGGAGGGACACAGTCGTCACATAGCTACTGTTGGCCAAGACTCATATACCTCTAACGACACCCAGGGAAGGCGCGGTCCTCTCGGAGTGACTGCTATAAAAAGCAAGAGAAAGAGATGGACAAGGGAGGAAAATAGGCTAGTTATGTATTGTTACTTTAAAAGCAAGCCTTTAGTGCGATCTTATAGGGAGCGTATGCTCCAAATATGGAGGGAAAAATCTGATGTGGAAGTATCGAACCAACGCCTTGCTGACCAAGTAAAGCAAATTCAAAAGAAGAAATGGCTGTCTGAGACTGAACTACTAGAGATTCGCATTAATGTAGAGAGAGGTTCAGGTGACACATCTGAAGAATGCCCCCCCAGCACAATTAGTACCAATAACAAAACTAGAATAATTCCCCATGAGACCCCCACAGTAAGGTATGTATCAGAGGGTGATGACGAGGCACCTACGGTAGAAGAGAACACCAAAATACAAGCTTTGAAAGAGATCATGCTAGGAGAGAAAACAACACTCCCCTCCCTAAGAGACAAAGACAGAAAGAAAGTCGGAGAAGTGACCGAGCAGGTCAACTGCCTCTTACAGCACATAGAAACAAACACCCTCCTAGAACTTAACAACCTAATTTACGCAGGGGCGAAAATGGTAGCACAAAGCTTTACAACACAAGATAGGAGCCCGAGCAATAATAGGGAAGGGAAACCCAACTGGGAGAGAAGGTTACAAAGGCAGATCTCCCAACTACAGAGAGATGAAGTACTGCTTAGAAATACACCACACACAGACAGACCACGAGTAAGACTTTATAACAAATACAAGGTAACGCAAAAAGGCATCGCCACTGTAGTCGAAGAGTTACACCAGAAAAGACTAGCCAAAGAGGCAAGACTAAAAAGATACAGACTAAGAACGGCCCAATACACACAAAACCGCACATTCCAAAACAATGAGAAAAAGTTTTATCGAGATTTAAATGGGGAAAGAAGGCAGGACATGAAACCAGATGCCACAGAGGCCAAGAACTATTGGGAAAGCATATGGGGGCACCCAAAAAGACATAACGTAACACCGCAATGGTTAGGAAACATGAGAAAAGAACTAGGAGATATAGACAAGGGAGAACCAATAGTACTGAATGAAACCACATTGAAACATACTCTTAGGAGAGTAGCCAACTGGAAAGCACCGGGTCCCGACGGGATCCATGGGTATTGGTTCAAAAAATTTACCACGTTACACGGCAGACTCACTCACCTACTCCAAAATTGTCTGAATGAAGGCAAAGCACCAGAATGGATGACTAAAGGCAGAACCACCCTCATCCAAAAAGACCCGGGAAAGGGGAACATAGCAAGCAACTATAGACCAATCACTTGCCTACCACTTATGTGGAAAATCCTGACCGGGCAAATAGCAGAGAGAATATACATGTCAATGGATAGAAGGGGGCTACTACCAGAAGAACAGAAAGGATGTAGGATAGGAACCAAAGGGGCAAACGATTTACTCTACATAGACCAGATGATCTTAAAAGAAGTAAGGAAAAGGAGAAAGAATATCGCAATGGGATGGATAGATTACAGAAAGGCATACGATATGATCCCACATAGCTGGATACTCGAATGCCTTAGAATGTTCAAAATTAGCGAACCGGTGGTTAAATTCATTGGTAATTCAATGGAAGACTGGAAAGTAGATTTGACAGCTGCAGGGGACAAACTAGCCGAGGTAGGGATAAAAAGGGGGATCTTCCAAGGGGACTCGTTGTCCCCACTGTTATTTGTTCTAACAATGATACCGCTTAACAGAATCCTGAAAAACAGCAAAGGATACCACTTCTCTAAAACAAAAGGAAAGGTCAACCACTTAATGTACATGGACGATATTAAATTGTTCGCGAAAAACAGGGGAGAGCTTGAGACTCTGTTCAACGAAGTAAGGGAATATAGTGAGGACATAGGAATGGAGTTTGGGATAGAAAAATGCGCAATAATGGTGATGCATAAAGGAAGGCTTTCAATGACTGAGGGAATTGAACTTCCGGACAACAACAAGATTAGGGCATTGACTGCACAAGACCGATACAAGTACCTAGGTGTCCTTGAATGTGACACGATAAAACGGGAAGAGATGAAGGAGAAAATTAAGAGGGAATACCTTAGAAGGATAAGGAAAATATTAGAAACCAAATTAAATAGCAGAAATCTAATAAAAGGAATGAACACCTGGGCTGTGTCAGTAGTTAGGTATACAGGACCATTCTTAGGATGGACAAAGGAAGAGCTCCAATCAATGGATAGGCGAACAAGGAAACTTATGACGATGCATAAAGCATTACACCCTAGGGATGATACAGATAGACTATACGTTAAGAGAAAAGAAGGTGGTAGGGGGCTCATCAGCATAGAAGATTGTGTCCAGAGAGCTAGAGTAGTCCTAGATAAATATGTGCAAACAAATAGTGAAGAAATCATAAAGAGCGCGAGGGATAGTGCAACAAACAAAGTAGAAAGCAATGGAACGGTACAGCAAACTAGAAAAGAAAAGTGGGAAGGGAAAAAATTGTACGGCGAGTTTAAAAGACAGATAAAAGATATAGCAGACGAGAAATCATGGACGTGGTTACGAAAGGGAAACCTTAAGAGAGAAACAGAATCGCTCATCATGGCAGCCCAAAACAAAAGCATAAGGACAAACTACATAAAAGCTAAAATCGACAGAACACAGGCAAACAGCAAATGCCGCATGTGCGGTGAAAGAGATGAGACAGTAAACCACATAACTAGTGAATGTAGTCAACTCGCCCAGAAGGAGTATAAGCATAGACACGATAGAGTAGCAACGATGATACACTGGGAACTAAGTAAACAAATGGGATTCAACCATGGGGAAAAGTGGTATCAGCACAAGCCAGAGGCAGTTTTGGAGAATGACAACCACAAACTACTGTGGGATTTTGACATCCAAACTGACCACCTCATCCAGGCAAGAAGGCCGGACTTAGTAATAGTAGACAAAAAAAAGAAGGCCTGCCAAATAGTAGACGTGGCTGTGCCAGCAGACCATAGAGTAAAAAAGAAGGAGGGTGAAAAAAGGGAAAAATACCAGGACCTAGCAAGGGAGTTAAAGAAAATGTGGAACATGAAAACTAGGGTAGTACCAGTCATAGTGGGAGCACTAGGAACTGTCCCCAGAACGCTGAGGGAGAGACTGGAGGAGATCGGGATTAGGGGGAGGATAGAGACCGTACAGACCACAGCACTACTGGGAACTGCACGGGTACTGAGGAAGGTGCTAGAGATATAAGTACTGCAACGAATTGTAACTCTGTCATGATATGCGAAAGAGGGAGGAGACGGTAGCTGAAGACCTGAGGAGACTTATTGTCACTCAGCCCTCAGCGATAACCACTGGGCAACCGGTGTGAAACTGTAAATCGCAGAATTACTGCGACCTGCTAGTACTAGGAGAGGAGGGCTGGAGACTTGAGGAGACTTGCTGTCACTCAAACTCCAGCGGTTACCACCAGGCAACTGGTGTGAGATTCCTAATAATAATAATAATAATAATAATAATAATAATAATAATAGTATCAGTTATAATAATAATAATAATAATAATAATAATAATAATGGGATGGATAGATTATAATAAGGCATACGATATGATTCCACATAGCTGGATACTCGAATGCCTTAGAATGTTCAAAATTAGCGAACCGGTGGTTAAATTCATTGGTAATTCAATGGAAAACTGGAAAGTAGATTTGACAGCCGCAAGGGACAAACTAGCCGAGGTAGGGATAAAAAGGGGAATCTTCCAAGGAGACTCGTTGTCCCCACTATTATTTGTTCTAACAATGATACCGCTTAACAGAATCCTGAAAAACAACAAAGGATACCACTTCTCTAAAACAAAAGGAAAGGTCAACCACTTAATGTACATGGACGATATTAAATTGTTTGCAAAAAACAGGGGAGAGCTTGAGACTCTGTTCAACGAAGTAAGGGAATATAGTGAGGACATAGGAATGGAGTTTGGGATAGAAAAATGCGCAATCATGGTGATGCATAAAGGAAGGCTTTCAATGACCGAGGGAATTGAACTTCCGGACAACAACAAGATTAGGGCATTGACTGCACAAGACCGATACAAGTACCTAGGTGTCCTTGAATGTGACACGATAAAACGGGAAGAGATGGAGGAGAAAATTAAGAGAGAATACCTTAGAAGGATAAGGAAAATATTAGAAACCAAATTAAATAGCAGAAATCTAATAAAAGGAATGAACACCTGGGCTGTGTCAGTAGTTAGGTATACAGGACCATTCCTAGGATGGACAAAGGAAGAGCTCCAATCAATGGATAGGCGAACAAGGAAACTTATGACGATGAATAAAGCATTACACCCTAGGGATGATACAGATAGACTATACGTTAAGAGAAAAGAAGGTGGTAGGGGGCTCATCAGCATAGAAGATTGTGTCCAGAGAGCTAAAGTAGTCCTAGATAGATATGTGCAAACAAATAGTGAAGAAATCATAAAGAGCGCGAGGGATAGTGCAACAAACAATAAAGAAGAAAACAATGGAACAGTACAGCAAACTAGAAAAGAAAAGTGTGAAGGGAAAAAATTGTACAGCGAGTTTAAAAGACAGATAAAAGATATAGCAGATGAGAAATCATGGACGTGGTTACGAAAGGGGAACCTTAAGAGAGAAACAGAATCGCTCATCATGGCAGCCCAAAACAAAAGCATAAGGACAAACTACATAAAAGCAAAAATCGACAGAACACAGACAAACAGCAAATGCCGCATGTGCGGTGAAAGAGATGAGACAGTAAACCACATAACTAGTGAATGTAGTCAACTCGCCCAGAAGGACTATAAGCATAGACACGATAGAGTAGCAACGATGATACACTGGGAACTAAGTAAACAAATGGGATTCAACCATGGGGAAAAGTGGTATCAGCACAAGCCAGAGGCAGTTTTGGAGAATGACAACCACAAACTACTGTGGGACTTTGACATCCAAACTAACCACCTCGTCCAGGCAAGAAGGCCGGACTTAGTAATAGTAGACAAAAAAAGGAAGGCCTGCCAAATACTAGACGTTGCTGTACCTGCAGACCATAGAGTAAAAAAGAAGGAGGGTGAAAAAAGGGAAAAATACCAGGACCTAGCAAGAGACTTAAGGAAGATGTGGAACATGAAAACCAGGGTAGTACCGGTCATAGTGGGAGCACTGGGAACTGTCCCCAAAACGCTGAGGGAGAGACTGGAGGAGATCGGGATTAGGGGGAGGATAGAGACCGTACAGACCACAGCACTACTGGGAACTGCACGGATACTGAGGAAGGTGCTAGAGATATAAGGACTGCAACGAATCGTAGCTCTGTCATGATATGCGAAAGAGAGAGGAGACGTTAGCTGAAGACCTGAGGAGACTTATTGTCACTCAGCCCTCAGCGATAACCACTGGGCAACCGGTGTGAAACTGTAAATCGCAGAATTACTGCGACCTATGAGTACTAGGAGAGGAGGGCTGGAGACTTGAGGAGACTTGCTGTCACTCAAACTCCAGCGGTTACCACCAGGCAACTGGTGTGAGATTGCAAATAATAATAATAATAATAATAAATATTAGAAACCAAATTAAATAGCAGAAATCTAATAAAAGGAATGAACACCTGGGCTGTGTAAGTAGTTAGGTATACAGGACCATTTCTAGGATGGACAAAGGAAGAGCTCCAATCAATGGATAGGCGAACAAGGAAACTTATGACGATGCATAAAGCATTGCACCCTAGGGATGATACAGATAGACTATACGTTAAGAGAAAAGAAGGTGGTAGGGGGCTCATCAGCATAGAAGATTGTGTCCAGAGAGCTAAAGTAGTCCTAGATAGATATGTGCAAACAAATAGTGAAGAAATCATAAAGAGCGCGAGGGATAGTGCAACAAACAATAAAGTAGAAAACAATGGAACAGTACAGCAAACTAGAAAAGAAAAGTGGGAAGGGAAAAAATTGTACGGCGAGTTTAAAAGACAGATAAAAGATATAGTAGACGAGAAATCATGGACGTGGTTACGAAAGGGAAACCTTAAGAGAGAAACAGAATCGCTCATCATGGCAGCCCAAAACAAAAGCATAAGGACAAACTACATAAAAGCAAAAATCGACAGAACACAGACAAACAGCAAATGCCGCATGTGCGGTGAAAGAGATGAGACAGTAAACCACATAACTAGTGAATGTAGTCAGCTCGCCCAGAAGGAGTATAAGCATAGACACGATAGAGTAGCAACGATGATACACTGGGAACTAAGTAAACAAATGGGATTCAACCATGGGGAAAAGTGGTATCAGCACAAGCCAGAGGCAGTTTTGGAGAATGACAACCACAAACTACTGTGGGACTTTGACATCCAAACTGACCACCTCATCCAGGCAAGAAGGCCGGACTTAGTAATAGTAGACAAAAAAAGGAAGGCCTGCCAAATAGTAGACGTTGCTGTACCTGCAGACCATAGAGTAAAAAAGAAGGAGGGTGAAAAAAGGGAAAAATACCAGGACCTAGCAAGGGAGTTAAGGAAAATGTGGAACATGAAAACCAGGGTAGTACCGGTCATAGTGGGCGCACTAGGAACTGTCCCCAAAACGCTGAGGGAGAGACTGGAGGAGATCGGGATTAGGGGAAGGATAGAGACCGTACAGACCACAGCGCTACTTGGAACTGCACGGATACTGAGGAAGGTGCTAGAGATATAAGGACTGCAACGAATAGTAGCTCTGTCATGATATGCGAAAGAGGGAGGAGACGTTAGCTGAAGACCTGAGGAGACTTATTGTCACTCAGCCTTCAGCGATAACCACTGGGCAACCGGTGTGAAACTGTAAATCGTAGAATTACTGCGACCTATGAGTAGTAGGAGAGGAGGGCTGGAGACTTGAGGAGACTTGCTGTCACTCAAACTCCAGCGGTTACCACCAGGCAACTGGTGTGAGATTCCAAATAATAATAATAATAACAATAATAATAATAATAATAATAATAATAATATGAAGAAAAAGAAAAAGAAGAACGTTAAAGAAGAAAATAAGTGAGGTTAAAAGATGGAAAATGACATAGCCAAATGGAGGACAGCAGTGAAGAAGGAGAAAATTGGAGGCTTCAGAAACTGCTTGTTTCAAATGTATTTTTCGAATGATTTTCATAATGAGAGTGTATACCTGCAGGTATTATCAATGAATGAGAACTATGTACATTTTTTTGCGCAAAATACTTCTAAATCGTGCTTCAAACTTAGCCAAGTATATTAATAAAATGGTAGGAATACTGAATTTCATTT
>OY735213.1:6500278-6570278 GCA_963457665.1 Thysanoteuthis rhombus
TTCTTACTTTCTTATTCTTTTTATTTTTATTTCTTTTTTTTAATTCTTTGATAAGCGAAAGAGTTTGGTGGGGCTGAAACTCCCTCCCCAACCATTTGATATGGATCTGAACTTTTGTCGAAATTGGTGTCGTTCAAAAATTGGTTGAAACATCAAATAATGGATAACATTCGGATATCTCAAGTGAAAAGAGAGAAGAATATGTTTGTGGAGGGCTAAGGCTGTTCTTTCAATCAAATCATCCTTCGGGGGGGATGGGGATGCAAGTACTTCCTTACTGATGATTAACTCCAGAAATGTATTGGAAATTAGTAAGAAAGGTATGGTTAGTGGTCAGGAAATTGTGCAAGCGTGTATGACTGAATACATGATTACATCTACGACTTGAATGCAATTTGAATGTGTTGACGATAGAAGTCCATGCATTACATTTTATACAGGTTCGGATCATTATAGGAATACTGTAAGCGCAGTCCTGATGAGTTTACTTCGGAAATGCATTGAACATTAGGAAAAAAAGGGATCCTCAATGGTCAGGAATTGGGATCAGGATTACGAACAGAATAGATGTATGGTTTTCTATCTATAGTATTATTCTATAATGGTCAACTTTCGGTTGAACCAATTCTTTTTTTAAAAAACATTTGACCTTATCAAGTGCCCGAGACGGTTCAAATACAAAAAAAAAAGATAAGTAGAGATGTACTATTCGTACATATGGTTTCCCTTATTGAAGAGAATTAATTTGGTGTGCGTTCGTTCTCATGCCCCCCCCCCCAATGATCCAATTTCTATTTATTTCTGTACATGTGTGATGGGGACGATCATAATCGATATGAATCCAATTAGTTTATTTCTTTTGGAACTGATACTTGGTGTAATTGTACTTTGGGCAATTTCAAGGAATACCGGGGGTGATTGTTGAAACGTCCACTTACACAGCTGTAACTTGCTATGAAATGATTCAATTCAAACGAAAATATAACCAAAAGTAAAGACAGAGGAGGGACTTTTTTAGCCGGGTCGTTTAAACCTGAAACATTTGTCAAGATTATCATATTATCCTTTGAACATCTGGGTAAAAAATTACAGTTCTACCCACACCGGTCGGGATATTTGGTGCAATCTATTTGGGCAAGTTTGTACTCTTGCAAATATATATAGATATGATTAATATTTTCTTATGATTGGGGAATAGGGAATTATAAACAGTATACAATATTGTTTTTGAGTAAAGAGTAAGACTTTAAAAAAATATAACATCGACATTGTACAACAGGGGGAATTACACGAGAGTTATCTACAACAATGAATTGAAAAATGGAAGATGAAGAATAACAGTTAGAGAAAAAAAATGACAACACCAATGACTTGTTTGATGTTCCTTTTGTTATTTTGCGTATTTTTTTCTTATTTTCCCCCAGCCTCGATTACATACAATTATAGACAACCTGGTAGCCAAGCCCTTAATGCAACAACTGATCCTATACACATGGTTCTGATCATATCCTATTCGAAAACGAAGTTCTCGCTGGAGCTTCGTGGAATGTATATCAATATATATATATATATATATATATATATATATATATATATATATATATATATATATATATATATATATATATATATATATATATATATATATACGGAGGAACGTGACTGTCATCTCGGTATATCAGTCCGTGATAACAATAATTATTATATGAGAATGAGTTGAACATTCGATGAGTTAACTTTTCTGCAAATTCCCTGTATGTTGGTTGCTCAAACTAATTTTCCGGTCTTTGTTTTTTTGCGTTTATTCTCAGAGTTACTGCCCTGTACAGCACAACTGTTTCCGGTATCGTTTTTGAGATTGAATGTTGTGGGATCTTTTTAGAGGAAAAATGTGCATACTTCCAGCGTTTGCATCTCTGTGTTCTTGGAATTATCCCACTCTAACTTCTTCTCTGAACTCCTGTGTAATTTGCACGTATAAAAAAATTATCAAATATCATTTCTCAATAAAGCAACGTTTGAAAATAATTTTTAGATACACTGTCTACACTTTTATACATAGTTCCTTCACAAACCTTTGAGCCACGAACAAACGAAGGAAAATCAAAGTGCACATAAAATATTCCTAATTCATTTTACTGAAAAATATTGATTCCCTACGTCAGATTCAGAAGTTCCATACGTTGGTGTCACGGGGAAAATATAAGATATCTGGGTCTCTGTGTCTTCGCTGATGTAAACAGCTCAAAATAATTCAGAGAGCCTTCCGTAACGATCTCTTCAAACTTCATAGTAAGAAACTGATCTTTCCACCACGCTAGATGAGGCAAAACAAAGATCCATCCCCTGCCCTAACCTTTAACCTTCCAACTGACCTGGCTGTGATCTAAAACAAACGAAATTACGCATGCACATCAAGAACTTGCCTGAAAAGTCTCGGGTTTATAGTTGGATGAAATATTGACAAGACATGCACGTTGCAAGCACATATCGTTACTATTGACCCGCTGGCAATGAGTTATATTTGAGTGACGACATGTTGGTGTTTAGTTGGATGGTTCTAAGATAGGGAATTACCTAAGGAGGTTTCCTATCAAGACACTGGGCATATTGTCATGATATTGAATGTGACGGCTCCGATCGGTTCCCTTTAGGCCTGGAAGCTATGGAATCAATTGAATCAAGCAACCTCGAAAGAAAATTCTGGCAAATGAATAATGTATGTTGGTTAGGATGCAGAAGAATCAAAGTCAGGGGAGCGTTGGCATATTCAAAGCTTTGTAATTCAGAGAAACAAGCTTTGCTTGGAAAGAAATTGATTCATACTAATTTTTACGCAGCCCCTGATATAACTATCTGGGTTTATATCCTAGTCACACAACTGATCACATATACACAGAAAACCCTTCACCCACGTTTTGTATGCCGAAAGGACGTCCAGCAAATAAACAATCACGATTGATTTATAAGTTTTTGAAGGTTCTTTGACCAAGATACTGTGGTGAAGGATATCAAAATGAGTCATTTAAGCTTTCGTTGTTGGAAAGTAATCGACACAAGGTGTAATGAGAGAGAAGGAAAGGGTTAGCACCACTCATATGACAGCTTGCTACGAAATATATGTTGGGAGTGTTTACTCACTTTTTGCCTCATATGGTTTGATTTGATATTCTGCAAGTGATAAATCGATATATCTGAGTTTATCCAGATCTCATTAGGTCACCCACATCTGGAGGACATTTTGACATGTTGTAGATTCTCTGTTATCTGGAGGAGTCGATGGAATAAATTGGATCAACCATTTTCTAAAGGAAATCTGGAAAAAAACAAATAATGATTTGAAATGGCGGGAATAGATGGAGGGACGCTCGAATGATCAGAGCATCACAATTCTTTTTTTCCAGATGACAAGCGTTGTTTGAATTTTAAAAAAGTAGCCATACGCGTAGCGTATGATATTTTGATTGCATTAATTTAAAAAAAAACATCATGATCATCATGATCATCATGATCATCATCATCATCATCATGATCATCATCAATGACGACAGTCTTTTTCCTCTGTCACAGACCTTTACAAGGATTTCCCAGATCTCTTTATCATGAACAGTGCAAGGCATAATCTTCCACAATTTTTCTAGTTCATTCTTCCATTTTGTATTTTGCCAGCTTCCTTGGGGACTTATTTCATGAGTTTTGAAGTCTTTGGTTGCCTCCCATTCTTATCATTTGAGTTTTTTTTTTCAATTGATTTTATGGTGTTTTGTACTCCTGTTATTACGTTATATATTTTACCGTCTTGTAATGTGAGTTATAGTATTATTCTATCACATGCACATTGCATGATTCTCAGTTTGTGGTGTGACCCCTTGGTTAAGTTCCATATTTCAGGTCCATTAATGACTATCGGGAGAATGCATTAGTTTTTTTTTACTTCTTTTTTTGACTCATGGTATTTTCTTGGTCTTTGATTTCGGTTTGCATTGCCAAAAGCTTACCATTCAATAATGATTCTTTGTTTGATTCCTCCTTCTATTGGGAATTTTATTGAGATTCGTTGTCCTGACTTAACACGGTTGTTCACTTTCTCCAGTTATGTGTTTTTGATGTTGATCATTATGTGTTTATTTCTGATGTGATTGTTGCACATAATACAAATATTATTTCAAATAGTGAGATCATCAACTTTTGAATGGGAAGTTATGTCAAGGGATAGAGTATCACTCCTTATCCTTTGTAAAAGCTTAGCGTAGGATCTGCAAGATGAGTTAAGGATCAAAGTATCTCTTCCCAGCTCACAGGAATGAATATTTTTCACTGTTTCTGCTCAGATAATCTCATTCATCTGGAGGGGAAATATAGCTGTAAAGGATATCTCGATTGTTCCTCCGAAAATATGAATCAGAATGTAGTGAAGAAACCACGTAACAAGTAACTGATCAATGTTTGGATAGAAAATCACCTTTTCTTTTGTAATCTGTGAAAGAAAATACAAAGACAAGACTGTGTGTGTAACGAGGGGGATTGAAGCTGATAACTATCGGTCAATGAGATAGGAATACGGAACAAGCAAGTTAGTCATTTTGTAACTGTTGTCCTGTCTTTTCCGAAGTTGATTCCCTCATTAAACGGAGAACTCATGATATCGTACAATAATAATTATGAATATTGCTTTTCATCAAATTTCTTATCCCTTTTTTTCTACCATCAAATACTGTACAAGCCAGACGTTATAAACCTTACTTAAAGTAAAGAGATGTTTTTTTCTCTGACTGCTTTCATGTGAAAAAGTTTACAGCAGTTAACTGTTTTCATTAGCCTACATACACTTGATTTCAATGATGGCTTACAATTTGGTGTCACCTTTCCCTCCAATCTTTCTGCTTTTGGTAATATACGAATTGTTTGGGTCGGATTTCTAAATTGAAACGAAAAAGTTAGGAAATATTCAAACAATGCCAATGCTTTTTCCTGGATTTAAAGTTTATGTAAATGTAAATGAACAACTTGAAAAAAAAGATATTCATTCCACAAGGTCTATCTTGAAAGTATCCAGTTTTTTAAAATCGATACAAAAATACTTTATATAGTGCGAATGGAGACTTAGCTCCCTTCAAAATACTCTCCTTGGGACTTTCACAATTATTCTGGCGTTCCACTCTTCAAAACGTTATGCACATCAAGTCTCAGTATAGGTATCAGCTGTCTGATGTTTAACATATGAAATCAGAAATTGGATGGGCACAATTTATCAGTGTAAATATGAGGATCATTCGATCTTACTTGATAGCAACCCACTGTAAACTGAGTGACCCCACGGGAGAGTTCTTACCCATGCGTGCGCAGTGAGGTCTCATCTACTTGATAACACAAATGGTTTCCAGTAGATTCGAAATAACTGGATACATCGTGCGTTAGAAAGATTCGAATGGATTCTATTTTTTCAAATCATTTTATGAGAAGCATCGATTCGCCGATGCATGCTTCTTGGTACGTCTGTATCCAGGCTCAACATATGGGATATATTTCTAGCTCTAGCTTGATTAGTTTCATAAAGAGTTGGACAAAGGCCAAATTATCAATGCTACGGTCTCTCGTTCTAAATTGTATGCCATAAATCAGGAGAGTCCGCTTTTGATAGATCCCTGGTTTGTTCACATAACAAAAAGACAGGATAATTAAAAAGAACGTCGATTCATGGACACAGGCAAAAAATAATAGCAGAATCATTGGAAAAAAAAAGAAATTAATAGAAATAATGTAAATAAATACAAAAAAAACATGAATGATAATCTTGAATCAGAATGTAATGTTGAACTTTTGGAGACGGAATTAAACAAATGTTCAAAGTAAAAATCGTTTTATTCATTTATTTTGAACATGATCATCATTATTGATTGAGCAGTACATCCATTATGAAACTTCCAACCCATGGTTCTGAAATATGCACCGTTATCATAGAGAACGGATTCTCAATGCCAAATATGTTGGTGATTTTTTCCCTTGGGGCTTAATGAGAAGATCATATAAAATTAGATCAGGGCAGAGGTCATCTTACCTGTCGTTGTTTCCCGTTGTTTGTAGCTTCGATTCTAATTGGACCTTCAAGTATACGAACTTAACACATATGTTTGGTAAGGAGCTGATTATTCAAACGAGGAAAAATTAGACGCCAAAGCATAACATCAAGTTCGTGTAAAACATAAAAGTATTGACGAAAATTACAAACTATTCTGGGGAATAATGACACAAAACGATTCTCTTTGGCTTTTCTTTTCATTTTGTTTTGTTTGGTATAAAGATACAAAGCTTTCCAGACTATAAATAAGAAATAAGATAAGATATAATTGTAACATATTGTCATTGAAGATAAGTACGTATGTGTCCTGAATAGTGTTTATGTTTTAAGACAGAAATGTAAAGCAAGTTGAATCTCGGTGCCAATTCCGTTCCGTAACAATAATGATTGATGAAAATCGGGAGATAATCTTTATCATACTTACTCTTAGGTTATAACTGTGTATTATAAATAGTATCAATTTTACGGACTTCTTTCCTATACACATTTGAAGACGATTTGTGACTCCATTATGATATGTTTTCAAACGCAGGTAGTCACGCCATCCTCAACTCTTTATCCGTTTAAGTTAAAAAAATAGATGGTCATTCACCTTTGAGATTAATTTAAGCGAAAGGCAACGACTCATCATAACCATAAGCTTTTTTTAGCGTCTGTCTATGATCATAGACCTTTCCAGAGATTTGCCAGACCTTTCTATAATAGGTGTCAGTTTGAAGGTCAATTTTTTGGTCAAATTCACTGTTTCAGCCTCATAGATGACTACTAGGAAGATACGTCGGTTGTAGACCCTTTTTTGATACTAATAGGTTTTTCATGTTCTTAATTGTTGAACTTGGTCTACCGAAAGCTTGATATCCTGGAGTGGTTCATGTTTTGACTTTTTTCTCCTATTATCCTTCCACAGAATTCATTGGGATACCTTGGCCTTGGTAGATGTAGTGATATACTTTTTCCAGGTTTCAAAAAAGGCTTTTAGCAGTACGAACTGATTTTATATCATTTCTCTCGGCTTTTTTTTCGAAGCTTTGATGCCGTGTTCAAAATAGGACGTCAAAATTGCCAGAATCATCATTTGATATCTGAAACTACAGATTCAGCTGATTAGTATTAATAATGATATGCTATATCTAAAATTCAAAATAAAGTCATAGAGAGTCTTTAGATGTGAACATGAAATGAGCTTTGGAGCGAAATACTTTTGATGCAATACAATATAATGATGAGATACCTTGGTTATTATAGTGGTAGAGGGACAGAATAGGGAGTAGAATTACTACAGTAGCACCGATGAAGGTTATAGATATGGCACGACTTGTTGCAAAAAGGCGATTAACAGATCGGAATGTTTTTGGATTTGGAAGTCAGACGATGTTTAGTGAAAATTTATTTGTGCAGATGTATAGAGGGCGATGAGGGTAGCAGGTGATACTGACTGGGTCGATGGTGGATTTATTGGGAGAGATTGTAATTTGAAATGAAATCAGGGCCTGGAAAAAGGGGGAGAGAGAGCGTGCAAAAGATTAGTTACGAAACTTTGCAAAAGGGAGAGAGGCGTTCACAGTCGAAAAAAAATGAAATAATGGAATGAACAAGAGAATAAACATCGAATGAAAGAGAAAGATTTGAAAAAAATTGCCAAAATATAAGTGAGCTTGAAAGGGATGAGAGTCGAAAAGAAGGAACAGGGGGTGAACAAAAAGAAGAAGAGCAGGAAGAAAGAAAGGGGGAAACCAATGAACGAAGTGGGAAACAAAGGAAGACAGAAAGGGGAAAGAATGAGTGACAAAGTGAGAGAAATAAAATGATTAGAAGAAATAGGGAAATAGGAGATGATAGAATGAAGAAAAGGTGGAATGAAAAAGAGAAGAAATGGCGAAAGTAAAAGAATGAGTGAAGAAAAACTGAACAATGGGAATCATACAGAAGAAGGAAAATGAAGAGAAAGGAAAACTAAACGAAGAAAAGAGGACGAAAAAAACCTCCAAGAAAGGAATTATAGAAAAGAAGGACGAAGAAAAAAGCACTGATAAGGAAAGAACGAAATAAAGAGGGAAAAGAAAGAAAGAAGGAAGAATAAAACTAAGCTAATAATTAAAGATAAAAAAAATCAGAAGATAAAAAGAGAAAAAACAAGTTTCATGGAAATGAAATTGATAAATCTATCGATAATGACAATAGATATTTGAGAAAAAGAAACAGTAACGAAAACAAGAAAAAAAAATGTTGCTCATTCTTTCGTTGTAATTTTCGGCTAAGGTTACGATTCAACAAGGAGTCGGAACAAATGAGATATTTTCCCCACGTCACCGACGCCGTAGATTCTTTAGTTGAAGATACAAAAGTCATTATTTATTTCGATGCGATACAGTTGTGTTCAGGGTGATATTTTTTGGATAAGATTTTTTTGAAAACTTTGCTTGAACTCTTTTCCAATCTTTTTTCTTTTTTAGCTTTTGATTTTTTTCCATTATCAGTTGGAATGATTTAAAGTCGAAGGAGTCCCAGGACGGATATCAGTTAAGAAAAAACAAGCACGCTTTATTTTTTATTCATTAACTATTTTTTTTTTTCCAAATTTCAATCCATTCATTATTCGTCGAGTGCATAACCCTCCGCCAATTTAGGGACCCCCGAATTCAATTTGAAGAGAAAAACACGAAAAAAACGAGACAAATCCCAAACCGACTTGATTTTATGAGTTTGGAGTTGTGGAGCCAGTACTTGCTCCACCTGAGGCCTGCTACCGTATTTAATACGGTCAGCGTTCGCAGGTAAGATCCATGGATACACGTTGGCTTTTTAGTTCACAGGTTTAATATACTATCTCTTTTAAATGAAAGCTATATTATAAGCCTTTACTGTTGCCAGCTTAGATATTGCGTTACTGATTTTCATCATCATCATCATCATCATCAATCTTTTAACATCCGTCGTTGGACATAGACCTTCTATGTCCAACGACGGACGTTAAAAGACTGATGATGATGATGATGATGATGATGATGATGATGATGATGATGATGATGATGATGATGATGAAAACTGGTTTTAGATTCTTCAAAAAAGTGGAATTCAAGGGAAATAATTAATAGAAACTATTAAAACTTTGATTTTTTTTTTACTCATGTATATCTGATTTCTACAAAAAGCTATTGAAATAAAGAGCTTTCAAACTGGACACTGCATGGCCTTGTGTACTGACTGATATTTTTGGCAAATGCCAACTCTAGATACAGGCAAGTTATTGAGTAATCGTCGTACATGGGCACACACGAAAATTTCTTAATTTGAGTGAGTTATTCCAACAATATACACAGGAAAAGATGACCCAGCACATCATCTTCTACCATCAAAATACAGATGTAGAAAATGTAGAACATAATGATGAAAAAAGTAGCAAGTCTTCAGGACATATGGACAATATTGATAGTTGATTCAACAGCTAACTTGTGAAGATCCCAGGGAATCACATAAAATGTAGCGAATAAAGATTACAGAGCCACCAAAGATATGTATTTTCTCACACATAATGTCCCTTGAAAAGTGTTGGCTCGACTTGTACGAATACGTTCGTTCAATAATAATAAATTGGAGGACAAGAAATCCTTTAAGATTTTGAACAATATAATTGTGAGTACAGATTGGAGCCTATGTTTGTACATCAGAGATTGTGTGACGAGTCCACAAATACAATTAATAGGAAGCAAAACAGGGGACTATAATGACATTTAGCATAGTAGGTTTTATCTTTGCAACTGAGAGATCCTCTTAGGAAGTGGTTCCTCGTTTAATATACAAACCTGAGCATGAAGCTGGCAGTTGTACCCATCAGTACTAGCACAATAGCGCTCTGACGGGCTTTTAAAGGAGGTTTGAAGAACTACAAGTCCAGGGAAGAAGTAAAACGATCCAAACGATAGCACTACAAAAACCAGGAAGCACCCAGAGAGTGCATATATCTGCCAACGCCGTATACAAACTAAAAACACTGAATGAAAAAAAAAAGATACGAACAAAAAAATCACCAATCCATACTACTACTACTACTACTACTACTACTAATGATAATTATGATAATACTGCAGCTGCTACTATTCTTTCTCCACCTACTACTATCCCCTCCTCCAACTACTGCAAAACACTCTCTGTACATTAGTTTTTCCATCTACTTACGTAATATATCACGTGTTTGTCCAAATAATTATTTTATATCACTTGTTAGAGGAGATTACTATTAGATGCTGAATATATAGTAGTACTTGCTCCATGTGAATGGGCGATAAATCCAGGTTAATTCTGGTTGAACACAAACAAAAACATTCACAGTAACATTCTGATATTCTATATTGATCTAAAAATGGTCAAAGCCAATAGTATAATTTTTCAATTTGATTCCACTCAATCGAGACAAAGACCAACGTAAGGCTATTTATTAGCAATGTTCTTTTATTGAGTTAAATCAAATAAATTCTCATTACTGTCTATTCTGGGAAATTGTCTTATTCAATCGAATTAATTTGAGGTTTGAGTTCTACATTTGATCCTTTTATAAGTACAATGGGAAAATGTATTCAGATCTTGTTGCCACTTTTTGATGACATGAGTAAACCCGTGGAAAAAAAACGAAAAGGAAGAAGACCATGTAGATATGTATGCAGGATTGTTTGAATTTTTTTTTATTTATTACCAATAAAAACCGATGCAGTGCAGTCTGAATCGTGTGTCTTTGAGCATATCTCATTCCACCAAATCCCAATAAAACACGAAGTTACATCTGCGTCCCCCCAAACGGGTTGATCCAACGATTGGTTTAGCCAATAGGTCACCTCCTTTTTTTATCATGATCGGTGTCTGTACCTGCGCCAGTCACTCTGGAACCAGGGATATAAAATAAAAGTTAACAGACTATCACATTTGGAACAGAAGAAAAAAAGAAATTTATAATAACATGATCACACGATGATTCCTAGTTCCCTTTGCGTGAAATAGAGATAACACCTCCAGGTCTTAAAACGAACGAAATATTACCCCCTCATTCAAGAATAGTGGACAAAATATGTGAAACTTTATTTCTATGGAGTGTTTGAAAGTTTCACACGGTCGTCCACTTGATCTTAAAAACAGCGTACAATGGAAAACTATTGAATGGTTAAAAAAATTCAAGGTAATAACAGTATAACTATTGAATTTAATTTTGTTTTCTTCGATATGGGGGATAACATTTAGTTCATTTTAAGACCTATAGGTGTTATCACGTTTTTATACATGGGAGCTATTATTCCAACTTATCTGATTTTCGTATGTTCACTCGTGTGTTTGGTACCATAACAAACCAAACGTTGTAGCAGGAATTTTATATCAGACCAATACTGTCTGAATACTCTTAGTTAAATGAATTCGATTTAAGCAAATGCCAGTTCTCTGAAGCCAACTGTTTCCAATAATTTTAAAGCAAATGCGAATTGCAAAATGATATCTGTTCAAATTTGGAAACGCTATGTCTATTCGTCGGTAATTATAGAGTCATTCTCGAAGTTTCCAATTGAGATATTGAGAGTCTGAAATCGGAACGCCAATTCGAATAATGGCATCGTTAATCTTTGATTACTAGCCACAAATGAATGCTACCATGCTATCAACAATTTAAGACATACCCGGATTAAGCGTTGTCGTGTAAAATATATCTATATTCCGAAGAAGTGCAGTTCCGGCCCCAAATTGACATCTACTGACCTAAAATAT
This sequence comes from Thysanoteuthis rhombus, assembly GCA_963457665.1. Taxonomy (NCBI): domain Eukaryota; kingdom Metazoa; phylum Mollusca; class Cephalopoda; order Oegopsida; family Thysanoteuthidae; genus Thysanoteuthis; species Thysanoteuthis major. The sequence goes on from OY735213.1 coordinate 6,512,103, forward strand.
TAGTTCCACCGGTCCCATGTTCATTTTTGAGTCATGTTATCCTTATAGAATAATTTTCAGTCCCCAGTTTCCTAATGTTCGGTCAGTCAGAAAGCACATTCAAACAAACGTTTTCTGGCTTTATAATTATACATATTTGGCGTTAATTTACAAATTACAGTGAAAATACAATGACATAGACATAACTTCATATGTACTGTTAGCAAAGCAACAGTTATTTACCGTTTATATTCATAGAATGAGTATTGATAATCAAGAAAGATCAAACAGATCTGAATGGCAGGCTAGAGATCTACTACTTCTTTTTTTGTGTAAAGATCTAACAAGGACAGTCTCTTGACATGTATATAAAATCTAGGAAATATTGCTTATCAATGAATCGAGTGTAACTTCAATCTCCAAAATGTATTTTATTTATCATCATCATGATCATCATCATCATCAATCTTTTAGCGTCTGTCGTTGGACATAGATTTTTCCCAGGATTTGCCACAATTCTCTATCATGGGCGTTGCAGAGCCAGTATTCCCTGAATCGGTCAAGTTCATCTCTCTATTTTGTGTTCTGTCGGCCTCGGTTTCTAATTTGATCCCTGGGGATCCATGTTGTGAGACGTGATGTCTATCGGTTGTCTTTCATTCTTGCAGCATGGCCTGCCCATTGCCATTTAAGTATTATGATAGTTTCAATATGTCACAGACACCAGTTTCCTCGCTTACATACTAAGCTGTCTTGTGATCTCTCCATGTGAGGTTGAGCATGATTCACTCGTGCACACGTTGCATTCTTCTCAGTTTGCAGGTCTGTGTTTTGTTACTTAATTTATAAAAAAAAACGATACTTTATTATCATAAACTAAATAAGAATATTACTTTTTTATTAAACAGAATGTAAGTGGCAATTTTTTTGCATCTAGACTCAAAAAAGATCTTGTAGTTCAAGATGAAGAAAAGCACTGTGCAAAATATATCATTCACATGTCGATTTGTCAGTCGATAATGGCACTTTGCAGAGGCTAGTGCATCTAGAAAAAGAAAGATGGAGAACAACAAAACGAAAAAAATGATGGAAAAAAATCAGAGAAATAGCAAGAATAGTGGTGGTGTCTATGTCAGTTTTGGTACTTTTGGCATCAGCCTCATTATCGCCATGGTAAAAAGACGCCATGTTTACGCGCTATTTAGTCTGACTGATGGGCGCCTGCGCATAAAAAGAAATCAGAGAACAGAGGAGAGATGCTGCAAGACCAACAAAAAAGAAACGTTTTTGTTTTTTTATCTTTAATTCTATTTTTTGATCAATCGTATCTCATGCCCTTGTCTGTTTTAATGCATGGCATCTTTGATTTCTCTACGCAACTTTCTTCTGCTTTTGGGTTAAGTCAATAATAGCAAATTGCTTGCTGTTTGGAGCCAGACATGTATGGAGAGTATTTTGCTAATATTGCCGCAGTTAATGAAGTGAAGAATGAACGGAGCGGAAATTCGTTGGAGACCTAGAAAAGGGTTGAAGAATTGTAAGGGAAAACAGGGTCAAAATGAAGATACATTATGATAAAGAGAGGAAAAAGGGGAAATAAGAATAGCAAAATAAGAGAGAAATGTGGAAGACTGATAAAAAGTGAGAGAAATAAAAAGAGGTCTCTAAAGCTGTGGAGAATGAACAGAGCAGAAAATTTAAGAGAAAATGAGAAGAGAGAATAGAAGCAGAAAAAGGGAGAATGGGACCGAGACATTTGAAGCATGTTTCCTATTAAACCATTAGAGAATCTGAATCTGAAAAAAAAAAAAAAGCATTAACGCCACTGAAGACAATCCAAGAGACGAGTTAAGTATAAACTGATATTGTATATTGAACTCCCTAAAAATCATGTTCAGTCAGGAAAGTTTGCCCTGAAGCAGCCTACTCGTTATTTTGTCTCACAGGTTTCAAAACAAGCGATTCGATTCTAGTTTTGGTCACAATATTACCCGAGTGATTGGAGTTGGTTCTTTACTAAACTTTGGTTAGAGTACTATCTGGAACAAAATTGAAATTTATTTAGTTAAAACATTCTATTATTAACCATTGTCAATATGTAGGTACATAATACAATATATCAACTCATACACACGCATAGTTTTTTCTCTATATATATCCTCCCCAAAACTGTTATGCATATAAATAATTTAGCAAAGTATACTGAAAAAATACAATGAATTATGATAATACTCTGAACAGTGAAGTTTTGAACTGGGTAGTTTTGCACTATTCAGAGAACACATGCATGCACACACACTCACGCGTATATATATTTAGAGAGAAGTAGTTTTGATCTATTGGCTTTTGTGGCCTCATGGCAGAGAGAAATTTAAATAGATACAAAAGAATATCAAAGGGAAACCTGACAGGAGAGAAAAAAGGAAAACTTTTCTCAATAATCAATGCAAAATTATTTCCGCAAAGATCGAATCTTTTTTTCTTTGTCGCAAATATGGAAAGAGAAGAGGTTGAAAACCAAAACCACTGTCATATCTTCGGTAATGGTGTTCGGACCGGACGACAAACAACAAAGAAACAATGGCGTCACAGACATCGTTGAATTAGAGAGAGAAGATTTCAAAGGCGGAATAAATGTTGGGAAGGGGAGAGTTTGTTAGTACGTGCTTCCGGACATAGACCAAGTACAAAATGAGGTCCAATGGTAATAATTAGATTTTTCCAGTTTTGATGCTTTTATCTTCAATTCTTTTACTCTAATTTAAAACAAAAACGATGTGGTTTTTACGTATTTTAGTTTAATATATTTTCAATTTCTTGATAGAACTACGTAATTATGATTTTAATCTCTTTTCTTGCATTCCCCTCTTGTCTTCCCTCGTTGAAACGAAAGAAATAGAGTTTACTTGTGTTACTACTTTCATCTTGATTTTAGACGAATACGATTGATTTTTTTTCTCTGGGATTTAGTTGAATTTTTTTTTGTTTCCAAATGGGACCACGTAATTATAATTATGATCTTTTTTCGTCTTTGTTTTTGATCGAAGAAATAAAATAATGCAAGAAACGAAAAAGAAAGCGGAGAATGTATGAAAAAGGATGGAATTGATGAACGAATTGAAAATTGAAAAATGATTGAATTGAAGGAATAAAAAAATGCATATGAAAGAAGTATATAGCGAACTTGGAAAGGATGAAGAAGGAAAGACGAAGAAAACGATATAGAAAAGAAAATACGAGAGAGAGAAAAAAGAAATGGAATGAATTGATGAAGGAAAATAAAAGACACGAAGAGAGTAAATAATGAAAGAAATTACGAAAGAAGGGAATCCAATAAATACCAATGAGAATGTATATAAAGAAGACTGAAAGAACAAACGATGAAGAATAAATAGATAAAGGGAATTTATAGAAACAAGAATATAATGGCGTCAAAGGCATGGTTGAATGAGGAGGGAAGATTTTAAACGATTTTTAAAAGCAGGTAAAAAGTGGGGAGGAAAAAGCTGTGATGGAAATTAACGTGACGAATACAGGGGGTATACAGCATGGGGAAGTTCCAGTATACCTTGTCCCCCACCCCGAAAATGCTGCATTTTTGAATATCCATACTCTAAAAACCATTTTGATCACTGGCAAAGAGTCAAAGATATGAATAGAATGTTCAATGAAGAACCATGGTCAATATTTGATTTTTCCAATACCTTTTTTAGAATTTCTTTGGTGTTATGACGAACTGTTTTGATCAATTAAAAAAATTTGGCCCTTTATGTTTTAATTTTTGAGTTGAAAAAAAATTCTTTGCGCATTTAAAATGAATATATTTTACGTTTTTTAAATAAATTCTGAAACAATCTTGCTTTTTGATTATACTGCTTTTGGTTTGTCAATTTTTTTCTCTGTCTTTTTTTTTTATTTCCCTCCTTTTTTTTCATTTCCTTATTTTTCTTTTCCAATTTTACATCTGCTTCCTTTTACTTCTCTGCATTTTATTTCTTACTTTCTATCTCTTCTTCTTTCCATTTTTCTTTTCTTTTTTTTCTTCTTCAGTACTTTTTCTGTGCTGTTTTCAACCAACTGAACCACCGTTTTGCACAGATTCCAGCTAGTATGTATATTTGTACATGAACACTAAAAAAAAAGGATTCAGTTCTGAATTATATAGTGATTAATTGTAAAACCAATAATTTTTTTTTCTCAACAATTTTACTTTAAAACATTCCTGTAAGTCCATTACTTATACCAGCCAATTTTGTACCAAATTAGATTGACTAGCACCGGTGCTTGAGGGAGCGTAGTGAGAAACTCTGTCAGCCGTTTTATAGAATAAAGTCCATCACGAATCTATACTTGTGCTGGAAAATGTTACGATTGCTAGCGTAGATGAAATTCCAACAGACAACGCTTTTATTCATTTTCGTAGCAATACTATTGGAAAATAAATGCATCTTACGTCTTTTGCTCTATTCCATATAGCTTTTCAGAAGGGTCTCAAATCAGTCTAGTTGTTAGTTCTTTGCAGCTTTGCCCGGAGGAGACATTAATGCTGTCAAAAATTTGAAAAAAATTGCAAGATAGAGCATGGCATTTTAGGACTGTTAGTTCCAACCAGACCAACATTTCTATGACTAGTTGGACTTGATCTGTTAGTTTTATTAAGTTATTACTCTCAAGCTTCAAGAGTTAGAGCCTTCCCTTTTGATTTTTGTGATAGGAACTAATACAATGAATCCTGAAATTTCTGGTCTAGAATGAAAAACATGTTGACAGTAGCTTTCAGTGAGGATTGACAGAGAACATCCTGTCATCTCTCGACTGGTACAAAATCAGAAATATACAACTCGACGTGAGGATTAGATTCACTACAAAGTACAGAAGATCGGTGGATCCAGCTTGCCAACTAAATGCTTAGGGCAGGGGTTGCCAATCTACGGCCAGTGGGATAAATCTGGCCTGTAGTCTCATTGTAACTATTTCCATTGAATGTGTGATGCTGCATACAAAATTTCATAAATTTATCAGTTCATCTTTGGTTTTTGGACAATAAAATTCAATTGAAAAGAATGAGAGAAAGTCTCATGTTTGTTGTCGGCTCAAACAAATCAACCTTTCGATGCTTGAATTTTTAATATCCCTGCCCTTTCAACACTCGAACACAATCAAACATTAACCCCCTCCCCCCAAAAATATATATATAATAGTTTTCATTGGTTGATTGAGCATGAAAAAATTATATTAGTATATACTCCTATAATGAAAATGAGAAAAACACTGAAAAAATATCAAAAACAGAATGTTGCTTCGTGTGTCCATCTTTTATTTTCTTCTAATCGCTTTTACCTGCAAAGTATAAAATCATTAATGAAACGGACTTCCTCCAAAAAAAGATGCCAAACCCTGCTTTCATTCATCGGGTGAATATGCATAATCTAGTACAAAGTCAAATGAGTCGGGTCCTGCAATAACGTATTAGTTACCCTTTCTGTCAATTGTCTTCTACGATGACCGTAGCATCTTTTCATCGGGGCAATGGATCCTGCTACACTGCCATGAGTTGGGCTAGAAGCGTTTCAAGAGCATGAACGAAACCTCATTGTTTTGATTTAGCTTCGTAAGTACCCGCATCCAATAGAACATAGATGGCATGAATTATGCCAACAAGTTTGCTCTGCAGAACATCAATCAAATAATTTGCAGCAGACAAAGTTGTTGAAATTCTGTTGTAGTAGTTCTTAACCTTATTACACTCCCTGTTCTTCTTCCGATGATTGACTCTACCTCCTTGCACCTGCACATCTTCAACCGAGAAATTAAGTTAAAAAGCATTCTAAAAAATATGAGACCAACCATTATCATGTTATGTTCATTGTGATATTGTGCAAACACTTACTTGAGAGAATTTTCAAAATGCCCATGAACTGCAGCGTATAAGTCGAAGTTCTTAAAAAAAAAATCTCTCCAAGACTAGATCTTGACTCATTTGGACATTGTGAATTATCGCCAAAATGTAATTGCCTAGATAGAATTTTTAGTAAAAGAATCATGACGTCGATTCACGAGCAGCAATTCACAGTACATCATTCTTAATTTTAGCTGGGTGGTGACTCATACTGTAAGCCTCAATCTGAAGCTGAATTTTTAGCAGAAAACGTTGAACTGACATATATGTTGTAATTTACGCTAATCATAATAATTCTTACTTTTTTCCTCGTGGGCTCATGCTATTTCAAGAGATTATCCATACCCACGCCCCCTGGTTGAGTGCCACTGTTTTCCAGTATAATGAAAATTCCAAATATTGGTTTTCCCGTCGGAAAATTATTAAAATTGATACCAAATGAGGCATACCTTTTTTTCAATAGTGTCTGTAATTCTTATTGTTAGGTTGGCAATCTCAGGGGTTTCATGTTCTTTTATTCTTTATTTAAATTCAATTATTTTCCTTCCAAATGTACGTAAATGTAAAATCATTTGGCTGACGCCAGAGGGACGCCATCGGCGAAGAAAAATGGAATCGAGACGACGAAAAGAAACAAAAAAAGAAAATTAGAGTTATAATTTTTTTCATTTTACATTTTCCAATGAATCTATTGGGATTAATTATGTATAAAATTAGTCTGCTTTTTGGTAGACAATAGATAATCTGATGACACAGAATTTTGGACTGTAGGATTGGTAAAAGAACTGATTCTTGGTTTTACCCGTAACTCGAAGACTTCATTTATATTTTTATTCTATACTTTCTTCGTTTTTCATTTTCTTTCCATCGTTTGTTTTTTTCTTTGGGAGTCTCATGATATGAGGAGTGGGACCTCACGAATCCTAAACATAATTTTTTTACATTTTGTAGATACAATCTGAATAATGTAAATACAACTAGTTGTCAAGATTTCTTCTATTTTTCTTTCGAAACTGTTAATTTCTACTGCTTCATCTGATGAGAGTTTGTCTGTTTCTTTTTTATGTCTCATGGTGATTACCCATGGATTCAAAAAAAGTGGTCTAGTTTTTAGTTCAATCATCTGTGTAAGCTAGACTTTGTTTTGACCCAAGCACAACGGAAATGTTATGACAAGTTCACATGATGGGGGAGAAAAAGAAGCCAGTCAGATTCTCTACCAGAACCTATCATTACCAGAAGATACAAAATATACCCCCACTAAAACATAATAAGGAAATCATTCAACATCGATGGAACTGATCACAAAACCATAATGTATCGTCTAAGGATTAATTTACAATGAGTGCAACCCTAACCTGACAACAATTTAGTTATATCAAATTACATTAAAGCAATCCGTCTCCTAAGAGAAACTTTCAACAGTATGGAGCTAGTTTCTTCTGTTAGTCTCTATTCTGATCGAGACGCAGACTTTATTCCTACAAGTTTTTTTTTATGACCACTTCCTTACTTCCCAAACACTTTTTTTCCTCTCTACTTTCTCATTTTGACATCCAACCATTCATCTTGTTTGGGTTACATATGTTTCTCAAGTTAGGAAAATTAGTGCAATTCACTCAGTAGAAACTGTCACATTACCGATGTCTTTTGGCAGTCTGTTGAGTTAGTTATTATCAAATAAGTACAGAAAAGGGTGATCAATAAACAAATTTCTTCCCTCTGCTTTTTCCGATAAATCGTTTTCCTTTTTTCTACTTTAAACATTTTTGACCAACTGTTCTCATTTTAAATACTCTTGAAATGCCAGAGTCTCACTTGAAAATTATTTGTTTCCCCCCTTTTAAAGTTCTTTTTCTTATTCAATCAGGTTTTCCAAATCATTGTCAAGCTTCAATCAAAATAAGAGTTGATTTGCCTGTCTCACGTAACAAGAACAGCAAGAACAATCCTCATCAAATTTAAAGGATCAAACTGTTCAATGTTTGTCTATCACGCCACTATGTACCAACCCTATATATGAAATCAACATCTATGTACCGTAATTTGAATTCATTACCATATAATTGGAACAAACACACACACACACACACACACACACACACACACACACACACACACACACATATACATATATATATATATATATATATATATATATATATATATATATATATATATATATATATATATATATATATATCCTTTTTTTCTAAAAGAAAATGGTAATAATTATCTTCCATCAGAATCGGAGTATTATTTGAATTTGAACCTGAAGAAGTCAGGTTTGTTCATTTTGTTTGTTCGATTTGAGCCCCCAGGGCACAAAAAATTACATTCGTATGCATCAGATGCGTACACATCGGAACATAAAAAACGTGCTGTCTTTCATTCTACATAGCAGACACTGATAATTTTGACGAATTATAAATACAGAATATAAGTATGACCAATCCGGCTGCTACAGGATCACACATAGGTTCGGTTTGATCTGACCTGAATTACCGGCAGGGAAGGTTTAATGTATCTATTAGAATGAAACAAGTCAATGGAATTTTGTGAGATAAATGTTGTAGACCTGTACAACTTGTCGTTTCGCTCCTTGCATAAGACCCTGACCGACCAATCAGTTTGTTATTCATACTGTACATGAATTTTCCTACGTAAGCTATTTTTAAGAACCAACATTATGTTGATTAACCTTCAGATAAATCTTTCTTGGATGAAAAAAGTAGAGAGAGAGTGAGAGGTGGACAGAGAGAGAAAGACAGAGAGAGAGAGAGAGAGAGAGATATAGAGAGAGAGAGTGAAAAATACAGTGTAGACAGACAATGTGTGTGTATTTGGTTTGAACAAGCAATCTATTTAATCGTGGTACTAAGGTGAAATCCGATACATACCTGAAATCAAATGAAATAAATCTTACTGCTCTTCCCCCCATTCTCTCTCTTTTTCTCTCTCTCTATCTCTCTCTCTACTTTCTTCATCCAAAATTTTCCTCAAAAACTTATTTGAATTTTTAAAAATTAGTCTCGTATATAATCAATTCTTACCTTATATAAAAAAAGCCCGTAAAATCGGGATTGTTGTATTTCACGATGAACGTTTTCTCACGGTCACCTCCCTTCTATGAAAATGCATTTTTTTTCTCTCAGGACTTTTCAGTTAGTTTAATTTAACCGTTTGACCCAAGATTTCGTTTGATTAATCACAGCTCCTATTTTTTTTTCCCATCTTTGGATCGCCTTGTCTCACAATATCATTTTTTACTCAGAAAGGGAACCATTAGTATTTTCATTGAAGGGGGTTCAATGAAAATACTAATGGTTCCCTTTCTAGCTCTCTAAATACTGCTTGCTTTCCTTAATAAACCTGTTCAATACGATAATTCGTTTAATTAATTACAGATCCCCCTTTCTTCCTTTTCTTCATTTATTTTCAATTTATTCTATTCTTTTATTCTTCTTCTCTCTTTCACTTGCTTCTTTATATTTTATTTCATTCACTCTTTTTATACTTCGTGTCTCTCCTCTTTCCTCATTTTTTTTATTTGACTGATTTTTTTCTCATTCCTTCATTTTTCATTTGTTCTGCTCTCATGGCTTCTTTAATTCAACTTTATGTGTCCTTTTTTTTTCTCATTCTCTATCCGTTTCCTTCTATCCATTATTTTGCTTGTTTGTTTCTTTATTCGTGTTTTTCTCTTCTTGCTTTTTCTTTTCTGTTTGTTTTTTTTTAAATTTACCAATGCTTTTAATCTCTTCCGCTTTTTTTGTTTGTATTCTACATCATTCTTTCTTATCTCTTGTTTTCGTTTCATTTAACTGTTCTCTGTTTGGTTTGTCCGTTTTTTCCTTCCTTTCCTTCCTCTATAAAGACGACATTCAACCCAATTATATACCCATCTACTTTGAACGAGGCAATTATTCATGATTTGTATTCCTTTCGGTGTCAAACTGGAGAAAGATAAAAGGAAATGTTTTCCCAAAATAAGCAGTTTTCTTGAAAGGTTTCGGGCGACTATATTCACTTTTATTATGTGTACATTTACCAAGATATCCATAAATTATTTTACCCAAGGTTTCATATACATTCACCTATATACAGTCTAGATAGATATTTTTTATTCATAAATTTCAGTTGATAGAACAAGAAACTGCAAATTATTGCCTTGACTAGTAGAAAATTTATTCTCTTATTTCTTTCACAAATCTTGTGGAAAATACAGCAATTTTCAGGACTTTGCTATTGAAGTACACAATGTCTGGCATCTTCATTTTAGAAAAATAAAAATGATGATGGTATATATTTGTTTCATTAAACATTTATCCCCAGACATATTTTTTTCTAGTAGACATTTATTGTTATTTATGTTTTACCATCAATTTGAAAAGAAATGAATATGATATTGGAAGTTCACAAACTTGGCGAAAAATATGCATGGGTTATAAGTCTCTTAGACTATATAACAAAAAAAAAACTATTGGGATAATGAGCACCCACTTTAAATGTCTCCTCGGTCAAAGGTGTCCCAGATGTTGAAATGAGACTTAAAACAAATCTTAAGGTTACTTTTTTTTCATTTCAAAAATTTTCAATCATTAATGTACTACAGGTCTGATTATTCATCAAATAGAAGCCACCTTGTGACCAACGTACCTTAACAAAAAACAGATTTGGGTTTGGCACAGGAATTGAATGCAGCAGCACATTGCTCAAATAGGTATCACGAGTCAACACTATAGTGAATAACTGGTTTGTTTCCGGTGGCATTTTCTGGCGGTCGAAAGCATGTCTGGCGATTACTAGAGTGGCATTTATTATTGAACAGAGAGGTAGCATGGAGTTCTGAATTATTTGGTTGTAATCCACCGCTGAGAACCGCTGTTATGCTTTCAAAAGCCTTTGAGGAACAATTATCAGATAAAATACTAGTGTACGAGCGGTATCCATGTTTCAAACGCAGTGACATGTATTGAAAGCCAAAGACGATCTGACTCCAATAGAACAAATATCTTGATATTGTCTTTCATGCAATAAATGAATATCATCGTGAGGCCATTGATGAAATATCTGACCTGACTGGTTTGTCTTGGACTTCAGTTCTGCTTCTGTTAACGGGGGATTTGAAACGAACACCTTCCACAAAATTAATGTCCCGTCGGTTGATAGAGGATTAAGAAAAAAGAAACTGGTCAAACGTATCTTACAAACTGTTGTAGGGAACAAATTCGAAATGACCAGCAATATCTTTTTTAAGTTATGATTTTTGTGAAATTATTTCAGTTATTTTCAAGAACCTAATCGTATAATAGTTTCTGTCGTGCACTTGGTGTAGAGTAATGATTAGTGATATAGCATTATGCAAGGGTTAGATCCTTGGTGTGCCGGCCTAGAATAGTATCCTCTCAATCACTCGATAGAAACGGTCCCGTGATCACAGTTCTCTGACTGTATGCTGTTGGGAGTGATCAATTGAGGAATTGAGTAAAGAGGTGATTCATGAATAAGTAACACTTCTTTGATTTTATTTGAGATTGATCACCAAAAGAGTCAACTTTTTTAAAAAAAAAGGTGTGGACGCCACTGGTCAAAAACTAAGGAAATGTATGTTGAGCTCTGCTCAAACAACTCGAATCATAAAGGGAATTCATAAAGACAACGCAATTTCAAGACGTAATAAGGAAAGATTTCCAATCTTTTACCCCCTTAGTGCAGCCTACATGCTTCGAATTGATGTTTTTTTTAGATACCTTAGCAAATATAGCATCAATTTCTTTTGTGAAAATACAATCAAATTCTCAAATTTTCTTCCAATGTAATTGGTATGTAATTATGAAACACCTTGATTAGTGCATTAAGTTTGGTCCAAAATGTTCAATACTGATTGAAACTGCACGGCACTAGATCTTTTCATAATTCAACGTGTTTTTTCAACTTATACTGTTACTGTGTTTAGCAATATCATGACTGTACTAAATCAAGAACAGAACTAATAAAAATATTATCTAATTGGAAATTTCCTGTATATTGAAACTATTAAGAGTTAGCAATGCTAGAAATGAATTACTGCAGTCTAAATTGGGGTAGAAATTTTTTTATCAATTATATTAATAGATTGATGTTAATAGGAATATTATCAATTGTTTTGCGTTATCGACGATTAAATATGAAGTGATTCGTGATCAAACATAAAAGAACTGATTCAAGATTGTAAATACGTGTCTGATAAATCTGCCGCTTTGGGGGCATTTGCTAGCATCTAAAGCATTGATTGCCGTCATCAACTGACATACCGAAATGTTAGTTACTTCGCTCGCTCAGTGTTGACAATCTAGATGTTGCCCAATTACGTTCTTCCCTTAATCTAGATGTTTCCCAGTTACGTCCCTTGCTCAGTGTTGACAAAGTATATGTTGCCAAATTACGGTCCTGGCTTAGAGCTGACAATCTAAATGTTGCCTAGTTACGTTCTTTCCTCGGTGTTGACGATCTAAATGTTACCCACTTACGGTCTTTTCTAAGTGTAGACAATCTAGACGTTGCCCTCTCATGCTCCTAGCTCAGTGTTGACAATCTCGATGTCCCTCACTTGCATTTCTTTCTCAGTGATCACACTTTACATGCTTTATCTGAATCTAAAGTTTTTTGGTGGGGCGGAGGGTCTAGATATTCAGAAATTGCTATTTAGATGACTTTCAATGAAATAAGTAATATACTTTTCTTTTATAATAAATAAGTTACGATTTAAAGGTATTCAATAGTAATAAAACTAAAATAATTGTATTGTATCAAGTAATATCTAACTTGTATGAACGTTGAAAATTAAAGTCACAATTGATTAATTGTTGATGTGTGATATATGTACTAAATCCTATGTGTATATATCTAGACAATCAAGATGTTTCTAAGTGTTTCAAGATATTTTGTCTCTTTTTGGGATGAACAGTTGAAAACATATCGTGCATTTATGGTATAACTTTCATGCTTACTTTATGATTTTTGATTCTCTCATTCAAATGCTGTACGCTTACTTCTATGTACGTGAATCTATATGCATATACATACATATGTGCATACACTGATGAATACACACACTAGCACACATACATATACACGTATGCACCCTCATACACATGCACACATATGCAAATAAACACATACATACGTATATCCCTACAAAATCTTGATAGTTCCCCGCTTTCGAATTAAACTCATGGTTGCATCCTAGCGACATCTGTTGTAGGTTTTGAGCCAAAAAAAAACAAAAAAACCGATGACAAATCTGAACATAAAAATCAACCAATCAAATCAAAGACAACGCACAACAAAACAAATATGGCCGCTGTGATTCTTTGAGCGTTAGATACGAAGGGAATAAAATGAAATGAAAAAAAAAAAACAAAAAAAAAGGTCTGAGGAAGCAACAAATCGAAGTGCATCCTGGGAAGATACTGATAAAGAAGGTTGAAAAAAGTTAGCGAAAAAATCATATCCAAAGCTAAACGATGTCAGAGAGAGGATAAAAAAGGATAGTTAGCAAGCGATTTCTTTTCTGTAATGATATTTCTTTTTTCTTATCGTCTTTCTTATAGATTCACTGCAATCTCTAGCAACAGATGCCGTCACTGACTGACGTACTGGAATATTATTTACGTCCCTTGCTCAGTGTTGCTAATTTACATTTTTATTTAGATCTAGATGTTTTTCGTGCGACATGATGTCAGATATTACTGTTCATAGATTTTTATTGAGTAAGGTAACCTACTAAGGGTGTGTGAAGTATTTGTTAGTTTCGATATATATATATATATAAATATATATATATATATATATATATATATATATATATATATATATATATATATATAAGAGAGAGAGAGAGAGAGAGAGAGAGAGAGAGAGAGAGAGAGAATCCAAATGTTTATATGTTTTCCAATGTTTTTAATTAAATTTTAGATGTAAACTGGAAAAAAGTTGGCTACGCTGCCACGTAAGTAAAGAACTACCCCGCCTTTGGTTTTAAATTTTGGACTTTTGACTTTTTTCTTCTGTTATTCCAGGAGTTCAAACTTTTATTCTGGTTCTTTGCTGTTTCTCTTGTTCTTTTTTTTTTCGTTTTCAAATAACAGGTTCCTTCCTTCCTTTTTTTTCAGTAAACATCTTATTTATTTATTTTTTTCTACTTATGTTTTCATTCCTTTCATTTATTTCTTACGAGTTATTTCAAAGAAAAAAAGAAAAAAAATGAATGATTGATGGACAGCTTTTTCTGGCAATCCAGCCAAAGTGTCATCATATAAAAGGTTTTTGTGGGCCAAAGGAACGAAAAGCGAACACGACATTAATTAATATTGGAAGATTTTTTTGAGCGTCCTAAAAATAGTGAGGATGGAATGACAGGCTGAGTCTTTGGGGATAATAGCGGTGGGATGCATAGGAGACTCTGTTGTATAATTGAGGGAGAGAAAGACGGCGTGCATGGCCTGTATAATAGTACACGAACAAAAATAAAAGCAGATCACCATTTTTCCCTTTCAACATTTCTTTTAGGAAAGGCAAAAAGGTAGCGTAAAGCAAGCTTTCAAGAAGCAGGGACTACCTTTTATGAATTTGCTCAGATAATCTGTTACAGAAAGAAGGAAGTCAAGATATCATTTCAGTGAAAGAGTGTATTGTGTGTGAGAGGTATTTTTTTATCAGCAAGAGTGTTATCTTGTAGTGGGAGAGTCAATCGTTATATAACAAGAATCGAAAAAATCATACTGTTTATAACATGAGATGATTCTTTAGTTTTTCCTTTTCTTCCATTCCTAACTCGTGTACAACCTATCCTCTTTTTCCCATCCATTTTTTCCTTTTCCTCCTGTGGTAATACCTTCCTTTCTTTTCTTCTTCCATTTTCATTTTCCCCTTCTTCCCTTTCTTTTTTTTCGTTCGTTCTATTCTTTCTCTTTCCTTATTCTTGCTTTCTTATTTTCATTTCCTTCTTCTCATCGTTTCCTTTTATCGTATCTTAACTCTTTCTTCCATTCTCTGTATTTCCTCTTTTTTGTTTTTATTCTATCTTTTTCGTTTTCTGCATGTTATTTTTTCTTCATTTCTTTTTCTCTTGTTTTCCTGCAACTGTTACTTTGTTTATTTTCTATTTTATTTCCCTAAAATTTTGATTCTTGTTTCTTTGTTTTCTTCTCTTCTCACCTACGTACTGCATTTCCCTTATTCGTTTCCTTCTTCCTTCATACTTCACCTTCTTTGTAAGCTTTTACAATCTTCTTCCCACGCTCCATCTCATTGTTTCTCTTTTCTTCTCATCTCGACGTAATTATACCAAGATCACTTCACCAAATATTTTTCTCCTTCCCACCCAACTCCCACAGGTGCATCTACCCATAATTCTATTTTCATTTCGATTTTCTGCGGATAATCTATGAGCATTTTTATACTTTTTTGACCCAGGGAAATAAGAGGGAGCATATTAAATTCAAGGATGAATTTGTCGCCTGTGTGAGGAATGGAAATACGTACACATAATTTTCCACACACACACATACACAAAGACACTCAAACACACACACACACACACATACACACACACAGTCACACACACACAGAGACACAGTCACACACACACACAAACTGACACACACACAAACACACACACAAACTGACACACGCACAAACATACACACACGCACACACACACATATATATATATATATATATATATATATATATATATAGAGAGAGAGAGAGAGAGAGAAATACATACTTAAGTATGCATATGTCCACGCATATATGTATAATAATGCAAGCTTGTATGATAAATATGTAAATGGATTTAAGTCTTCGGTATTCAAACTTGTCTTTTCTATTTTCTTCTTTATATCTCAACATAAATTTACATACATACATGCATAAAGCATATGTATATGCATACACACTTATATACAGTCAAATTTATATAACCTTACACACACACACACACACACACATATATATATATATATATATATATATATATATATAGAGAGAGAGAGAGAGAGAGAGACTCTTATATGAAGACAAATGCACGTTTGTATTATATAAGTATATATGGATATACATATGCAAAACTAAATATGACATAGTGTAGATGGAAGATTTATATGCGAGATTCTTTGAATCAAAAACGTTTTTCAAGAGAAATCAATTATGATCATTTGAAACATTTTTTCCTCAACGTCTTTAAGTGACCATATATATGGATATATGGTTATTATGATTCGACAATGTGAAATAAGGAAAGACAGTTTGGCAACTAAATTTTGCTCTGACCGATTTTTTTTACCGTAGTGAGCAAAAAGACGGTGATGATCGGTAAACAGAGGAATAAACCCCGGCTGGGAATCGAGCCCAAATACTATTTTTCTATGTTGGACTAGGTCTGGTCTGATGCCCTTCACATATACTACCCTTCTCCTTTACCTGTTAGCTGGCAACTCAGTTTATGTGTTCTGTTAGTTGCAGGACTATTTAGATTTTCACACATTTCTGCAAGTATTTTGATCCGACGCCGACAACAGGATAATAATAATGTATATTCTAAGTTTTGAGTGACTCACTCTGCAGAAACTGTCACCTGAACAAAATTCTTTGGACGCATGTTGCGTTGGTCGGATAAATTAGTACATTAGGAAAAAGGGGTGATCAATGAATTCTCTTCGGATCACCAAAAAGTTCAATCAAATTTAAAAAATAAACAAAGGCGAATGTTGCTTGATCCAAACTGAAAGAGATATTTAGTATAAACTTACATAGTAAATTGAGCCAACTGCCATTTAAGCAATAGGATGGAATTTCAACAAAGGGACAATTGCGTTTTTTTCTTGATATTTGGTAGACCTGTACGTGTGACATATAAATGCACACATTTATAACCAGCTAGGTAGAATTGCATAAAAACTGGGGTAACAAATGTTGACAGTTTCGGGTGCTGATTACAAATAAAAAGCTGACACCTTATTTCAGAATATCGAAATCAGCTGTAGTTGTACTTTTGTTGTATTTCTGTTTTGGTGGTTGTTGGGGAAGAAGTAATGGCGGAGGAGAGAGAAACAATGACGCCATATTAGCTGGAGATCACGCTGATTACCACGCCGATTACCTCATCACACGAGAATTGGATTTTTTTTCAAAATCAACTTCGCACTGCTGTTTTATAATTGGCTGGTAGTTTGTGATGGTGATTCTTCTTTTCCTCACTTTTATTTGCTCGACACAAAATTGTCTCCGCTGAAGATTAGAGACGCCGTTCGTAATCAACGTTTGGTGGCAGCATCAAGGCCGTCAGAATGAGTCAAGAAGTTAAGAGAATGTTTTGTTATCGGTACTTATTTCGTTTTGTTTTTCGGTAGTTTTTGTCTGTGGGGCTATATATTTTTTATTTTTTACATTTGCTCTTTTAGTTCAAGACATGTCACTTTTGACATGGGAAATTGCTTTAAAGAAGGAAGGGAAGAAGGATGGAAGGAAGGACAAATGAAATGAACGTTTTCCTTTTTTTTTTTATCTTTGAAAATCTTTCTTATGAATTTTACTGTCTACACAGTTCATCCTAAACCTTATATATATATATATATATATATATATATATATATATATATATATATATATATATATCTTCCTCCCCTTTTCGATTTGATTAAGTGCAATCCATCTGAATATTTTCTTCTGTCTATTTAGGGTTATTCCCTCTATTGTTCTTTTTCCCTTTCTTTTCGGTTCTCTTTCTTTGATTTCTTCCTTTCTTCGTTTTCCCTTCGTTCTATAAATGATTACTGTAATCATCTTCAGTTTGAAAAGTAGAAGTAAAGTTGGACCTTTTAACAACCAGGCTTGTCTAACTGTTTGTCGTTTACTCACTTTCGTTGGAGATCAAGTGACAGCAGATCTCAACATTTTCATTTAACTCCCCAGTATTCTTTCAGACTTCTAGATTGTAGCACGAACAATCCTCTTTATTATTCCTTTTTCAATTTAAAACTATGCAACATCCGTCGAAGAAGTAAAGTCCTTCAAAAGAAAACAAAAGATGAACACAAACAATTTAGCTTGAAGATTTAATGAAATGAGAAAGAATACCGCACAGGTTGTTGGAGTATTGAGACTTGCTGTCACTCGACCCCCCAGCAGGATTCATCAATTATTACAGGAATGAAAATCCACGGAATAACGGAGTACGATTCAACTATGTGTACTAATCGTACACTATTTAGCCTTGTGGTATATATTTCACTTCAAATCTTCTCCTTGATTACGCATACTGAATTTCGTTAAGGTAATTCGAAATTTAGAGAAAAAACTATTTGAAATCCGCTCATTACTCTCAGGACAAGGGCAAATATGATCCCTGCACTATCCTCTTGCGAATATGGAAAGCATATGAACATTTTGGATACATATAAAACCTAACTAAGGCCTACTGAAAGAGCTTGATCACTTTGTAATGTCAAAATCTTAGTGGCTCAAACTAACATTGTAAAATAATGTAAAATATGCACATAGCAGAATCGAAAAAATGAAAAGGATAACCTAATTCAGGCCAGAAGGCAAAATTCAATAATCGTGAACAAGGAGAAGAAACAAGTCAGCTATTGGATTTCATTGAGTAAACCACTGAAATCAAAAAACCGAAAGATTCAAACAAATCACGCTATCATGACCAAAACGTTTGATCCAATTGTCAAGGACAAGAAAAATGTCAAAAATGTTAAAAAATATATTTCACTGTTCAAAGAAATCACACTATAATTTAAACCAAGTGGAAAGCTAGACTAGACCTTAGTGTGATAACAGATGAAATCTATGGACCATGGAAAGGACAAGCATGCCAATTAATTCTGGAACATGAGGCAAATTCAAAAGCCCCAACAGAAAGACAGAGGTAAAAGGAATCTTGAGGAAAGATTGACACCATCGGATTTGTTGTCTCTTGACTCTCATTGACAATTGATTTAAAACTATATAGTTTTTCTTCCTGCAACGTCCTTACTATATATATATATATATATATATATATATATATATATATATATATATATGTATATATATGTATATATATATATATATTTATATATATATATATATATATATATATATATATATATATGTGTGTGTGTGTGTGTGTGTGTGTGAGTGTGCATGTATGTATGTATTTATTTTTACTATAGACGTATTTACTCATTCAGGTGAAATCAATCTGAAAATATTTGCGCAACAAATATAGTTGTAGATTCAAGCCATAGGCTCAGATTTATGTGACATTATAAACAGCGGGGAAATACCTTGTGTAAATTAGGTGAGAATCGTGCTTAGTATTTGACGAAATGAAACAAAGGCGGAGAGGGAAATCAAAAATCACTGAAAACTAATGCAAACCACAACCAAATGAAGATTAAGAAACAGGTGCCAGTATGATAGGGTGGATAGAGAAATAAAAGAAACCAAAACCGTAGTAATAGAACCAATGGGGCGATCACAGAATGTAGATACATCACAACAAATTGGATTAAAAAAATGCCTTCTGAAAATTATAGAAAAATGCCTTTGAAAGAAGTTAAGTGGTTACAATAACAACTGAAACGAGAAACTGACAGCATTTTCGAATGATCACACTTTGAGAGGAAAAGTGAAAAGGAAGGAAAAATGACACAGAGACATCGAGAAAGAAAAACAATAGGGTTTAGAATTGAACAAGTACAAAATGAATTAGAGTTATCCATCGAGCTTTCGAGGTTTTCCGCGAAAGATATTTTAATTTCAATAATTTTGCCAAAGGTGTTGAAAGACAGAAGAAAGAAGCTAAGGAATTTATACATATTTAAATATTTTTTTTCTCTTGGAACGTACATTACCCATCCCTCATGACAATAAACGGATTAACTTCTGTGCAAGAATGAACTAATAAATAAATAAAAAAAAACTATTAACATGTAATGAAAAAAATTCCGAGACCAACAGGGATGAAGCATCGAAAAAATATCAGTTCTTATTAACATCAGTTAATGAGAAATAATGCAGTATTCATTCCAAGTGGTGAATGGTTGTAAGAAAACTAACTTTATAGTGTGTGGAGCAAGCTGACACTATAATATGTATTTGATAACTGGCCGTTGCACAAAATTGGCATTCACCAAATATATTAGCTAACTCATAAGTTTGAAGTTGCTTGGATCTGTAGATCTCAAGAAATCTAATGACACTACAAAATATTACGATTATAGATTGCTCTCTATATTTTCTAGAAATGATTTCCCATGACCTCCGCTCTTCAGAATACCTTTTGAATCGATGAACATGAAAGCAC
The DNA here is from genome assembly GCA_963457665.1 of Thysanoteuthis rhombus. NCBI lineage: Eukaryota > Metazoa > Mollusca > Cephalopoda > Oegopsida > Thysanoteuthidae > Thysanoteuthis > Thysanoteuthis major. The sequence continues at coordinate 6,532,328 of OY735213.1, forward strand.
CATAAAGTAAGGTCTTTTTCAAAATAGCACTTGTGTAGTCAAAATGAAGTAGTAAACAACAAAACCTAGTTTTTATTTAGCACTTCTAATATAATTGTAAAGATTATATTAGAAACCCCTAATGAGTGTTGGATTGCTAAGTGACGTCTAATTTTCATTTTGGCTATATATTCTGGCTTTTTTTTCCAGAAATAGTAAAGACGTGGTTTCGTCAATAAATGTGACAAAAATAACGGAAGAGCGTGCAACGAATGGAAACGTTTTGAGGAGACTGAAAATTTCAAAGAAAGTGTTGCTAACAACGAAATAGATAATCTAAATTTAGGGGTACAAATGTTAAATGAAGGGAAGTAGGGATAATTTTACGCATAAGGGGGATTTAGAGGTCAAAATCTGAAAGGGTAAGCAGTATGGAACCTATTTGAAAGGTTATGAGCAGTTCGATGGCAGAAAGGATAGCGGGTTTGTAGAAGAACCGAACTGGCGACGAAGGAAAAATAACCGTGGAGAGCCATGATCGCCCAGAGTCCATTTACAAGATGATGTTTTTCCACTCACGTCTTACCTCTCCATATTCCTTTCAGACATATCATCTTTCTGACCTTTCTGAAAGAATGTGATTCTCGAGCATCCATTGGATAGATCTTACGAACAAGGGAGAGGGATCTACACGTGCTTGGCTTCTAAATCTCATTCAAATCTCAAAACTACTCTTGGTACAGCCTACTACTTCAACACAAACGTAGGTCTCTCTCTAACTAAATCTTCTCACGTCTTTCTTTCTTCACACACACACATGCACACATAAACACATACACACACACACACACACACACACACACACACACACACACACACACATATATATATATATATATATATATATATGTTATGGACATATGTGGTCCGATAGAATGATCATAAATTGAATTATATAATATACAAACCTATTTGAGATGATGTCTAGTAATTGCACGGTTTATATATCATTGGCCTTAGACAACGTAAATAGTATGAGCATTTGAAGAAATCGGGGCTGCTGTAGGGAAGTAAATTTATATCTACTGAATAATACATCAACCCTGTGCTGTCGGAAGATCATCTTCATATAACATAATGTACTTTATAAATATATATATATATATATATATATATATATATATATATATATATATATATATATATATATATATATATTGTATCGTCAATAGACTAGCATACATATAAACACTCACACGCTCATATATATTCATATACATGTATACATTGGTCAGTAATGATAACACATAGACACCAGATTTAGTTGATATATTGAGGCTCATTTTGATTCGTGATAACTAGAGTCTGAGACTACGTTTTTAGAGTACTTCTAAAGAATCAATAATGATTACTGCAAATAGTATTTTATTTTAATATTGACATTAACAACTCGTCTGCACTTGTTGGTCACTTTTACACTTTGATTACATAATCTATTTATAAATGTTACATTTTGTAAAAAAGGAATAATAGAAACACGTTTTTTTCCACCCTTCTTTTATCAATTAAATGACATCCAAATTGATATCGAAAAGATCAACTAACATTGCTCTTATATTTTTTATGAAAATATATGTTTTCATACAGAATTATGACCAAAAACCATTTATACAATTTGATGAGACAAATCTGAGCTTTTTAGTTGTTTCAAGTTGGATGCAAACTGGAATTTCATTTAAGATCAACCAGCGTTAAATTTCAAAATAATTGTGTATACATAATATCATAAAACACAACTTTAGGAGTACCGTCTGCGGTGCAACTGTTATTTCGAAAGAATCGAAACAGAACTTATGTAAACATCCATCAACTTCTGATTGCTCCCTTCATTTTGATAAAAAAAAAAACTATTCAAAATAGAAAAAATAAATGTAGATGCTTTTATTTATTAGCGTTTTGGCCAATGGCTCTTCAGGGAAATTATGTCTTGGAACCAATCGTATTTTCGGACGACTTTTGGTGAAAAAAATTCGATCGATCAATAAACCCATCTTTTTCCCCAATTTCCCTCATGCAAGGACAGTGACACCCTGATTCCGCCCACACACCAACTGATTTATCCATACATCATTGAGCCGTCCTTTAAAATTGCATTAGTTTCACCCCCATTCTCTGACAACAGACACACAGCTCATGTTTTGATTAGATTCTATGTTTCGAATCAATCCGTGACTCCAATAAAGACGCATCAGGTTGTAGACTCTCCTTTTGGGGATTAATGAGGTTTTGTTGTTTTTAAAAGTTGAGTTTTCTTGGGTGAAAGTTTGCCAATCTTGAGGGAATCTTGGTTTGATTTTTCTTCTTGATGATTCTGTGAAGATTGTTTGTCCTGGGTAGATGTAAGAAGCATTTTTCTTAAGCTCTGCGTTTCGGACTTTAATTGATGTCTGTTTGTTGCGTATTGTATTTGTTTTTCTGAAGTTTATATGAGAACCAACTTTGTTGCTTCTTTGATTCAGTTCGTCTAACACTATCGAGAATCGTGAGATATATCAGCAGAAAAATTGCTGTCGTCAGCAGATCTGAGGTTGCATAGATATCCACTGTTCACTCTGATTGCTTTATTTGCTCAGCCAAAAAATGTTGCTAATAATAAAAGACTGATGAGTTTCCAAAGATCACCTCAAAGTTTCTCTTGGAGAGATTGGATAGGCTGGCATCACCCTATTTTGTCCCATTCCTGAGCTGAAAGTGCTCAAAATCATTTATAGTTAGATGGAGGAACTGTTGTCGGTAGGTATTTTGCGAAACCCTTGGATAAACGGGGTCGACGCCTTATATGAGAGAATAAATTGGATGAGTTACCGAATGAATAATGCTGGGGGTTTAGTAGCTTTTTCTGGGGTCATCATGTTCCTATCATTGGTTTCAACCTAACATTTCAGTGTATTGTTTTTTGATCACCTTTGCAGAAAGTTCCAAGATAGTGTTGAGTGGATTTATTGGCTTGTAGTTGTTTAGATCAATTGGGTCCCTTTGTATATTTATACAGCAACATTATAGTTACCGTGTCCAATTTTTGAGGGGAACTTTTATCTGTTTGAATAAAATAGATAATATCTTCGTGATAGATTTACCAGCTTTTTTGGGCCGATGGATGGTGATGTTTTCTGGTTGAGGTGATCTCCCTTTTAATTGTTTGACAGTTTGCTGTACCTCCCCTTGCATAACATCTGGGAAGTCTTGTAACTGGTAATTTGGAATAATTGATTGTCAACAAGAGAACATTACTAACTGTTGCACCACAATGAGGCCTCTTCTCAAACTATGTGAGTTATCCTGAGTTTTCCTCGGCATCCCTCCTCTTCCCACCTGTGAACTGACTTGAGCACTTGTATCATCTGAGTCCTGATAAAATAACCATATTCTTCCACACGCTGGACAAGTTTGATAAGTACTTTCTCCACAGGATTGTCACATTTACCTCATAATGTTATACATTGTCAGTGTTAGCAAATTAGAATCGAGAATATGCATTTAAATCTAATGAAGTATACTTTTAATTCTTATTTATAATTCTGTGGTCTTACAATGAAGTCATTTTACTCAATGAATACGTTTCAAATCAGTATATACGTGTATAAAATCCAGAATATCATCAAAATATTGAATTTAGCAATATTTAGCCATCTTTGACGGAAATTTAATTCCAAATATCCCACCATACTTGGCAACATTATTTTTCCCAATGAAGTCGCCAAAATTGGACAATCTTAATGGAAATGGTTCAATTGGGAGTGTGATTTTAAGGAAGGGCTATTCTTCTGATTGAGCGTGACATAACTGTAACTCCAGTCCCTGTACGCAAACGACTTCCTCTAATTATGCCCGCTCCATTAGATAGTCGTTAAAATGGGATATTTAATGCTGGAAATTCGTTCCTGTAATATTATCTCGTCGAACAGCTACTTTCCTTGGTCGGACAGTTCGGGCCTGTAGCCCTAATCAATGACTGAATAGACGGTAATCAGAGGAAATCATCTTTATTGGCCATAAACGCTTAGCCAAACAAAAGTTTCCGATGCTAATAGAACCGATCAGATAGGTAGAGAGAGTTGGGCCGTTAGTGCCTACGTAGTTCAAGTCGGCTGGGGTTGTTTTATGGATGGGTGAATGATTAGGTACGGCTGAATTCATTTACTTATTTAGAGAGAAGGAGAATGGGAGAAAGCAAACGAGAGAAAGAATACAAGCGAGGGATGGAAAAAGGGAAGTGAGTGAGGAAAAGCTGTGAGTGAAAGAGCGAGCAAGCAACAGAAAAGGGGGAGAGAGCGAAGGGGATACAGAAATTAAGAAAAATGATATATAGTGCTTAGAGGCGAGTATTGAGTAGGGAATTAATTTTCACTAGGTTGCATATTTGTCTGGTATATTGTCCAACAAAAAACGATGCATGAAGAGTGTGCTACGCCACATTTTCAACAGCATGGCTTGGAAATATACATCTGGAATCCTGACATATCATCTATCTCTGAGCTGTGCCCATCGAACTATACAATACACTGTCTATTTAGGTTGCCTAATCGGTCCATCAGGTAGAAATGGAAGGATAAAAGGAAGGTGGAAAAAAGGAAGAGAGAAAAACGACCGGACAAACATGAAAGATTCTCAGCCCTAAACTCAGAACCACCAGGTAGACATTACTTCTCTCTACCAGTATGGCAATGGGGTTGAAAGAAAGAAAGAAATGTTAATAAAACCAAGAGTGATATCTATCATGTGACTGTATTTAGTAAAGACCGATATAATTTCTATGAATATGCTCGTCTCATCCTTTTGTTAATTAATCTTCTTTCAATGAAACAGTTATACTTCATGACAACACGGTTATATTAATTTATATATATTTAAAAGATCGTTGCATTGATATTCCAAAAGCAGAAGCAGTCCGCCTCGAAAATCAACATTCAATATCATTTGCCCGAGCTCCAAAACTAACAATTGGTGTTAATCGTTGGGCATATTTTCGGATATTCACTGCTTCGTTTCGTTAGAAACAATGTAAAAAAGATTGGAAAGTTTATGTTTCATTAACAATACATATATATATATATATATATATATATATATATATATATATGTGTGTGTGTGTGTGTGTGTGTGTGTGTGTAGAGTACTCAGTAGCATAAAACTACACAGATGTTCTGCAGCTTGCATATAATAAGCCATGACTGTGTGAAACTGATCCGTAACGAGAGATATTGGTTAATATCCTACAATCTACGCTCTATTTCAGAATATTCGGCATAATCGACATAGATTAAATGACATCTGGAAAACAATATATATATATATATATATATATATATTTATAGAGAGAGAGAGAGAGAGAGAGAGAGAGATATGAAAAAGACTGATGCAGACCGACAGGAATATATATCAACAAACAGAAATAGACAGATATATAGATAGTATCAGATTAGTTTCTAATGAATTCTCTGATTGATGTGACATCGGTAGAAAGAGAGCCCATATGACCAACTCAGATAATTGGGGTGTTAATGAAGTTGAGTTATTTACTGTCTTCAACTGTCTGCGATTAAATTCCGGTCCAATCGAAACTAGCAAAAAGAATATAAATCGGCAGATTTTTGCCCAGTTTTAGATCTTTGTTTCTTATCTGTTTCAATTTATTTCTGTCCTCCCAAATTACCTTGAGCCGTTGGCAAAATGCCCGTTCCCAACTTAATTTGTGCCTTTCATTGTATTCTGAACTATTTGAAGTATATTTCTTTTCTCACACTTAGAACTACCCTTTATTTGTTGAGCCATCACAGATCAGAGCCTCTGAGAAAGGGGAAGGGTCGATCAGTGCATTCCGCAGGGTTGTGGACGGTTGAAGGCTGGTTGGAGTCTATTTGATAGGGCTATGCATTGAAACTTCAAAGTGGATATGATATGTCTCATAATTGAATAGGTTTGTTTGATCGTTTCCTGGCGAGTAAATATATTCAGGCATGTTTGAAGGGATATACAGCAGCTCGAAACAGAATGGCTTATGGCAAGGGGTGTCTGTGCAGTATGTGAGTCTCAGGAGCAGAAACAACAATGAACCGTGTTTCAATTTCTCTTGGAGGTCTTCGGCTGAATATCAAATAAAATCGTTATAAAAAAAACTTTTGAGGTTTCAGATGTAAAAAGATGAAAAGGTTATATCAAAACTGATCTATCATGCAAATATCAACACTTCAAAAGTGGGATCGAATCATTTCATTTTTGGATCCGACAGACTTCTGTCAAATCTCACTTTACGGCTAGAAATACACATAACCCGTTCAGCCATCCTCTCAATTAACTAGTATAGCTTGATACCTATATAACTGACACACCTTTAAAAAAGAAAGGAAAAAAAAAAGCCAGTTTATTGCAAGTCATCAGTTCTTGACAAAGCCTGATACCGACTGATCATCCATATCGTTGATCATTTATCACAAGTTTTTCGATATTATCATTTCATTTTCATACTGCCGGATTATCTATAAGCCATGAAAACATATTGATCTCATTCTGCTTTCGATGCTTAAGAATTTAATAATTTTAAAATCAAATGTTTTATGTGCAGATCAAAGTCTGCTTGCATTAGCGAAATATTTCCCTCATTTAGATGATTCACTCACGTTCAACCCTGGTCTGTCTGTCTGTCTGTCTGTCTGTCTGTCTGTCTGTCTGTCTGTCTCCCGCTGCCTGTCTCTCTCTTTCTCTTCAGAAAGAATCTTACCCGATACAATAGTGTCCCTGTTCCCGTCCTTAATACTTTTCTTGATACTCCACAGAAGTATCTCAGCTCCCCAGCCACTTTTGGAAACAGTGTATCAATCCGTAAGCTCCTTCGACACCTGTAGCCTCTCCTGGAACACTCACATCGATTTTTTGACATAAATTAATATATGCATACATAGGAGCATACTCGCACATACTCACATGCACACACACACACACACACACAAACATCTATGTATGTATGTATCTATCTATCTCTATATCTCTATCTCTGTTTTTTACACACACACACACACATATGTGTATATATATTATGGAGATCATTAAAGTGTTAAACACTGTATATTAAAAAAACTTTCTTAAACTCTGTTGTGTCACTTCAGTCACTTATTCCTCAAAATTTTCTTCAGTTTTTTTTCCTATTCCTCATGTATTTCTTAAAATTAGGCACAAACTCTAAACTTTCTTTTGTTGGGATCCACAGTTGTTCACCATGTATCCATTTGCAGGATTTTGAAAACAAAACAGTTATATAAAATGGAAACCTAGCAGACACCATTCCCCTTTCATGTATGACTTCAATATATAGCTTATGTTTATACATGACGTTGTTATTTTATATAGGGTATTATCGTAATGTATTATATATATATATATATATATATATATATATATATATATATATATATATATATATATATATATATATATATCAATCAGTCTTATCGTATGTATCTCTCTGAAAGTAATAAGATATGTGGAAAAAATTGAACTGCTTCAACTCTACAGAAACACAGGCAGATACATTTACGAACAGCATTACGGCTAACAGTATATACATGAACATGTGTGTAAATAGATCGATATACATATACATATCACCTATGAACATATGTATGAATTTTTCCATGGGTAATAACAAACATTGGTACATTGTATAGTTACTGAGTTTTATGGCGTCATTGTGTCCCGTTAGAGAATAATTTGTAAATAGGAAAATACCTAAGTAGATTCAAGTGGTAATGGGATCGTGGATCAGTGTCTTTTTATAGAATGAGAATTCACTTCACTTGTTTCACTCAACAAAATCTGCAGAGCTTTCCATCTGACAAATACACTTCCATGTTATATTCCTTTTGTTCCAGTGTCAAAGTATTTAGTTCTCAGTGAACTTAACCCTTTTGTCGACTAAGACGAATAGATATTACGATAGATGATTAACATTACTGATAGGAATGAATAGTCTTTATCATTCTTCAAGTGACAATAGAAAGTGTAATTGATAGAATATCTGAAAAAAAAGGTTTGCTTTATACCTAACTCAGGCATTTTTCATTGGCAGTATTCAATTCTAACCGATATCTAAGAATCTTTAGTGACTTTATTGGCAAGATAACATTTCAAATAATCTCCCCCCTCATCGTCTCTGTTCCTTGTACTTCTTTCTTCTCGTGTCTGTCTTTGAATCTGGTTCTTCACACCGTTGCATGTCTCTCTTTTCTTTTTTTCTTTTTCTTGGTGTCCTTTATTCGGCCTCAGTTCTTTCTTCTTTCCTATCTCCTGTCCTAAGTTGCTCATATTCAATTGACTATTTTTGTTGACCTTTTATCTGGTCATCTCCATCTTGTTAACGAGTTAGGACAGGTATACATCATCGATCTTTACGTGTTTTGTTTGTCGATCGTTCCAGAGGTCTGTTTTTCTTTTAGAAATACGATATGATTTTCAATAAAATCGTGTTGGATGGTGGGCAATAGGCTACAAAAAGTGATTAAATTTTGGGGGCGGTTCCATGCACAGATATTATCGCTGACAATGGCGGTGGTGGATTTGAATGACCTCTGAGTGTATTTTTTCTTCTTTTCACTCCCCTGTTCTTCGTTTCTTATACCTGTTCCTTGCACCCTTTTTCTCCATTCCCCTCCATCATTTCTCACAATCTCTTCCCTACACTCATCTTTTTCTCAACAAGAATATCGCTGTAATCTCCCTTCTTATTTACCTTAACTTACAACCCCCTATTCACTGCCTTCTCTGATATCTACTGAACTCCCCCTGTTCCTCCCCTTCTACACAAAAGAGTCTCTTAAGTGTCAACATCATTGTTTCATCTGTGTTTTACCATTTTTCTCATTCTACGTCTCTTTATTCCAGTTATTCCTTGAACTGAATCTAAAAGCTTTTAAGCAATTGTTTTCCTGCAAGTCTGGAGAGAGAACTAGTATTGTTCCGGTATTCTGAACATTTAATGTGTCATGTTACGTAAGAATCGGATCTTGGTTGACAGCGTCAGCGGGTGCTACCAGTAAAATCAGACAGTCTGATTGTTGCCACCCCCACAACCCAGTGTCTGATGGGTGTGTCCCCCTCGTGACAATTCTATTGGCTTTTATTCTTGATTCATTTTTCCAACAATCGAGTCATCAAGTTCATTCAAGATCTTTCAAGTGCATTTTCACTGAGTGATAATATGATATGTGATCGAAAGATTTGTTTAATCCATCGATCCAGTACATACTAATTGTTCAAAAGCTATGCTTAAATTGCAAGGTCTAAAAGTGATTTTTTTGTAAAATTTGTCTTGACAATGCGACAGATTTGCAAAGGATTCCTTGAGAAGTCTTTTGGTGATACGAAATGATAACTCTGCTGTAATTGGTAGATGCAGGGCAGAATCGTGAAAAGGTTTAACAACACATTCGTTGTTGTCATTGTTGCTGTTGTTATCGTGGAAATTCGTCGTAAAATCTTTTCTTGACAGATACGTCTTGCGGGGAAATTCGTCAGAAAATGTTAAGACGTACGAACGCTCCCTGTGTTATTCGTTGGAACAAATCTATAATGTTGTTGAACATTTAGAGTCATTGTATATAGAAAAAAAGGACCCGGTTCTGTGTAAACAGAAAAAGTCTTAGCAATTAAACCACATTTCTAATCATCCAATCTTCAAGCACAAATTTTTATTTTATTGGGTGTTACAGCATTCTTTGATTTATTCCAACTGACACAGTACATTTATACGTTGTAACATTTTCTGACGAATTTTTATAAGAGTCAGTCAAAAATAAAAAAAACTTCTGGATATCATTCAATAATGATAAAAAAAAAAACAACACCAACACAAATTTAAAACTGTTTCTCCAACTCTCTCAGAATTTTGCACTGCATCTGTTCATTACAGTAATATTACAAAATCTTTTAGATTTTACTCTAATCTCCTTAAAAATCGTGCATAATTTGTCAACTTTTCGTTAAAAAGCTAAGTTTGCCATAGACCATATTTGGATATGTACAGCTAAACTATCAAAACACACGTTTTGATTGTGCATTTTGTTTTCACAGAAAACACGTGAACTGCAATTTGAAGTTCCCGTTTTATAGATTATGTTTCCAAAAGTCCTTCGAAAGATTGTATTCCGTGTCGAACGTAGAGCGATGGCATATGTGCATATAGTCTTCTATGAAGTAGATTCCTGAACATCTGAATAACTCTGCCGGGTTTTTCCTAGTGTTAGATTGATTAGTAAGTCTTCCTGCTCTACCATCAAACTTCACTCATACTACTATTCCGACTGAAGAAGATTCCTTCAATTTCATATTGAATATATGAAATATGATAAAAAAAATATATATTTTCAGTATAAATGTATTTATGTTATTTGAAAATATCGATTTAGTTGTATTTTCCAAAATGTTTGTTGTCATTTGAGAAATTTTTTTACTGTAAATTTTCAAAGATATGTAAAACATATCACTTCACTTTAGTCGGTAAGAGAGGTGCCAACGGATCACTGATCATGATTTCGGATTGCAGTGGGGAAATTTTAATTTTATCCATTCGTATACTAGCTGAAAGAAATTTCAGGTCAATGATTGGACATGATTTTGGTTGGTTATGAAATTCCATTTTTCAGGATTAAATTTTGATTATTTATAGAGTTGTTGAAAGCGTCATCCTCTTAACACTAAAAGTAGGCTATTCAAAATTCTTCTCGGAAGGAAACCAAAAATTCTGCAATTACCTTCTTGGCACGCCCCATAAGTGGACATTCAGTGAGATTAGGTATCAGATTGAAACATCAAATGTTCAGTTTTTAAATTACTAATACAAGTGCATTGCCTGTGTTAAAAGTACATGTTTGGGAAGTGCCGGATATTTTGATGTTTTTAGCCACCTGCGATATTTGTCATGTCAAATAATTTTCGTCTGTATAATAAAAACAACGACCTCAAAGTATTTCTTTTACTTTTTCTCTTTTTTTGCAGATATATATATTTTATACCAACATTCAGATAATACTAAAGTGTGGAAGTCGAGGGAGATAATCTGTAGATTCCAATGGTGATAGAGATCTTGATTTTTTTTACATTTATTATATCAAATTTTATCAAGATCAGCTGATTCAAACAGCTTGAAACGTAACGCTGCCTCGTATGGGCCGCTGCCTCGTATCAGCCGCTGCCTCGTATCAGCCGCTGCCTCATATCAGCCGCAGCCTCATGTATGTGGAGAAAATTAACTTTGTCCCATTGTAAGTTGTCGAGTAACTGAATTGAATATAAACGCAATTTTCTTCAAATGTAATGAAATCATATTCACTTAATGTGTTCACCCTCTAAACGTACTGTAGTCATAATTATTATTGCATATTCCCAATATGTCAGCGCGAAACCCAGCCATAATTTATCCAAATTTAGCGATTCGAATAGTTTGGAGACTTCACAAGAATTTCAGCTGTCTGGAAAATATTTGGAGCCTACAATCTCACTCTTTCATGTCCTGCATGAGATTGAGGACGTGACAGGATCATATCCCATGGCCTGTTCATCAAAAAGATGACCCAGCAAGCATTCGGCCTATTTTCCCACCTCCGGTACACCCTCCGGTACATGTTGAATATAGAAGAAAGCTAGGCAGCTTAATTCCATTAAAAACTTTCAGTATGTGATGTGTTAGAATATGCGAAATCCTTAGTGAAGAATCAAGGATTCAAATAGTTTATTCGTAAATCTTAATCGCCAAATCATGTAATATGTTGTTTTTTTTTAAGTATTCAATTTAAAGTTGAACGCACAGGACTTCACGTGTAAGTTCCACTTGACTGTCGAGTATATTAGTGAGAAATGGGAGCTAAAGAAGTTTTTGACTCCCAAAGGAACCTAAAATGGCGATGGGCAAACAATATTGCAGGGATGTAAGGCAACCACTGGTTATCATGACTCAGCATGTTGATCCACAGATATCATATACACTATTGTGATTTTGCCACTGCAACGAGTGGAATCGGATCTTGTGAAAGGTATTTGTCGAGCGGCATTAAAATGCTGATGATGCTGATCAAATAGTTGGTATGTTGCGTAAGTCGAATATATTTAAATTTTGAGAAACTCTCCGTGAGTATCATAAACCATAGACAAATCCATACATCATGTATTGTTTGATTTAATTTGGGCAGCATAATTTTTGCTCCTGAGTAGAGCGTGTTATTTTGTTAATTGTGTTTATATAAAAAGTAAAGAAATGATTTATATTCCCTCCAGGCTTTGCTGTTTCCAGCACGGTATTATTCAAGTGAAATTGTTTTTCTCGTTTCTTGTGATTAAAATGTACATATTTGTTAGTGTCCGATTGGGGAAAAACAACTTATTTTTGGTCACAGGAGCAAAGTTTAGAGGAAATATTTTGTATTTTCTATAGATTTTTAGCATAAAGAATCAGAATTTTACGATTATTGCATGAAAATATGTTTTGCTGTGTTAATAGCAATTCTATATCGAAAACTAAGCAGACAGAGGAACAGAGGATTTAATAATAGTTCAAATAACTCAATGTATGGGTGAAATTTTGTACGAGATGTTTCTCGCCAATTGTTAATTGACCGATGATAGGATGGAATCCATTATTGGTATGATGGCCAATTACTTCCCGGTCGGTGTTGGTCGATGTTCAACGATCGAAACTTTTAATAAATACTCTCAAAGAAAGACGAAATTCATCGATTTGCGTTGATACTAAATTTACACTCCTTTGTAACATTGATGATGATGATGATGATGATGATGATGATGATGATGATGATGATGATGATGATGATGATGATGATGATGATGATGATGATGATGATGATGATGATAAAAAGAAATAAAGAAATAAAGAAATGAATGAACCTACTTACTCCTTATGGTCTAAACAGGAGAATTTTTTTGAAAATTCTCCCAAAAACAGTTTTTGGTGAGGGATTAAGTAATTAAGTGTTAAATTTGGCCGATATTTGTTGTCTAGAAGCGATAATGTTTTTTTCTTCCATTTTTTTAAAGGATTTTCTGTTGATCTCTTCCCAATAATAGAGGGAGATCACCCTCAACATGGCATGTTGGCCAAAGGATGTTGATTCGATGCTGGTCTGTTTTGAGTCATGGACCTGACCAATCCATCCAGACCAAAATAAATAGACAATCAGATTACAAGAATAGAGGAGGAAGACTTTTTTTCTTACTATCAAACAGTTCCACTGTAAATTGCAATGGTCACATTTTTCTCTCCCTCTCCCCCTATATCCCCTGCACTCTGTTTACCTCTATCTATCGATGATGCACGCTTGTATAGATGCTCTCCTGCAGGGTTGCTCAGTGACATTATTATCCGTCTACACTTTTATTGTTCAGATTTTTCACTTTGAAACTCCCGGTTTATCTTGAAAAAATTCCAGGCCTTGGTCAAAAGGTAAACACAACGGGGCAGCTGATGTGTATCCGAAAAACGGGACGCTTAGATAAGTCTGTGAATTCCTAAGAGGAATAGTTTGAAATGGACTAAGGCACCTCCACTTTAGCTGGGCTATTTTTTAAATTAACATCAAATGGCTGGATACTTTTTGGACAGATGTCGTAAACATCCAGATTAAGAAAAAGTGAAATTATTTCTTATATATTCCTTTTTTTTTTTTATTTTGTAGCTTATACATTTTCAGGTTTGTAATAATCAGTTCCAAAGTTCTAGCAAATTTGATATTCAGCGATGAGCAGACACTTGAAATTGTCAAATTCTGGTATTCCACAGAACTTTAAACCGTGTGATGATGTCGGAGGATTTGTTTCATACACTAATCCAGTTGAAGCTGAACGTAGCCAACCAACCCAAGTAAGTCATGTATGAGATTTCGAAAAAGGTGAGACTGAACTTTGGGGTCAGAATCGGGCTAGTCTTCACCCTTACCACACACTCCTCTGTGAATATGCATTAACCACTGCAAATTTATCTACATAGCCTCTAATTTCATCGATTCTATGCAAGAGTATATATTTTCAATTTAACTGGATACTCGGCGTCGACACTTCAGACTAACAATCCCCAGCCTCCCAAAGACACCAGATCAAACGGTAAGCGATCATTTCTATCCATCAAGTAGATGAAGGAGGGGTAGGCCATTGAGGAAGGAGAGATGCACTTCTCAAACATTCTGAAAACAATTAAACAAACTACTGGCGATGTCACACGATCGGATTGAGTAGTGTTATGAGCTTCCAGTTTCTTTACGTCAAACTTCCCGCCTTTTCCACCCAGCAGCACGACATGTCAATATTACCGTTATTTCCAACCAAATGCCCTAGGTGCAGGAGAATTTTTCAGTAATCTAATACAAACACCATTTTTCTGTAGTCGTCGTCGTCGTAGACATCCTGTGATTTTGAATGGAACTTTGACTGGGCTTGTTCTGGGGGAAAAAAAACTGATATGGAGGGCTTTGAAATTATGCTGGTATGCCATCTCTGATAATATTTTTTCTCGGACTATTTTTGAATCGAAATGAGCAGATGCCACAAGTCTTGCAATTTTAAGGGTCATGTACTGAATGCTTGTGACAAAGCAATTTTGAATGAGGGATTCTGCATTTATACAGTTACTGTGGTATTATACACACTTCATCTTTTGCAAACGATTATCACATTTGAGTGAGATCTGAATCAGTGAGTATCTACATCTGGTCGATACATACAGATGCACAACATACACATATACATATATCTTTTCGCCGTTTTTCTCCTATATTGCGACTTACAAAGTGTATCACTCCCTCTCTCTCTCCTTAGATATATATTTATGTATACATAAACACACATATATATATAAATATCTTTCACACACACGAGAAAAAAATGCACACACACACACACACACACACATATATATATATATATATATATATATATATATATATATATATATATATATATTGAAATAGGAGAAATCACCGTGTGCGTGCACGACGGTAATTTGACAATTGTACATTGTATCTAGTTACTATTAGCCGGATATATTAGTCAGCACACATGACTGTGCAGTGTCCAGTAGAAGATCTTGAAAAAGTTTTTAAAAGATATCAAAGATTATGGATCTTTCTCAAATCTTACTAAAATTTACATCTATTTACTTCACCCTTTACGATTATCTGAATTTAGATACAAAACACTAGCAGGAAGTAACTGTAATACGCCTGTCAGAGTATTATGATTCATCAAAATTATGACAGGATGTTGTACACACTCGAAGTTCAGCCCCAACCGAACATGCTCTCTATATATACATTCATCTTAGTTTGCCGATATGTATTTCAGAATATTCAAATGGTTTATAATTTTCTCTTCTTGGCTAGTTGGTCTGGCTTATTTGCTCCGTATTGGTCATGCTTGGGGGTTGACAATTGACAACATTTGCTCCTCCTCATTTCCAGAAAAAATTCATAGGTTTTTACTCAGCTAAATTTGCCCTTTAGTGTATGTCCTTCTGTTTTCACGCTCGTTCAATTTGAAATTAGGACTTTAAAGATGCCATAAAAGGTAAGAGAAGTAAAGTATTTATTGATCAACATCACATTTTTAAAAACATTATCAACACCAACACGGTATGCTGCTACTATTAAGTGTCCAACCTGTCCTCTTTTGATTCTTTCTGTCCAGGAAGATTCTGACCATTTTCATAATTTGAGAGGATCATTTCTGATTCAGCTTTTGTGGTTGGCTTTTTCTAGTCATTTATTTTCAGTTATTCGAATTTTTTTTTCACAGCAGCCCTGTGAAACCTCTTCAAAATAATTACAATCAATTATTAGGTCTCCAGGTATCATTTGAGAAAAGGATATTAAAATACTTTCTTCATTTGTCGTTTAGAAAGAGATGAAATTAAAAATTGTCCAACGAAACTCATACCAAAAAAGGTTTCGTCAGTTTCTTAATGAGTGCAACTGGCTGGCTATGTATGAATGTGTCACGCCAACAGACTATACAAATAAATAAAGACATTCCCCGGTATAATTTGGTTTGAATTTGCAACGTCACTTTATGGTAAATTAGTCTTAAGTTTGTGTCCGGCTGCGTTCTTGCTTGTTTATTCAGTTCTGACTTTTTGATGATCCAACAAAATGTGAGAAAAGTTAAGTATTCATTAATCACATCTTTTTCATTTCCTAGTTGATCATCCGAAAATGATATGCTGTTGTAATATGGTTTTCATTGAATTACTAACCAGACCTCTTTTGCTTTGTCTTCAACCCATGGTGTCACATCCTTCATTTTCCATTCATTCGTTTATTCAAACCACATCTTGCTCTTCTCCCCTTATTTCTTTCTTTCTTTCTTTCTTTCTTTCTTTCTTTCTTTCCCTTTGTCTTTCTTTCCTTCCCTTTGTCTTTCATTCTTTCCCTTTGTCTGTCTTTCTTTCGCTTTGTCTTTCTTTTTTTCTTTCTTTCCTCCTTCAATATCCATTGTTTTTTCCATTTTTACTCCCCCCCTGTTCTCTTCTTCAATTCATCTCTTTTCCTTCTTTTTTCTGCTCTCAGTTCCGAATCGATATTCGTGTGTTTTTGTGTCTTAAAAGAATATAACTAAAACAGCTGCACACTTTATCTTTATTTTGTTTTCTTGAAACTAGCCGAGAGTTGTTTGAAAAGTAACCAGTGAAAACCGTATTATACCAAGAACTAAAAAAATCGAATAAGTGAATACATCAGAAAAACTCTTGAAAGACCCTCAGTCAATGGTGCATATCAACTGAGAATCGAATGGAAATCACTTCATATAGGCCAATAATGCAGGTAGGATAATAATGTTCTGTTTTTTCATATTTCCGACTATAGTTTTGGTATATGAAAAATAACCCTCGATAGGAAAGGTTTTCAATACCTGCACTACAATTCAATCAATTTTCTCTTAACCCATGGCCCATTCTTATTCAAAATATAATTGAAACTCTCTGGAAACATTTGGAAATATCGTACGGAAAACTTAAAATGAGTTAATGCACGTATTGCTTCTCATTCTGTTTTTGAAAAATTGTTCTCAATAACAAAAAAAAATCCTCACTTCAAGATTAAACAAGAACTTCTTTAGCCAACGGCGCACCCTTCAACGAAATATCATTTAATATCTCAAGGGGCACATTGGCGATATCGTATGAACACACAGACGGAAATAATTGAATTTACATATCTCTTCTAACTTTGTTCGGAGAGATGATTCGTGGGTTTTTTTTCTGAAAAATGATTTAACCAACCAAAATATCATTGTTTTAAGACAAAAAAATATAGGGATATTTAGATTCAAAATAGGTGTTTATCTTTCCGGTGAAATAGATATGAAATAAACACGAAACATTGATTCTTAAAACCATGTTCTGAAAAAATTGGTGTGTCTTAGAATTCAGAGTTAGGAAATCAGTGGTTATCGGCGAGCTGGCAAACGGCTATCCATTCTTTGAGCAGAAGATTTATGGTCCATTACTTGATTCGGTCTTGATCCGATAATGGATCAGAGGCTAATAACAGTCGGCCGTTCCAATCGGGGCCCTTATTCTCATCAATCCCCTTCCTGTCTCGGGCAATTTGTCTCAACGAAGCCTAGATCCCCCACTTGACATTTTCCAGAACAATCAGAGTGCCATATGTAACAGGGTTATCTCGATCTACTCAATCATAGATAATAACAAAGCGTTGGCAATTGTGGGCTGTGTTTTGACATTAGGAGTCGCTCACCCATGTGTTAATCAACACCAATGATAAGGCTCTAGGGATTGATCAAATGACCACTCTATCGTGGGTGGGAAATATTTTCCATGTTGGTAAGAATGGGGTCAGTGTGAGGTGTGGACTGAAAGACTGACCAGTGCCAAAGCTAGCATAAAATTGCCTGCACGATTAATAGTGGTATTGTGAAAACTTCTAGTATAACGCAACTCACAGCATTAAATTGGTCATTGGGAAGCCGTCAATTCAGCACAAAGGGCTGCTGGGGGGTTGTATCGGAATGGGGAATGGAATCTCCAAGCCAAGTTGAAATGCTGGACGTGTAGTTGTTCACTTTGCTGTAATGCCCTTTGGGTATGAATAAATCCTTTAGCCATGGTTGAAATAGCACAAGATAAAGTGATTGACGTGATTTTTACGGTGTTAATTTTTTGGTTAGGGTATCTACATATCGCAAAACTAAATGAAGAAAGAAAGTTGGCCTTTACATTAACTCCGGCAAAACAAATGTTATGTTCAACAAACATGTTGGGGACAAAGCCAACGATCAAAATCAAAAATGCAGAGATGGAGAACATAGGCCATTGAACGTTCCAACGATGGCAAGTCTCGATGAAATCCTTAAAAGGAAAAGGAATGAAGCAAATAATCATACAAGGGTTGCACGCTTTCGTTAGAGCAATCTCAATTTTCAAAAACAATAAATCCCAGAAGTCTTGTAGAGAAGTATATACAACCAATGTATCCTACCGATAATCATATACGGAGTTGGAACGTTGAACCTAAACAAAAGAGTTACACTCAAACTTTAAAACTATGCAACATGAACATTAGAGAATTATGCTCACAGGAATAAATTACAAGACAGTATAATATGTCAGAGAGAAAACAGGAGTTTGAGGCATCATAAAATCTGTTAGATAACTCAAATGGCAATTGGCTGTCCATGTTGCAAGAATGTCAGACAACTACTGGACATCAGGTCACATAACACAAATCTCAGAAGATCAGGTGCAATGCTGTGGCTGACAAGAGGTAAGATGGTGTGACATCTACATAAAATCAGGAAGTGCTGGCTCGGTGATGTCCATGACAGAGAAGTGTGATGAATATCCGAAAAAAGAATATGTCTCTCGACGGAAGCTGAAAAATTGATGATGATGATATAGTATTGTGATACGTGAGGCAATATCCAGCCGATGCTAAATTAAGAAGTAATTATACGTCTTAATTTAGCTTTGGCAGTGATTTGATTATCGTGAAATCTATGTCAGTGCGATGATCAGTGAAGGAAAGTCATGTTTTTTGGTGGAAGGCTGGACTCGCAGGAAAATTCTGATTTATACCCGCATGAAAATAGATTGCTCCCATGTCTCTCACTGTACCACTCTGTGTTTATCTGTCCGTTTGTCTCTAAAGTATGTCTCATTACTGTCAACATTCAAATTATTATTGCATTTGATTTGGAATGATATTGATATATTGACTCATCCCCTTCCTTTTCTTTCTTTTCCCTCTATCTCAGCTATTGTTGCTGGGCAAAAAACAGGGATCAGGAAAGATGATACAGAAGGAAAATCAATGGTGAAAATATTTTTTTTCACCGGACTCTGTGATATCAAAGTTCCTGATAGATCACTGTCTCTTAAAAAGATCCCAAAATTAATTGAAATGAATGGCAAATGAAAATTTGATCCGATTAAGTTTCATTACTGCATTTATATTGCAACATTTAGAATATATAAAACTATATGTATATACGTATGAATCTCTTTGTCTATTCCTCTTTTTTTATCAATCCATCCTCCCCCCTCTTTATATGTCTTTCCCTCTGTCAATCCGTCTGTCCGTCTCTTTCTCTCTCTCTTTATATATATATACATAGTTTCAACCACCTGGTATAGATAAAAAGAAAAAAAATTCAAAAATGTACGCTATTCCAGTCAATCAATTCCCAATATTTGTGAAATCTACTTACGTAATTACCATTAGTGTTTGTTAATATTTTACACAGAATGGTACCACGAAAACCGATTTCTTTGTCGGGATCATCGGTTGTTTACCATGTAACCGTTTGTGGGATTTAAAAACAAAAGATTCAGTTAAATATATATATATACATATATATATATATATATATATATAAACATATATGTATATATATATATAAACATATATGTATATATGTCGGACTAAATGGAACGCAACTCATCTACAGAGCATCGCATGACAGAAAGCCATAAATATGAGAATTAAAATAACATAGATATTCGCTGTAGATATACTGGTGTTCTTTGTTATACAAAAATGGAACGTTCCTTAAGTAAACTTTCCTCTGAATATCATTAATATATTTTGATAACTCTCGAGGATATGATGCTGCAAAATCGAACAAGTTAATACATATATCTCTTCCAACAATGTTTGAGTTGATGAATGGGCAAATTGGTACCATATTTGTATTAGTATCCATTCTTTCCTCAAGTGTCTGTAAAATTAACAACGTGAATTTTATATTGAAGCACGATTTATTATGATTAGATTAGACTTTTTAATTGTTTTTATTTTCCTGTACATTTGTAAACACTATCACATGATACAGTTTGGTGTTGAAGAATAAGAAACTTTTTTCAATATATTAACCACTTCTTCATATTTGATTTTCGTAAGATGTTTATTTGCAAAGTGATAGCTTTTTCATGATTTGGGATTTCACTCTTCGAATAATGATTAATCTTCACTTCTCAGCTTCGATCTAATATTTCTCTATCCGTCTTTCTTTCCACAGTCTCTGACGTATTTCAACTACGGGTACTTAATCTCTTATCAGAAAAAAAACCCAAACAAAACAGATATGCTGTAATGGTGAGATAAAAAACAATCCTGTACCGATAAACCGCTTGATGACTAAAAATTCATTCGTAATTACACGATACTTACGCATTTTTAGTAGCACTTTTGATTCCGTTGTAAATAATTTGACAATGGGTTCAATGTACTCATATATTAACAAGAAAGTAGTCTAAAAGTGGCAATTCCTTCCCATTTGATTTATTGTTAAAATTATGAAACATATGCAAAAAGTGCATGAATTTCAATTTGAATAGAATGATTTACATCAACAAGAACTTTTAACAGACACCAACCTATATGTCATTGACATCCCTAGGGAGTTTGTCAAATCTCTAGACCTTTCAGTTATGGCATGAAATCCCTTGTTTCAAAATTAACCAAGCCATGGTTCAGTGCCAAATTGAAATTCTACAAGTGTTTTCCATTCACTGTCATTTACACAGAGATAATAAGTGCAAATATTTTGTCAAATTCAAGCGTTGAGAAAGTGACCAACAAATATACACATTAATTCTGATCACTAATCATGTATGCTCTATTCATTTTCATTTCTTTATACTGTGCATCATATTCTGATTTGACCTACACAAGTTGCAGAACTATCTTCAAGGCAATTCAAGCAAAGAACGCCTTACTTTATTCAATGATACAAATATACATTTATGATCATACGGTAAAACTATTTGAAATTTTTGGTTGTTAAGTAAAAAGACAAAAACAAACTATTTTGTACTGATTTGAAAACTAGATATCTCTTTAGTTTTGATTTTGAAATACCATGAAAAAATATAGAATTGATTTAAAATTCTTTCGTACATATCTTTACGTTTTTTATTCATGAGCTCGGCCCCAACTAATTTCAGAACCATGATATACACATACACGAGTACAGGCACACACATACGTGTGAGGACGTTCATATTCCATGATTCTGAGTTTACCTCGTGACTTTTTCTCTTTAAATCACCGAAAGGGAAAAATCTTAAACTTGAAATCATTTCAAGTTGCGTAAAATACGGAATTTATAGCCTCTTCTGATATCAAAACTTACTCTAATATCCTTCCTATGCATAAATTCTTTTGTTATTCGATCTTTTCTTTTTTTAAAAATTCTGTTCAAACTTTATTTGGGGAAGAGGGAAGGGACGCAACTGCACCCTAATCCCTGCAAATATATATATATATATATATATATATATATATATATATATACAAAAGAGTCTCTCTCTCTATATGTATATATATATATACATACATATATACATACATACATACATATATATATATATATATGTGTGTGTGTGTGTGTGTGTGTGTGTAGGCGTGTGTTCGTGGCGAGAGTGAAAGAGAGAGAGAGGGGAGAAAAGGAAGGAGGGAAATATATATTCGCTTATATAAATTTGGAAGAATGCAGTCATTGTATGAAGAAACGCCTGTCTCTTGCATGTCTCACTTGCCATGAGACAAAACGGCAATGAGAGTGGCACCCCTCCTCTTGATCCCTATCCAAACCCTTTTAATTTCTACAAGACATCCATAAACGAACTTTGGAAAAACAAAGACGAGTAGTTGAAAGGGTTTCTTCAAATATGTATATTCTATTATTTTTTTACTGTTTTCGGAGTGCTGAAATGTTTGTCAGATTTTTTAAAATATGTCTGATTTAATCGAAATAATATTTCCACTGCTCTTTCATTCTCCCAGTGGCATATAATGAATAATTGCAATTCAATGTTTGCAGAGTTTGGCTCTCATGCTGTTATTGCCCTGTTCAGAAAAAAAAATACCGTCCTGCAAAATCGACAATCAACAATAAAACATAAAAATTCTGAAAAAGTCTTGCCATAGAAAACCATCAGAAGACTGCTAGCAATCAAAAATTTGAAAAAAATGACCAATGAATAAGCCAATTCTGTGGCTTTCTGTTCGTGCAATGATCTCTAAAAAGTCTATTTTTCTCAATTATGAGCGTGAATGCTGCTCGATACAAACTAAGGGATTTAACATACACTTGCATTGTGAATTTATTCACATTGAGTAAATATTGAGATTTTCGATCATCGATGCCGTCTATAGACCAGGCCGACGTAAAAACTGAATACATTAATGAGTACAGTTCTAGTCTATGATTCCTAATCAATGTATTTCTCACAAATCTTTTGAGGTGTACATGAGGTTTCGAGGAATAAACAGTGGAAAATAACAGAAAAAAACTGTCTATATTTATCAATTAGAGAAACTTCCAGTGTGATCCACAGGATACTTTCCGACAGCAATTTTCACACGGAGAGTTTCGTCTTCAAGAAATAATAAAAATTTGAGGACCCTAACGTTTCTTATCCATAATGGTTCGGCAAATAATGAATTTGGATATGATATTTTATTATGCCAGATAATCCCACAGGATTTTCAGAAAAAAAGACCTCTGGATCATATCAATAAACAGACGAAAACAAACAAGGTGGAAAAATAGATAGGCATGTCAATCGATTGCATCGATTACTATTGATAATGTATTATGAGATAAAAACTCTGACTCAAACGGGCACATGCAGACACAGAATAGCTCGCCTTTACAGAGACACACATAAACACAGACAAACACAAATAGATCTATGTATGTATATTCCTTATGTTGAGATGTGCTAAAATCTTTATAATCAGTTGCAGTCGCCGACTGACCGAGCAAAACCTTTAGTTCCATCCTTTCCTTGTCTTGTGTCTCGATATCAGGAATTGCTTTTTAGATCATTAAAAAAATCAAGTAATATATTTAAAAAAAAAAAAAAAATTTAATTTTTGAAGACCAAGTTCACATTTGATATATCAATAAAATCTAATGTATTTCCCAGATTGTAGATATATATCTGGAAAATGTAGATGTTCCAATGTTTTTAAAGAAAACATGACTCAATTTTAACTTAAATTTGTGAATTTGGAACACTATTATTGATATATTTTCACACATGAAAGAGTTACAGCATCGATGGCCTGACTTTCAGGCCTGTTAACACCTCCGTTGCCGACATAAGTGGGTTAACTTCGTCGATAATGTGTTTTCCGTGGCTTCCTGTTAAAGATCAATGTATAATATCTGTTCTTCCCATGTCGACGGAACATCTTCCTCTAAGCACTTTTAAACATCATTATCATTGCATTTTAATAGTTCTTCTCCAGTTTTTCAATTATTTTGATTTTTTTCGGCTCATTGAGATCAAAGTTTTCTATTGTTTTCTTTCATTGTCACTTTTACTTCTTTTTTCATTTGTGTGCCTTTTCACAATGATTCGGGTGAGGGCGTGAAACTTTACGATCGGGTCCACCTTCCTGACACTGAACATAAGGCAATCATAATAACGTTTAAAATTAAAAGCTGGAGGCTAATGCTATGGGTGATGCTGACGTGAGAAGAGTAGATGCTACTGTTCTCACATCATTGTCGAATGCTGAGAATGCAAATTCTTGCATGAAGTAAGTTATCTTGAAATAAGCAATTAAGGATAATTCAATAAGGCTGTAATTAGCACCAAGGTAAGTTATTAAATTTTAACGCTTTCTTCCCATTAAAAGTGTCAAATTCTGAAAATCTCATGAGGACGAAAGTGAATATGTCGTGCGTGGAGATAACGGGATTGATAAAGTTGTGCAACATCATTCTTGATCCTTACCAGTGAGTGTTATTTTTGAATTGCTTCTGTGTGAAAAGTATTTAAGTTCGTCAATTATTCTCTCCAAACTTTACCTTTGCAACCAGGACAGTGATAACATCGTACGATTCGATCTTCGTCCCTTGTTTCTGTTAATCTTTTCAATAGCATTTGCGTCAAAAAATTAGAAAATTAGAATAATATTCAAGTATTTTTTCCCCAGAATGATAATAGTCATTCAATGGTGATTCCCATACATCGTGTTATCAAAGGTATGTGAATTGAACCGTTGTCCAAATAGATTTCAGATTATCATGTTCCAAGTCGTATGAGCAAAATTTGAAGAAAACAATCAATATTTTCTGTACCTTTTGGACAAAGCAATTATCACAAAGGGACAAAAATAAACGTTTCTTTCATAAAGTTGCACTGTGTAATCAACAGAATATTAAATCAAGTATTCTCAAGCTCATGACCCCGCTCTCTTCTTCCATAAAGTATCATTAAAATTCATTGGTAGCTCTCAAAGATTCGTTTGCAGTTAATAATACTAATATCGATGACGGACGAAAGTGGGGAGAGATATATCTATTTCTAATCTTACATTTTTCATAAATCCTCTTCCTTCCTTTCTTTCTTCTTCTCTCTCTTCCTTCCTTTCTTTCCTCTTCTCTATTTTCCTTCCTTACTTTCTTTCTTTCAATCTAT
This sequence comes from Thysanoteuthis rhombus, assembly GCA_963457665.1. Taxonomy (NCBI): domain Eukaryota; kingdom Metazoa; phylum Mollusca; class Cephalopoda; order Oegopsida; family Thysanoteuthidae; genus Thysanoteuthis; species Thysanoteuthis major. The sequence continues at coordinate 6,557,313 of OY735213.1, forward strand.
CTCTCTTTTATTACATATATCTACATAAGTGGGGCTATTAGCATAGGCAGGTTGGATACAGTGCCCATGCTTGAAGCACATGGTATACATAGACCTGTGGACACGCATGAACGACCCTTTAAAGTTTCAATCTGCATACAATTTCAGTTTTCCTCACTCTAAATAAGTGCATTTCTCGAAGATGTTGGAAAAATGGTCCAAAAATCGATCAATGCTTCGATTTTAGATTTTTAGACGAAATTGAACTGAATAGCTACCGAGAATTTTTGTATACCGGGTGAAGGGTGCATGTCAGGTGCATCACGGGTGTTGGGGAGGTACCATAGATCTTATGAAGAGAGAGAAGTCGACAAAGATGGATGCCATAAACACTAATGTACGATGTGAACTGGAAAAATCTTCAATATGACGATCGACAATTCGGTGTTACGATGATTGCAGGTTCGGTCTTCATCGATAAAAAGGAGGTTAAGCATTAACAATTTCTATCTGGTACTGTCGTTGATTCGGGATTGTGACTGATACTTTGATGAACAGTCATTCAACAAGATGGATTAGGTTCGTCAATGTGGAGAGATTCGGTTTCATTCTCATCAGTGATAGTTGGGGATGAAAGTCTGAACAGAATGCTAGGATGATCCTTCCATTTGGCTTGTCCCTGATGATACTTCGGTCTTAAGATCCTTTGGGAAGGAGTGTGATCAGGCAGTTATGTATCATCACCAGCAGCAGCAGCAGCAGCAGCAGCAGCAGCAATAATAACCGATATAAATCCATAGCTGGACAAAGGCCTTTTAATCTTATTCAATGACAACTGCAGTTACCATGAACACGGTTTGCCATGTCGTATTCCTCTGTACTGTAACGTAGTGGTAACACACTTTTTGTAAAATACATTCTCAGGTACTTAATGGGCTGCAGTTCTCGCTTGATATGTCATATTACTGCATTCGTGGTCAACATTTTCCTAGTAAATATCTTTATGTTGGTAGTTTGTCTTCATTAAATATTTCCTGCTATGACTTGAGTGATCGTGTTTACAGAAATGAATACGAAAATTATATAATCAAAAAACTCACCAGCTATCCAAGATCCATATAAAAAATATATTCAATAACATCAAATCCATACTCGTGAATACATTGATAGTTTTTTCTTAATATTTCTTAGTGTATAAGAGTAGTTCTCACACGTGTGTCTCAAATAGCATCATATACAGTGTATACAAGAAAACTGCCCCTTGCCATTTAAGTATTCTAATAGATTTTATGATGTCTCGCACTCCCTGATATACAGAATATATATATATATATATATATATATATATATATATATATATATATATATATATATATATATATATATATATATATATATATATATATATATACTCTTCCATAGGAATAGGAATAGAGCACTCCGGTGGATGACGAGTTTCTGCGTAAACGAATATATCGCTTAAAATCAGCCTTAAAGACCACGTAGTCCAGAGGTAGGATATCGGCCCCCGGGTCAATTGTGAGGTTTCAATTCTGCCTCGCAGTACTGTATGGGATAAAGTCTATAGCCACACTGAAGAGATGTAATACATCGAAACAGCTGTCTGTGGATGATACTATAATATACATATATATATATATATATATATATATATATATATATATATATATATATATATATGTATATATGTGTGTGTGAGTGATTATAAATTGCATTATATTATATGAAAAAGTTTTTCATACTATCCGTCGTCGTTACATGATTTGATTGATGCATCTCTCATGCAAGACAATGTAAATAGATTAAACAATTAAAGAAAATGTGTCTGTTGCTGCAGGAATCGAACTTGCCACCGATCCAAGTTAATGATGCTCTTACCAACGAGCTAAAGAACTGTTAGTAATGCTATGGCCCAAATAAATGTTGCCAACTTAAATTCATATCTCGTCTATTTTTGGTCGATATGCTTCTTTCAACACGTCGGTTATGCATCAATAAATTGGTAAATGTGATCGGGCATAACAATAATGAATTGTGCAATATTTTATTAGAACTTATTTCGTTGAGTGCTCGATTCCTTTCTCTCATTGCATTTTCAACTTACGAGGTCTAAAATGAGTAATACACAGATCATATAACAACAGCACATCATTTCAGGTGAGTTTTCAAACAATATAATGCGATTTATAAATCATTCTGTCGGATCATACAAATCTATTTCTCAATATATATATATATATATATATATATATATATATATATATATATATATATATATATGTATATATATATATATATATATATATATATATATATATATATATATATATATCAAATAATAGGCCGAATGTAATTTGTGACAGAATCAGGTTAAAAAAAGAGTAATCCCGACAAATGAGTAGAAGATGACAATGATTATCAAATCAATATATCTTTGTGACCTGGTGCATCTACGTTAAACCAAAGAGCCTGATTGCTTCAGAACAACTCCCAGTAATTCCCAGCCTCCTGACACTGACAAGAATTGCTGTTCTTCGCTAATGATTATTTATAGGTGTACTGTATAACATACTGAGTACATGAAGAGTTAGCTGAGGTAATAGTGCACTCAGAATAAAAATACCTGTGCGTTCAATTTGGGTCTTATTCAAATACTGATAAATAAACAGACTAAACAATAACGCTAACACGACCGAGGAACGAGAAAAGACCCGTTCACTGTAAATGCAAGCATCAAGCCGAGTCAATGTAAATAAACTCCAATTTGAATATTGTATCTCAATTTCGTCCCATTTCACGAGAAAAAAGCAAATAGAGACTCTTTTGGAATTTGATTGTTCTGGAAAGTACACAGTTTTTCTGATCAGATGTTGGACTGTTTGAAACTCTCTACCAAAACTGTCCACATAAATTTCTTTAGTTTCCAAGCTCTTTGCTCTAGTTGCTACATATGTGACGTGCGTACAGGTTGCACTCATGAATGGAAATAGAATGGACCAAAATGTGAACATTTATTCACAATAATCATAATTATCATTCGGTTAGAGTCCGTCGTTGGATATAGGCCATCCAACAGATTCAGAAGACCTCTTTTTTATGGGTATAGCGGAACCAGTACTTTTTTTTATTTAACCAGCTCGTCAAACTATTTTGCTTTTTGTCGGCCTCAGCCTTGGGCTCCATGTTGTCGTGATGATCAGCAGTTGTCTGCTTTGGTTGCAACGTATCCAGCTCATTGCTATTTAAGTTTCATAACAGATTCCATGATGTCCCAGACTCCTGTCTTTCCACTAATATACTGTGCTGTCTTATAATCTCTCCATGTGATATTGAGCATGTCTCTCTAATGTGCACGTTACATCGTTCTTAGGAAATAATAATAATACAGTTACAGTAGGGTTCAATTTACAAAGCACAATTTACGTATGTAAGTTTATGCAAAATCAGTCCTTTACTTTTTATTCCCAAAGCTTTTTATTTTGACTTTTTTCCCGTCAAGACGACCCAACGAAAGGCGTAAGGAGTAATTTACTCCTTGATCATTCCTCTTCCTGGGTCTTTAATTGATCATCTCCAAAATAGTTGGATCATGTGACGGTTATTATTGTATGACAAGCCCGACCTGCTTGATCGAAATTTGGTAAATGAAAGTGAAAAAGACAAAGGCTCGAGAGGTCCGTCAATGTTTCTGGGGAAGAAATGACGGGTGTATAATTTGATTGAGGTGGAACTGGGAACGTGCAACTGGCCTGCGGATTTGATTGTCTTAGTGAGAAGACACAATGGAAGAGAAAAGAATACGAGAGAAAAATATGAGCACACAAACGCATGCACACACAGACGCACACATGCACGCATACACACACACACAGATATATATATATATATATATATATATATATATATATATATATATATATATATATATATATATATATATATATATGTATATATATATATATCGTGAATATTCAAGTTCAAATGAGTTGACCTTCGCTCCTCACCATAACAAGAGCAACCAGAATGATAATAATCACTTATTATCGTTGAGTTAAATCTTGACTATTTTCTGTCCTATCACTTTGAGCAGAACCGAATAACATTTCCTTATTGTGATTTGAAGGTGAAGTATTCACTTTCCTAAAACAGGTGAGACTAGTCCTTTTTTCTTTTGGTCCTGTTCTGGTTGTTTTTACGTTGGAAAAAAGGTCAACTCAGATTCAGACTTATATCAGAGTTTGATAAAACCCAAATGGTCGTAGGGAACGTTTCATCAATATTCTTCATCCATCTGTCCATCAGTTTACTTCGTTTATATCTATGTATTTGAGTTGATTCACGTCTACCTGTACCTACCCTTTTGCTTATTTCAGTGTGTCCTTATGTATTCATTTCATTCTACTTATTCCTCTTTCTATTGCAGTCTCTTAACATCTTTTATATTCTGTTCAACAAATCAAGACCGAATTGTTTTGTGTTCTGTAGGAAATTTTTTTGAAGACATTCAATAATGCCCAGTTTTTATTTCCAATTATCTTGAGTTCTGTCACATTTAGGAAATCGTGTTCAAAACAGCAATAGCAAATTAATCATAATGTCCGAGTCAGTCATCCCCAGAATGTGCGCACTTGCATCCTAGTGCAAGATATTCCATAACATTCATAATTCTATGCTATTATGATTCAGTGCACAGTCTCAACGATGGGAAGCGACATTAAAGGCATTGTCAGTGAAAGATGACATTCTCTGCTAAGTGTTTAAGCTCTGGAAATTTTGATTTTATTTGCGACGACTTTTTTCTGAAAAAGTGTGCTCCTGGCTGAGGCTGCGATAAAAAAAGTGCTGCGAAAGAATTAATGTGGAACAGGTATTGAAGGTGGCTGAGTGCAGTTGAACTCAAAATTTGAGAACCTGATGGTGAACCAAAGATTTACCCATCTATTTAATGGATAAGTGAATTAAGATAAGAAACAATAATGTAATTTTTTCTGTGAATTTAAGTTACATTTTTCTTGCATCAATATCTCATTTCCGATAACATGGATTCATTTGTTCAGTATATTTAGCAGATATTAATTAGTTAATGTTTCTGCCTAGTGTTGTGTTTTCCAAGCGAATGATTCGATTTTCTATTCAGGAATATTCTTTTTTTTTCTTTAGGGGGAAGGGTATTTCCTGGAGTGAATCTTCTTCGTATCTCTTTTATTTTCATTTATTTTTTCTTTTGTTTATTAAGTTGTTGGTCACTGCTTGTAATATCATTCTGTTTTACACATTGGAGATACTTAACTGTAGTGCAGTATATATAAATCATAAATTAGCAATTCAAAATAATTTGAATCATTGTTTGAAGGAAGCCAGATAAGGCAGATATGAAAGTATGTTTGTGTAAAAAATCCTTCATGCCATCAAATACACACACACACGCATGCATGCACACACACACACACACACACACATATATATATATATATATATATATATATATATATATGTATATATATATGTATATATATATGTATATATATATATATATATATATATATATATATATATATATATATATATATATATATATATATATATATATATACATATATATATATATGGGTGTGTATGTGTATATATATATATATATATATGATAAACGCAGAATAAGCAAAAACATCCGAAATGCCTTTAGGTGCAAAACAATTTTTCCTGATCGACTTCTCAAGCTTCTATCCATGGATTTATCTATTACTGAGAAATCAACAAGGGGCATCAATTGCCGAGTGTTAAAAATTACAGAAAATGAAGTCAATAGACAAACTTCATACACGACAGGGGAAAATAAATTTTTCCTTCTTATTTTATGTTTTTTCAAAATATTTAATCTTCACGACTCCCACATATTTGTCAGTACTGAGAATTGAAAGAAATATTTCAGTCAAGGGGTTTTATCGACGATGTAACTTTTATGACATGCTGCAATGACGTGTGCACGCAGATAAGTGCAGGGTTACACAGATCTGCCGATGAGCACACATCCCTCATTTCTTGTGTTTCTAAATTTGATTCTTCCCTCGGGCAACTAAGTTTGAGTCATTCACACAATCATACTGAGAAAAGGAGTGTATTAAGATAGTACCAGAGGTATAGAATATATAGCCACACTGAAGAGATGTAATACATCGAAACAGCTGTTGTGGATGACACAATGATATATATATATATATATATATATATATATATATATATATATATATATATATATATATATATATATACATGTGTGTGTGTGTCTAATTCAAATCAGGATGTATGATTGGTTTATTCCATAAAAGTGCTCGATATAAAATGATTTAGTAAAAGTAGAGACTTTGAATAGATGAATAGTAGATTTGCTGCATATCTGCATTTCATCTTTCTGGTATTTCTATAAATGTAATCTAGAAATCAAGTGTGAATACGAATATCAGTTATTTATCTCTATTTGTGGTGATATTTCTCAGGGGATGGCTTCATCAGACCGAGAATGACAGACGAAACTAATCCCAGAGGAATATCACCCCAGATATCTGTACATACACTCGATTTCATGACACCGAAGAGAGAGAGAGAGAGAGACAGAGACAGAGACAGACTGACAGAGACAAAAACAAACAGACAAACAGACAGAGACAGGAATGAAAAGGGGATCAAAACATAGATAAGTTCAGAAAGACTTATCTTAGAAAAACATAAGAAATATATTATGCGTTATTACTGAGTGTCTCTGTATAAATACTTTTCCTAATCTTTCTCTGTTGAAGGAAGCCTAGGTTGTTCTGTGTTATAACTCAATCACTAATTATTTGTGGCATGAAATAATGTAGTTTGATAAAACCGAAGGTATTCAAAATAAGGTGATTCCTCATCCTACCATAGAGTCACGAAGGAAGGAAGTATAGTTGAATTTTCGTTCGAAAAATTTCCGTACATCCGAAGTTGCAGGATTCAAAGTTTCATTAAATTTAATTTTTCTAGCTTTTACTTTGTATTGATTTTTACGGTGATACTTGAACTGTACTTCATCGAAACCTACACTTTACAAAACCACACTATTCAGTGTGCGATTCTTATTATTTTCTGTTGATACCATCACTTTTGATCTTTGGGTTTCAATTACTTTCCAATAATGCCTTGCCCAAAAAACTGATGGTCTAACATTAATCATGTAAAATATTCATGGTGAACACATATGGGATGATACTCGAAGACAAACATTATCAAACCTGGTTGCAGCAAGGTTGACCCCAATTCTTACTTCTCTTCCGACTGGGGATATTTTCTTTTACTATTGCATATACGCTACATAAATCTGAGGACATGTAAGACTCGTCAGTCAGACTCAATCAGTATGAGAGAAGTCAAACAATCACAGCAGGGAAGAGTTCATTTAAAGATTTGTCTCGTTCAATATGAACAGCAAAAAACTCATTCCCCAACATGAATAAGGATTGTTCTTGTCCTTGTTTGGAGATTATAAACAAAATCAACTGCGACTCGGATTCAACTTTGACAATTGGACTGTAATTTTCCCCAATTTCCTCTGACAACAAAACCAGGTGAATTGGGGTGACCTTTTCGAACCAGAGTCATACACACTTATATAAAAAAAAGTCCGTTGCCTTATCATAAAGAAAGTATATTTCAGACTACATTTTTTAAGATAATCCCATTCCATCTCATATACGCTATGACGAATTCTATCACTAAAATGAAGTAAACACATAAACAATGAACGGAAAACTAATAATCTAAATAGGATGATGTTGATGATCCGATATTTATGATGAAGAAGAGAAAGATCTGAGCTTGAAAGAAGGAAACTCAACGGGATATGATCTGCTCTAACAGCTAAATATTAATTACTACCAAATCCCTGGACATTTCCTTGGTACAGGCTGACTGATGTTTCCAACATTTCTTGGTGGGTATCATCCGAAATCAATGAACATTAGACATTCAAAAATCAAACAAATACATTAGGTTTAGAAGTAATCAACAAAGAAAGAATCAATTTGAGTAAAATCACAATATATATATATATATATATATATATATATATATATATATATATATATATATATATATATATATATATATGTGTGTGTGTGTATATAAAATGCATCCACTATTATGAATAAATCGAGTAAAAGATAATGAAAAATATCGGTAAAGATATACAGATATTCTCGGGAGAAATCAATAAATGCTCAAAGCGAAGTCGAAAACAGGAATAACCATTTTATTAGAAGAATAAAACGAATGTTCGCTGGAATAATTTTTGCAATGAACCAATTGGAGCAATTTCTTGCTGAGGATCGCATTGGCTGTTTTGCTCTTTTGATTTGAATTATACAAATTTGTTTGTTCGTATGTCTTCAAGTTATGCCTATAAGTCTCAAAAAATGTTGTTTTAGTCTCATTCATTCATCCACTCATTACTTAATGGAGATGCCTATATAAGTATTTCAATGTATAAAACAGATCAGAAATACACATTAAACATTGAAATAGACACTAAGTCGAGCGGTAAAAATATGCGTGAAACCTTTCCAAGTTCAGTAATAAAAAAGAACTTTTACCAGATATATTTTAAAGCCCCCGTCCGAAATTTCCTTGTTGTTTTAGTATATGACTCTACGAAATGCACTGCCAATCAGTTTTTCCATCCTGGATTAAAAAAAAAGAAAAAAATCAGACGACTTTCTTAAATATTATATGATTTAAAATTATGAATCATGGAAAATTTGAAAAAAAAAACGACGGTTAACATTATTTATGTATACATATATGTATAGATAGAAAAAGGTTGACCATTCGACCAATTTTAAGAAAATTAGATTTACTAGAAAATCGGTTGTCTTACAAACTTGCTAGTTTTGGATCTGGTGAGATTTGGGAAAATTTGCCATCAATCACTATTCGTTTTAATTTCCTAGGGATGATTGGGGTATCTTCAGATGAGGATCCTGATTTTATGTAAATATATATATATATATATATATATATATATATATATATATATATATATATATGAGTGTGTGTGTGTTCTCCTGTACAATTGTTCGTCGGTCAAAAGGCGGACACATCTTTTTTTCATGGATTATGTCTGTTGAATTGGCACGTCTTTAGATATAACGGAGGAGAGGGAGGAAAAGGATATTGATGTCAGATTAGATTATAGTCTAAAGAATAAATGTCTAGCTAGTGTTTGTATTTAATGTCAATAAAAAATATACGTTGTACACATTTTTCGTATTTATTGACAAGAGAGAGCACATCTTAAAATGACATTTTGAAGTCTATTTCACTAATCAGTGACTCGTTCTCAATACATTGATTTATCTAATATAAGTTTCCTTCATTGCATGTGTTTATCGGTCAGGGATGTTTTTTTATCAATAGGAAGCAGGGTGCAGATGTTTATATTGTTTGCAAAAGAAACAGGAGTTCACAGGAAAGGGTTTATCAGTGGCTTTGAACAGTTGCTTGGGGAGAAGTAAACAAACTTGACCTAGGTTGAAACTTGATATGTAGACGTGGAGTTTTTGTTTTCTGAATTGCCGGACGTATTCTTCATATTCCATACTCAAAATTTTAAGATTTTCAAATAAATTGATAGAGATCCAACAAACCGTGTTATGGAAGTGTATTATTTGTACTTGTTACATTAATTTGATTCTCTCCTTTTCATTGTTCATTTTGTATTTTTGGTGTGTATTGAGCCAGTGTCCAAAAATCTTGGTCATGCCAAGCCAAAGCTTCAATATAATGCTATACAATGATAATTCATTGATTAGGGACAAAGCATGACTATAAGTTATTTCAAAACACTTTACCACATGGAGAAGTTCGGAGAGCGCATTGGTTCAAATTCTGTTTTAAAAACAACAAAGATACCGAAGTTGGTGTTTACTTTGTCCCCTCTTCCATAAGCAGGGCAATCCATATTAAATTCAGAGGTCTCTCTTGATCGTTAGTCTATCCCATCGAAACAATCAGAAATATGAAATAAATATGTTCCTACCGCTAGAACCCCATGATTGATAGGTATCACTCTCACAAACTGAACCATACTTACAAATCTTATACATATATATATAAACAAATTTGTTTATTATGTAAGGTTGTACATACATTTGCCAAATGCAGTAGCTGATTTTGACCCTACGGTGGTCGGGCTTTGTAATTGAATGGCTACATGAATACTCCTTGAGAGTTATGTATTGATTCCCATCGGAGACAAAAGTCAAAAGATGGTAAGTCTTAAGTGAAACAAATACTGTAGCCAAATATATCTTAATTGACTGAGACCATGAATGATGATTCTGCCCTCTTTGTCATCTGATAGGACAGGGGTTAAAAGGCCAATGTCGGCCTTGACATAAGTGTCATATAAACAATAGATAATGTTTACGACGATAAGTGAAAAAAAAACGTTATTTTAATCTTCTTGAGACAGCAAAAGAGGGATTAATATGAAATATTGCAATGTATTTCTTTCATTATTTCTAAGTAACTCTATTTATTTGATCCTGGTCTTACACTTATATCTATCTATTCATCTATAATCCTATCAATCTACCTTTCTTCCTCTCTGTCTCTTTCTCCGTCTATATATCTCTCCGTCTATATCTCTCTATCAATCTGCAATAGAAATAATAATGCAATTGTAAAAAATGCATAAAAAAATCGAGTATTTTCTAGTTCATGAAGTAATGAGAACGTGACAGCGAGATATAGGAGCACTATTATATTGACTGTGATAAAAGATTGTAAAGTACATTGATTCAGGATTCATGGACGAAGTGCCAGTCGGAAATTTATGATTTTTCGTCGAGTCATCTCCCTAGGTTTTTGAAGACTAATAACCGACGTTTAATAACCTCTGCAAAAGATGTTGGAGAGGTGCATGTATTTTTTTTCGTCTTTTTGTATGTACGTCTGTCGCCCAATAATTAGGGAAGTTCACAATGAATTTCTTTTGAATAAGATGGATGGTTGGCCAATGAAATATTGAATACTTTTTGGTCCACGTGTATTTATTCAACAAAAATCCACTCAAACAAAATCCATTCGCTATCTTCAATAGTTCTCAATTAATTTCAATGTGAGTTTTAGTAAAGACCATGGGTTATGAAAGGAATTATTTAATTTTTGGAAGGATCGAAGCATAATCACATTACCTAAATATTGATTTTTCGAACTCTTCCGAAGCATGGCTGTGATGTCCTGTTGATTGTTGTGGAAAATTCATAGAAAAATAAATAGGTTTTTAAAAAAATCAGATTTGGAAGACAGCAAAATGTCATTGTTCAGTCTCTATCTATTTGAAAATCGTAGAAGATGAAAGACAAATGGATTGAAAACATATGACGAAATAACATTATCAAAAAGTACTCGGTGACCTGTTTGCCTTTAGGACTCGGAACAGCTGATAGAAAATAAGTTAGACGCCAAAGAAAAAAAAAATAAGTAGAAACATTGATGAAAAATTTCAAAATTTTGAAGGAAAATAATTTTTTTTAAATCCCCAAACAAAGTTAAACAGTATATAATAAAGAAAAAAAATCATCGTTCATATTTAGTTTGACGTAGAATAAGCTATGGCAGTATTTTACCAGCATATACATACTATTAGCGTTATGAGTTTTTTTTATAATAATTCATGACGTCCTATCTATCGAAAAAGCAATAACGAATAACTACCAGAATCAATCTCCTTTTGACTTACCAAGTAAACAAAAAATAAGTTTGTGACAGCACATTCTGATGAAAAGATCTTTCGCAAAATAATCTGCCTACAAAACCGTTTGTTGACAAGCTGTTTGTAAGCGAAATGTCCGTCAGTATAATGTATTCGATATAATTTGTTTCACCCTCTCAACATTTGTTCTCCTGTCAGCTAACTTCAGGGTATCTAAAAATGTATCAAAGAATTAAGGAGTCAAAACCGGCAATTTTCTTTTGGAAAAGAATTCACTATTTACCTCAAAGGTGGCATAATATCATTGAAAGCCGGACAAAGAACTTTGATAGTGCGCGTAATGATTCTATGAATTGATATCATTGTGAAATTTAGTGAGAAAATTCATGGAAATTCTGCATCAAGTGAATTTGCTTTGAAGAGTGTCTGCAGTTTCTTTTTCAAAGTTTGAAGGTTAACAATATATCCATACGTATATTATATCATATTTATTTTTGATATACATAGATATCGTTCCATATCTAAAAGAAAAAGCATATAATTGAAATTCAAATATATTCATGATTTTCTCCAGTTTCGAATTAAAACTTGCTAAGGGATTAAGGTGAATAAAAAATAATAAAAATTTCTCAGAAAATAATATAAATAGTTTTTCTTTTACATTAGGAAAGATATATTTCATGTATCTCAAAGAAAGTTCGAGAGCATTTAAAATAACATTGATGTTGAGATTTGTTCTGAAAATCTTGATTGATATATAATGAATGGAATAATATGGGAAGAAGAACCACAAGAAGAAGAAGATGAGAACAATTTGTTAGCTAAATACAAAGACTATAAAAGGGCCTTATGAAATGAAGTATAAGGGCTGTTAAGAGCGGTGATCGAGTTTAAATAAAGGCAGTCACATGATGAAGAAATACAGAAAGAATGGATTGAATTTATGGATTTAAACAAAGAATCAGGATCAAATAGTGAATAACAAAGAACGATTAGACGTTTTGTGGTGGCACAATGTCAATTGAACAAAAGTTACAAATACCTCCTGATTAGTTAATGTCATGTTCATTACTATTGAAAATTGGATTGTGTATCGTAATAGTTGTATAATCATCTTCAACGACAGTCGCTGGTCCTCGAGCGATTGTTGATATTGCTGATTTCCACGGCCATTTCGATGATCTGTTTCATAATCTGCATATTAGAGGTGATTTTTTACATAACAATTT
>OY735213.1:6575278-6592778 GCA_963457665.1 Thysanoteuthis rhombus
GCGTTGGTCGAAATGGTTCAATGAAAAAGTATCCACAGCAATTGCGAACAGCCGAAGAACAACAGTCTAAGCACTTCTTGGAGGCAACCATATCACGTCATCCAAGGTAAAAAGAGGAATGAAACCGTCGGAAAGATTGATGACACATGAACCAAATCAAAAAACTCGTAATAATGAGAGATCTGCATCGATCAGCTGACTGTGTTTAAGCCTACAGAAATTAGACACCGAGTCTCGCAGGATCATTGTATCTACCTGAGATTTCTTCTCAAATTTGTATCTTTAATCAAACGGCACAATAACAATGGAACCAAACTTTGTACTTTTACTGGATAGGTGACCATTGAAAATAAAGAATGTTTACGGAGGACTCATATCATCATTAGAAAAAAATGAATGAAAAAATTAAAAAAAACATTGTTAAATGAGTGATAAATAGATGAAAAGACTGAAGTTGAGAGAGAGAAAGAGAGAGAGAGAGAGAGAGCGAGAGCAAAAAAGGGATATAGAGAGAAAGACAGAGGTAGAGAGAAAAAAAGTGGATCCTATAAAAAGGATACGGGACATAAAGTAAAAATTCTTTAAGTATATATATATATATATATATATATATATATATGTATATATATATATATATAGATAGATAGATAAATAGATAGAGAGATATAGATAGATACATAGAGTACCTATATAAGTAAAGCTTGTTCCAAAAGATAGGAAAGTATCAGATGATGCATGGTATAAAATAATATAAATATACATTGCATTCCGAGAATAACCTATATCAAGTAACAAACTTGTGTCAACAGATGATCAGAAATATGACTGAAGTGATACAAAAACATCATGAAAAACTTTTCAAATGTGTTCAACGCTAGAAGTTCTGAATATATATATATATATATATATATATATATATATATATACATATATATATATATATACATATATATATATATACAGATATATATACATATATATATATATATACATATATATATATACACATATATATGTATATATATGTATATATATACGTATTTATATATATATGATATTCTAAAGTATATTTTTTACACGAAATGATATCTAAGAATCGCATGAGCACTTCAGGATTTAATGATTTAAAGCAAAAATTGCTTTTAGTTGTAAGAATGGTCAAACGTAGTGGTAAAATTCATACAATTTGTGGACAATTTAATAAAGCTATGATTAGACATCCTGGTCCCTTAAATTTTTATCTGCTTGAGCATTGTGATATGATAACGAAAGTATGACAGTAAATAAATTTTGAATATCAAAATAAATAAAATCATATTAATGTAATTGTGATTAGGTGAACAAAAGAGGCGGACCTAGTCTTTGTCCGTGTGAAAGATCATTGTGATGACTCGAACCAAGGAGAAGGGAAGACATTTAGTTCTCGTCCATCTGTCTGACTGATAGAATGCTGGAATCAAATTGATTGGGTATATTAATGGAATCGCCAATTGGGGTGTTAGAAAGTGCTTTTGCTTCAACCAAGTGTATGAGAATACTTAGTTTTATATTTAGGAGGGTTCAAAAAACGTTGACATTCAGATGACTTCATTTTACCAGTTGAAAAAAAAATTGAATTTTTTAATTTTTCTTCGCTAAATATTTCATGTCCGTCTCCCAGCAAGAATTTACTACTTGGATGTGTCCATCTTCACAATTATCTGAGATTTTTTTGTTTTGTTTTTATGGCCAGTCAAGCCCCGGTTGAGGCAATGGAAGGTTTGGGGTTTTTTTTTGTTTTCCTGGGGGTGGGGTGCATTTGTTTGTTTTTTTAAATATTATATACGAAATTGGTGCACATTAAGAGATTTCGAAGCTATAATCTAGTTTATATTTTTGACAGAAGTTTTGGGGCAGAGGATATTACAATCAAGCGATACAGTGCTGGATGAATTGACAAGCTATTGAAGTACATGATAAACAAATAAATGAGAAAAATGAATATATAGATAAATACGGGAAATTCACATTAAACAGACGGAGAAAGGAAGGTCCCGTGGACCAGACAACATCACCGACGACCTACTCCGAAAAGCAGGTAAAATCATCACTAAGAAACTGGCTGTCTTTTTCAACTTGTGTCTAAAACACAGTAAAGTCCCAGACGATTGGAACACTGCCATCATAATCATTTTATATGAGAAAAAAAAAACCCTGAAAGACCTCAACAACTATTGGCCTGTAAGCTTACTCAACCGTGTGTACAAATTTTTCACAAAGAACATCACCAACCGAATCACAAAAACACTCGATGAAAATAGCCACATGAACAAGGTTTTAGAAGAAGCAACTCGATCATGGACCACCTGCATTCAATAAATCAGTTGAAAGAAAAAGCAGCTGAGTATAAACTACCACTCGCCGTAGCATTTATCGACATTCAATCTCAGCAGCTCCTTCATCAGGCTACATTTGGATTCGGACTTCTTCCAGCTCCAGAAAGAAGTAAGACAAGATGATACCAACTCTTCGCTGCCTGCCTGGAGATGATCTTCAGAAGACCAAACTTGGGGAAGAAAGGAATTAGAATAGACGGCGAGTATATGAGCAACCTAAGATTTGCAGACGACATCACCCTTTTCGCAGAGAACCTACACGACCTCCAACTAATGATAGTTTAACTAAATGAAGAGAAAAGGAAATCGGCCTACGCATGAACTTCAGGGAGGCAAAGATAGTGTGCAATAACCGCATTGGAGATAAAAACAGATCAAAATCGAGGACACAGAACTTGAAAAAGTAGATCACTACATCTACCTAGGACAGCAAATCTCCATGAAACCCTTAAAAGAAGAAGAAACTGAGTGAAGAAACACACTGGTATTGCAAGCCTTCGGCAGAGCATGCCCAACCTTCAAAAATAAGAATATCTCATTAATCATAAAAAGAAAGGTCTATAACCAATTAATCCTCCCAATAGTCACTTATGGAGCTAAAACATGGAACCTAACCAAAAGACAGAATTGCAAATTGAGAATCATACAACGTTCACATGAAAGAATTGTGCTCAGCCTAAGCACAGTAAATCTGGGAAAAAATAAGAGTCAAGGACATCATAGAATCAATTAAATATCTCAAATGGCTGTGGGCTGGCCATGTTGCAAGACCGATGGACATCACGACTCATGACATGGATCCCCCAAGAACACATGCAGAACCGACGCTGGGAGAATATTACATGGAGAGACGAGCTAGACAAATACAGAAAGTACATGCTCCGCAACGCCCATGATAGAAAAGTGTGGCGACGTTAAAAAACTGCTGCTGCTGCTGCTGCTGATGATGATGATAGTGAAAAAACGTTGGATGAAAACTCGATGTTATACGACGTTGAAAAATTAACTTGAAGGTTAGAGGAATATCATAGTCAAAACTATTCCGATTTAGAGATCCCTGAGACAGTTACATGCTTGAATACTCCAGACAAGAGACAATTTTACATTCTAGGGTAATTATTGATACTTTTGGAAATCAACTGATATTGGAATATGGATGTGTGAAGTGACACGAAAAATATATTGAATTTTTTTAATTCTTACTGTTTCAAGCTGTAAATATTTTGGAGTATATATAGAGAGGGGGAAGAAGGGAAAAAGAAAAGGCAAGGACTTGGAGATGAATAGGATGTGGCACAGAGAGATGTAGCACGATGAGAAGCTGGATTCCAATGTAGTACGTCCCCCTGACAGATGCAAGTTAGCTGTGGGGGTCTTCTGCAATTTTGCAGGCGTGTTCTGACAGTAATGCTGACCCGTGGTTGTACCACAATACGTAAACGGTCTGCAGTTGATATATGCTGAGCCGACTATAGAAATCTACCGTGCCTTTGGAGAAAGATTGGAACCGTACGACAGTCATTCGCTTTAAGCCCAGGATTTAATGATAGCACAGCTCTGCTCAATATGCACTGACTACCGGGGTTTGCTTTCCCTCATGGCAGTGACATGACTGTATAGCAAATGAAGTCCATGTCTTATTCCTTATGTATGAGTGAGTGTTCAAAAGTACCCAGACACCAATTTTTAATACAAAAAGTGAATTCAAATATTGAGCCCAGTTTCGAGTTTTCAGTATTGAGAGTTGATTAATCCTGTATGGAAAATCAATGATCACCCGTAAAATTGCATGTAGCAAAATACTTATCAAGTTGAAAAAAACAAGAGGAAGAAAAGATTGAATTTTATGGATATGTTTCAGCTGGGAGCTGTCTGTGTTGTGAATGATTAACAAAGTTATAAAATAATGAATTCGATGCAGATGACAAACCATGAGGCTTCAAACAAAGAGAATTTGGAAGCGATAACTTTTAGACTGAATAATGACCCCACGTATGAAACATAAGTGTTGACTGAAAAAAATAGTTTCATATAAACTGTAAGAGCGAAGTTTTTATTCTTACCAAACTAAAAAAACAGAAATATGAATCTATATTGCAATGATCTGATAAGCACATATATTGGTTTGTCAAGGACAGAAGAGATGCATTGTATTTCTACGGTTTCCATTCATAGAAATCTAACACAGTGACATTTATCAATCTACAGTAGATTGGAGAGAATATAAACTGTTGTTAAATGGAAAATTGATTTATTTCGTTAATTTGTTTGAATTACAAAAAGACTCATATCTTAATTTAATTCCATTAATTAGACAATGAAGTTCACCATCGGAATGGCTGCTGGGATCGGATTCCTAGTAATGTACAGGGTAACTTTAATATCCATCAGGAAAGAGCTCGTCTGATATTTGGGAATATTGATGCAAAAGTTAAAACTTGGACTTCCTTCCTTCTTCTCTGATAGGAGCGTTCATCTAATCAATGCACTGTTATTAATTTTATATCGATTTTATAGCAATAACAACACGTCCGTTTGTAAAATAACTACGGGTACTAAAAATTATAAAATTGCATGTTGAACACAAGTTTCACCGCTCCTGAATTTTGAGCTCTTTTGTTCCATACAGCAGTGTCAGTGTGCAACGCTGACTGTCAATAGTAACCCAACAGAGGAAGGGAAATGAAAGTGGAAACTCAAATTGTAGCACTGACATAATAGGCGAAAGAGAGAGGAGGCGTTGGCTGAAGACATGAGGAGACTTATTGTCACTCAGCCTTCAGCGATGACCACTGGGCAACCGGTGTGAAGCTGTAAATCGAAGTATTACTGCGACCTATGAGTACTAGGAGGAGACATGCTGACACTCAAACTCCAGCGGTTACCAACAGGCAACTAATGACTAGAAAATAATAATAATAATAATAATAATAATAATAATAATAATAATAATAATAATAATAATAATAATAATAATAATACTTTGCGTAAGTATCGATCGATAATGTTTTGATTCTTCCTTGGCCATCTGAAAAGGTCTAGCTTGAGCATGCCGTCTGTCGACATAAAAAATCTTTGAATTCACATGCGTTTGTTCAGTAGTCGTCATGGCCATTGCAGTTACCCCTTGGTTAAGAAGTATTGATCTACACTTCACAAGGAAATTGAAAAATGAGGAGTATGTAGATGACAGTTGATAGAGTGCTTTGAATGGCCTCAAAGAACTTGGCGAGAAGGTTGGGGGGAACTGAAAATCCAAAGACAGGATAGAATAGAGACCATCTAGACTCTAGCAACACTGAAAATGGCTAGGATATTGAAGGTATGGCAAAGTATTTGGGAGACTTGCTGTCACTGAATCCCCTGCTATAACCATCTGAAATTAGATCTGAATATTTATTACAACAGATCTGGTTAGTCATTCAATAGAAACTGGCACGTGGTCAATGTGTTTTTGTAGTATGTTGTGTTGAGGTTGATCAATGCAAAAAGTAGTCATAAAAACAAAAAAAAACAGAAAAAGGGAGGTGGGGTAAAGAAAAAACAAGGACTGAAAAAAAGAGAAAAGAAAAGCAGCAATGTTTGGAAAAAGTTAGACGAAGAAAGAAAAAAAAGATCAAGATTCCGGGGAGAAATTGGAGAGAAGAAAATTATTAACTCAACTACATAAATAACAAAATGCCTGTGCAATTGGACACATCAAGAAAAAAACAAAAGAAGAAAAAAAAGAACAAAAACAGGGAAAAAACTTCTGAATCAATAAAATCATGTTTTGCCTTTGCAAAGCTCCAACAATTTCAAATGAGACTGGCAACAGTGCGCATGTGCGTAAAATATCCAACCGACAGACCGCAGAAATATTTATTTAATAATAACTCACTTGCAACCACTCTCTCCCTGTCTCTATGTATTTATATAGGTGGAAAGCTTTGTAAGGAAAAGGTTGTAAATTATCTTCGACGTACACATAACATGAGCGCTATTCGGACGAGACTGTTTCAATTGAATAGTGTGTAACAGTTACTGTTTGCGCCAGTCTATAATTCATTTGGCAGAAATATTGCTCAGTCGAGCAGAATTTCCAATACATGGTTCGATTTCCTGCACTCTCTTGGTCAAACTCTCTCCTCATAGTCGAGAGATGAAGTATAGTGGTTACCATAAAAAGAGAAAATGCCAAAGCAGCATTCGAAACAGCAGCATGATTGTATATGTTGGCATATGAGACTGGCATTAAATCAAATGAAAGAAAAGAAACTATGCTTATATCACACTGCGTCCAAAACCCTGGTATTATAACTTGGACGTCCTCAACCGGAGCTTGATATAGACAGTTATGTGGCTTTGATGAGTTACAGTGAATGGTAGTCCTCAAAATATCTTGTAAGTCATTCGTCTTTTAGTCAAGCACATGGACATCATCATTTAGATGTGACCATTGTGATAGACACTGAAGAGGGGTCTCGTGGGAAACGACAGAAATAGGGAGAAAAGAAGGAAGAGCTGAGATATCAGTTTGGTGCCAGTAAAAAGTTGGCGTTTGTAGGAAGTATGATTGATTGGATCAATTGGATCCATCATCATCATGATCAAGATCATCATGATCATCATGATCATCATCATCATCAGTCGGCAAAGGTCCATCGTTGGACATGGACCTTCCCCCAGGATTCACCGCACTTCTCTACCGTGGGCGTCGTATAGCCGGTACTTTTTGTATTTGTCTCGTTCATCTCTCCATCGAGTACTCTGCTAGCACAGATTGCACATGTGATCTCTGGGGATTCGTGTTGTGAGTTGCGATGTCCATTGGTTGTCTGCCAATCCTGTGACATGGCCAGCCCATTGCCATTTGAGTTTTCTGATGGATCATGATTTCTCAGACTCTCGTCTTCTCTTGGATGTATTGTGCTGTCTTGTGGTTGCCAAAATGGTCAATAACAATTGTTATTGAAAATAATACCCACGGAATCTATCAACAGTTGAATCGAAAAAAGGCTATTTACTCTCCTCCCTCCTCCTCCTTCTCATTCTTCTACTACAATTACCACGAATGGTGATTCATCATTGAACTGTTGGTTCTACTTTTCGTTGGATAAAGAAGTCGATCATTATAATGATTAATTTTTACAAGTATTTCTTAGTGTTTCTTTTACCTTTAACTATGAAGAACGAAATCAAGTCAAAATTAAGATGAACCTGTTTTTGCTTTTAGGCTTAATCTAAATATCATATGTTACTTCAACCTCACTAGACGATTTATGAAGAAAGAATGAGATCACTCAGGCCCATAAACTACATTATAATTTATTGATTATATGCATAATCATCAATATTTTTATGCCATTTATTTGGAAAATATCTGGATACTATTTTACAAAGTCCCTGTCCATGGCCGAATTCAAATATTTTTCTTTTCAGTTAAAGGGGATCAGTTCCAATAGAAACTTAAAGAAAATATTCTTAAAACTTTTAGTTATTTACGTTTCAAACAGAGTGGTATTTGACCTTGAAACAGTCAGTCCTTTACTAGTATTTATTTGACCTTGATACAGAGGCGTGAATGAAAATGAAGAAATAAAGAAGAGACACAGTTTGAAAGAAAAACATTAACAAAGGAAGAGGAAGAAAATTTTTGAAATGAAAAGAAAAAAAATGAGATGGTGAGAGTTTGGGAATGAATGAGAAATAAGATACAGAAAGGGTACTGCGAAAAACAAAGATCAACAAGAAAGTTTTAAAAAGAAAAATAGTAAAAGAATGAAATTGGAAAACGATTTAGAGGAAGGAAGTAGAACAATGAAGAATTAGATAGAAAGTCGTATATAAAATAAAAAAAGACAAAGTTTAAAACAAAACAAGTAAAGGGATGGAGAGGAGTAAAGGTTAAAAGGAAAGAAACGTAAAGAATAAAGAATGAAAATGAAAGAAGGGTTCTTTATGGAAATGAGTGATTACCAAAATCAATGGGGAAAGGGAAATGTACGGAGGAAAGAATGAAAATGAAAGAGAGTTGCTCTATAAAAATAAATGATTGACAAGAGCAATAAAAAGGGGAATTGTAAAGAAGAAAAATAGAAAATAGGGGAAAAGTGCTCTGTGGAAATAAATGATTAACGGGAGCAGTGAAAAAAACAAATTCAGAATGAAAGAAAAAAAAGATTTGAAAAAAGAAAAGTGGAAAATTGAAAGAAGTTGGGGGAAAAAGGAGATATGAAAAAATATAAAAAGAGAAGACCGGTTAGTCTAAAAACACCGTTGGTAACGTCTTTTAGCAACGTGCTGTGTTGAGGTGATCAGTAAAAAACTCAGAAAAACATTTGATCGATAATTAAGTTACCTCTACCCCCATTAGTTTTGCGCCATTCACCAGAAAGTCTGAATTTTTCTGACGAGAAGCCTGAATGCTGCCGGATACAACATAATGGACAAATTTAAGATGGAATTATATACCAAACTGAATTCAAACTTAATCCTATCTAGGAGGGGATCAAAAAAATCTTGACGTAATGAGGAATTACCTGAGAAATTTGAGATGATTTATCAATATTATTTCTATTATTACTCAGACTATTCTCATCTTGGTTGTTTTTCATACAACATTTCGGCTGTTGCGCTCTACCGCAAGTAATCTGATGGTTCTAGGTTCGATCCCCGTGTGAGACAATAATAATACTACTAATGCTAAGAGGGGAGTGCAGTCAATAAACCCCGGTCATTTGAATAAGGGGGTTCAGTTCGTTACTTCCCCACACCATCCAGATGATACCTGATGAAGGCCGAAGAGGATACTCCGGATAATAATAGAAATAGTAATAAGGAATAGTTGTCTAACTCTTCAATATTCAAGCCCCATTGGAGCATACTGTATCAACGACATGCACTCACACACACACACACACACACACATGCACACACACACACACACACACAAACATATATATATATATATATATATATATATATATATATATATCCAAATGCATGTGTGTATGTGGATAGATAGACAGGCAAACAGTCACACCAACCTTAAAACTACAGAAATCTATGTAGATGTTGACTGCTTTTGTTGAAGGCATCTAATAGCAGGGCAGAAATAAACCATACCCTCAAAAGCAAAATGGAAATATGGATAAAGACATAAATGCTAGCAAAGCAATAAACGGGATAATTGAATAGATATGGACTAAATAGATATAAACAGATATTTTTAAACACACACTGCTGAGCACGAGATAAACAATCAACTAATTACAAACAAAGAAATCAATTGTTAGGTTGATATAGGTAAAGAGGTAAATTATTCATAGACTTTAAACTTCAGTTGCCTCTGGTTTTGTTTCCATTTTGCGTGAGGGTGACTTTGGGTTGACATTGGTTTGTTGGAGCGGTTAACGGGGGGGGGGCTGGCACCAGGAAAAAATTCGTAAAAAGCAGATAATGACTTTGCATGGTTGATACGGGCAAAATCGAGATATTTTGGCGTCGAAAGTTGGAGAAGAAGAAGAAGAAGACGAAGAATAAGAAAAAGAAAAAGAAGAAAAAGAAGAAGAAGAAGAAGAAAAACAACAACAATGACAACAATAACAAGAAGAAGGAAATGGAAAAAAAGACGAAGAAGAAGAACAGCAACAACATTATCAACAACAAGAATTAAAAAAAAACGAGAAGAATCAGATCAAGAACAAGGAGAATGAAAAAAAGAAGGAGAAGAAATATAGCAGAAATGAGAATAGAAAGACGGGAAAGAGTGTAACAAAAAAGGGAGGACGAAGAAGAGAAAATAGAGGAAGAAAAAAGGAAAAGAAAAAGGCAAAGAAAGGGAAGTCCATGAAAATGACAAAGAGAAAGGAACAAAAGAGAAGAACAGGAGAAGGAATCCTTTTAAAAGACAATATGAAAGCATCTAAAGGGCTCAGTCCTGTTTGTCTCCCGTTCCCAGTCAAAATCTGTCCAGATATTTGATTTCCATTTACAGACAGGGATCTCGATGCCCTTCTCAAATACACTTCATTTCTTCAACCATGCACATTACACAGGATTGAATTTGGTCAAATGGCAACAGCTCACATGTTTAACCAGTCAAGCATCACGCGTGAAACCGGATCACAGAAGGTGAGATGACCTGAGAGTTTGCTTATGACGCCTACCTGCAACCCCACTCGTTCTGGTCAACAAATAATGATTTAATCCTTATCAGAAATGGATTGGTGCAGTGGAGGAAATTCATCCCCCGTTGAATCATGTCCTTGGTCTTTTTTTCCTCAAGATCGATTCATCTATGCCTAAAACTCCGGTGACTCTCTGTAATGAGGGTTACCAACATTTTTATGGTATTATCCGAAAAGTAAGTAGTTGTTGGCGACCATGGCAGAAAAGGTCAGAGCCCAAGGGGATATTTTATCCAGAGTTTATATTACTTATCTACGTTGTACTCAGCTCTCATATTTTATATTCATAGGATCAAAGATCACCATTACCTCCATTTAAGACGCTCGAAGTAACGTGAATAGACTCCACAGGCTTCCAACAGACAAAATATGTTGTAAATTGACAACAATGTAAACTAAGTTTCGTACAAGGACACATGAGAAAAAAACGTTGTTGTTGGTTACTGAGTTTAAGCGTTACTACGAGTCGCAAGCGGTGAATAGCATTTCGAAGATCAGAAACCAGGCATTTAGTGACATCAATATGCAATTGTACAAAGTATAAGAAAACATATTTTGATTTCACATTTACGATATAAAAAATGAAAAAATGTAATAACATCTTTGATCAACGACATGTGTTCACAAACATATGGCCAGGACCTATACGATAATTGCAAGGATATTATAGCGGGCTCAAAGATTTAAAAAAGAAATATGAATACATTTTTGCAAATCTTTCAGAATGTTAGCAGTAAGAAATTATGCAAATGTATTTACGACACAATTTCAAAATATAACGTTCAATGAAGAGTGTAGAATTATATATATATATATATATATATATATATATATATATATATATATATATATATATATATATTCTGACATTGTTTATATATATATATATATATATATATATATATATATATATAAACAATGTAGGAATATTTGGTAGCTTTAGGAATTGAACCTGCAATAGCCCAATTTTCAAAAATGTTTCATCCTTTTCACGTTATTTAGTCCGAGTGATACATCAACTCTGTACTGACTGGATTTCATTTTATACAAGAGTTTCTGTGTTAACGCAATGTGAAATAACCCTGATCGATCCTATATATCCATTTCTCAATATATATATATATATATATATATATATATATATATATATATATATATATATATATATACATATGTGTGTGTGTGCGTGTGCGTGTGTGTGTGTGCGTGTGTGTGTGTGCGTGTGTACAATGAATATTTAAAACTTGTCAATAAGATCAGTTGTGTCTAAGAGAGGTATATCCCTTTCTTTCAAGATTGCATCACATGCAGAACCAGATTGGAGAAGTTGAAAGATGACAGCTTCCTTTTGATATTATGAACGGTCACCGGAAGGCAGGAAATGCGTCACGAAAGTGCAGAGAATTTGACGAGAGAATCACTTTGATCAACCGGTTGCCAGTAGAAACGCAAGGGATCCCCTGATCACGTGATCCTAACCACATCCGTTGTCTTGTTTAGTAGGGCTCACACGATTTAACAAGGAGAAGAAAAAAATCTTGGTCCTTTCATAGCAGATACAAATCGATATTCTAAAAGATGCAAGCTCTTGGAAAAGTACCTTTCTATAGATCATTGGGGACGGACTCATAGAAAAATGAAATAGTGCATTCAAACATCTTCTCTATAATAAAAAAAGCAAAAAATACGTGACTCTGTTTGTAAGTCCAGCCAGTTCATTTGAATATTGGTGCAGCTCAATCGAATTCGGTGTGCATACGCTATCGACCTAAACGAAGTAAAAAGACGTTTTTTAGGGTTTTAGGCAGGGGGGAGGGATTCAAATTGACTTGGTCCTAAACTTGTGAGATCTGCTTTTAAATATCCTGACTTGTATTGTAGCTTTTCGTCCACCCTTCAAGCAAATATCGTTGAAATTCTGTTTTGAACTTTTGGAGGTATCTTCACAGAAACAAGACCCAGGGCTGAATAAGTCGACCCAATCAGAAATTCTGATACTGTTTTTCCAATCTGTCTGTAAACATGATATTTACAAAAGTTCCCCAAGTTCTTCAAAGATATTTTCCTGGTGATTGGTCAGTCAGCTGCCGGTGCAGGTCATGGAATTTCGTAGCAGATCCACGCAGCATCGTCCAACCTACGTTTTAGTCAATTTTAGGCAACTGCAAAATATGTTCAAAAAATCCCTGCCTGTTCTCTCTATATCTCCAAAAGTTCTCAATGAATTTCATTAATAATTCGTGAAAGTGTGGGCCATGAATTAGCGGAGGAATTAGCTCAATGATGCCAAGTCACCGGCATTGTAGGTATTTGCCCCTAGCAAACAATCTATCCAATTTTGCCTGTACTAACCTTATCTCTAGAATCTTCCAATAAATCTCAATAGTCTTTTGTGGGATGGTGGACCAAGGGCAGTGAAATAAATCATAAATGTTGTAGCTACATATCCGTGGCACACAACACGAATTTCACTGTAACTATGTAAGAAGTTGGGCAATGGAGAGAAGTGACCAAATTTAAAAACAATTACGCCTCTTTAGCTATTACTGCAAGTCAACATATTCATTTCAAAACATGAGTTCACGAGCTTCATTTGAATAACTTGAAAGAGACTTGTTCTTGAGCATCTACTTCTTCTGTAAACATTACTCAGCATAAAATCACCTTTCCAACGTTTTTTTGCGACTAATCTGGAATGTCAACTCAAGATAATCTTACCTAATGAAGGTTCTTAAAGCAGGTCAAATCAGTTTAACTAGTCAATTCAAAAATTCCTACAAAGCTCTTCTAAACTTGCAGGACTATCACCACATAAACAGAAACGTAATTGTTCAGTATTTTCAGACTTTGAGCGCAGTGAAACATCCTTACTCATTAAGGACGCTTCGATTCCAAAAGGTTTGAGAAACACTGACCATGGTCGAGACTGATCATTTTATCATGAGCTAAAGAAGAGAGTGTGTGCGAGAACTATATTTTGTCACCGTCAACGGACTTGACCTGTGACAAGATAAATCATCCGACCATGTTTGGCATGAATGATACTTTGAAACAAGCGTCGACAAATGTTACTAATATTTGGAGATTTAAAGTGTTATTGATATTTCATATGGTCTGTTTAATGTCTCATCCACGGAAAGGTCAATTTAAATGACAGGGAGAGGGACAATGATATAGTGATTGGGGTTATCCACGATTGCATATCGCCCATAGGGAATTTGAAAACTTTCACTTTGATAAATTGATGAAAGACAAACGGTCAAGATAATACCTGGGCAGTGTGGATGGATTGGGGTAGAATATATTTGCACAAGTAGCATCCAGACGATAGTTCCATGTATGTTCATCTATAATGTAATTCTGAGATTTGTTATTCTTCCACAGACTCTACGGACTAATATCCTCTTCACAGTTCAGACAAGTTTTTCCTTTTAAAGGAACCATAATGCTCCAGCCGATGCTTTAACAATCTTCTCAAAGTCCGAAATTTTATTTGAGCTAATGTTATTTTTTACTATTACTTCCCAACATTTAATCCATCCATAAACTTACTTTCATTCAGTTACTAGTGGGAATGACGTCTGCAGAAGTATAAACCGTCTGAGTGCCTTCTATTTTACTAAATAATACGCATAATATCATTGGTCACTCAAAAATTAAGTCGTGAATAAAGTTACGAAATACAAAAGCTGTCTACAAGTTCGCAAATACGACTCATTGCACATAGTGCAACTTGGCAGAACAAATATATCATGAAACGATGGTGGCTACACAGTATATATATATATATATATATATATATATGATTTATTATTTACAGTCCCCATCTCAACTTGATTTTAGATAGATAGAAGTATGTATATATATATATATATGTCGAGAGAGAGAGAGAGAGAAAGAGAGAGAGACAGACAGACAGACGGACAGTCGGACAGAGACAGAGAGAGAGACAGAGAGAACATTCATGATTTGAGATGGAAACAGCCAATAACAAATCGAATCTTTTGAGCTACATATAAACAAAATGAATAGAGATGGATGATTGTGTTTTGCTTTTCTGCATCGATGACAGTCAAAACCGAAAAAGACGATTTAATTGAATGAAAATCTCGTTTCACGGATAAAAGCAAAAGAAAATGGTCACTGTTTCATACATTATTCCATTTCCATCAATAAAACGCCAACAGTTTTCAGAAAAAATCGAATCAGATGTATTATTCGTTTTTATCTTACGATAAAGGGTTCGTTACTTGAATTATATTGTCTTTGAATAAAGTTGGCTACGCACACACATGGACACACTCGCACATTTGTAAATTCAAAATTACTGGCCTGTTTGAAGGGAAGACATTGGTTTTGGGGTTTCGAGTGGTAGAAAATTTTGAGACCGAGTTCAAATCACTGATATCCATGGTTTCCAAGTAAAATGTTGGTAACGCAGACATGAGAATATCCACGAATTGCACAATTCAATTGAGAATGGATTTCTTTTTTATCTTTTTTTTCTCTGCTCTTATCCCCTGTTTTTGTTTCTGTGAAAGATTTTGCCAGACTGGGCCCCACTACCCCTCCCTTATCATTGAAAGCTTTGATAAGTTATGATATACGACTTCAGATTCTAATTTTCAAAAAAGTTTGTCCATCCAATATTCAAAGATGGTCATTCTCCTTTCCTG
Organism: Thysanoteuthis rhombus; assembly: GCA_963457665.1. Lineage (NCBI taxonomy): Eukaryota > Metazoa > Mollusca > Cephalopoda > Oegopsida > Thysanoteuthidae > Thysanoteuthis > Thysanoteuthis major. Next base: position 6,590,501 of record OY735213.1, read on the forward strand.
GTCCCTCCATGTCGTTATTGGTGAGTGGGCTGTTATATTTTGGCTAATGTCCAGGTGGCGTCCATCTGGAGGCTTTCAAAGAAACCTCATTCTGTCCCTTGTTGAGATGGCATCTGTGCCAACTGCCTATTCAGATTCTTGGAAACATTGAAGTCGTCGTCCTATTTGTTTATAAAATCTGTGCTGGAAATTTGGCTGAGTCAAAATGTGGCAGGGATTTTCCCAAGGATTTCACCAGGGAAAATCCAATGCTGGAAACTATGTTGTTATTGATACTTTATTATTTATCTATATGTAATTAAATTATTGGATTGTTAAATAATGATTACCAATACATGTTGTTTATAGCTACGTTCAATGGAAGCATGGATACTACACTCTAATGTAATATATATATATATATATATATATATATATATATATATATATATATATATATATATATATATATATATATATATATATATATATATATATTAACGCTCCCCTATTCGGGGTTGAGCATTCATTAAGTGAGGTAACTCGTTCATTGTAAGCTTTTGCAATGCTTTTCCATAGGAATAGAGCACTCTGGTGGATAGGGAATTTTCGTAAAGTAAAGATATTGCTTAAATTGAACCTTATTGACCGTCCAGTTCTAGGTGTGGATAAATATTATTTGGTGTCGCCCTGTTTCAACCATGTACATAAGGATACTTTATTTTGTGATTCAAAGGGAAAAAACACATTGAGGGAGGCAAAATGTTATGTGACGCGGAATGATTTTAAAGTTTAATGAAAATAATAGTGAAACTCATCGGCTGAATATAACGTTAACGAATCAACTCGTAAACATTCTTTCGTGTGATTGATATTCTGAAAAATGATATCATAAGTTGATTTGAATATAGTCTGAGACTAAATCTGATAAAACAAATTTAATAATAACATGAATAAATTCTCAAAGAAATGACTCACACATCCGTTATTATACTCACCGGACCCTTAGTTGTTAAATAGATTTTTTTTTTCGTTATTTACGTAAGTTTCAAAAAGATTAGATAACGGGTAGTGTAGAATGACATCCATACACAATATATCATGAGATTACTCTATATAAAGGGGAACAAAACAACATGGAAGAAATTGGTTACATACTAAAATCATTGTTGGAATGGTGGTGTTGTTTAATCAAAATGACGGCTGCTTTTCAGTATTCTGTTTGGTGGCATCATTGTCACTACAAGTGAAGGTAGAGAGTTGTCCTTAAAAAGCTAAGGTTACCAATCCGTCAAAACGAAATAGAAACAAATGACTAGCTCGTTTATGGACGATATAGTGTTATTTGCAAAGAACGGAGAATAGCTTGACATGGTGCTGAGAATAGTGGAGAAAACAGCGATGAATTTGCACTTCATAAGAAAAAAAAACGAAGAAGGAGATGTCAACTGTCCCTAATAAGCTGATTATACGGAAAGTAATTATAATCAATTCGATAAGGACAGTCAACTTGGGAATAAGGTCCAGATGAAAAGTCTACATAAAAAAGATCGACACGATTCGAAAAGGAAATCTAAAAAAAAACTGAGGAAAAATAGGAAATAGAGAGAAAGCTGAAGAGAGAGAATTCAATTTGTTGGCTGTTTTTATCATAATTGAATATGACAGCGATAATTTTGAATGTGTTTCCTTACTTTTTATCACCACTCATAGACACAGGGACACAGACAACCTTATGCACACACACACACGTACACACACACACACACGTACACACACACACACACACACACACATATATATATATATGCTAACTGTAGTATTCGTCTACACCCAGTAAAATATTCAAGGAGTAAAAATAAAACAAAAAAATCAGCGCATGAAATATTTCCGTTTCGGAATTGGCTAGAAATTCAATGATGCGAGAGGCTAGATTCCTTTAGGGACCCTCTCTGACGGTTACTGAGAATATGTATTATGTAATATCAGTAGACATGGATCAGCACAAACCTTTTCACAAAATATTGGAGTCATCAATTATCAAATAATCTCAAACTAACTGGCTGTTGCTTAAATTTGTTATACACACACACACACACATATATATATATATATATATATATATATATATATATATATATATATATGTGTGTGTGTGTGTGTGTGTGTGTGCATGTGTGAGTGTGTGTGTGTGTGTGCGTGCTTGTGAGCGTGTGTGTGTGAGTGTGCTTGTAATCCCTTGGCTTCTCAACTCCATATAATTGATAAACAATCAATGGTTAGGTGGAGAATGCAGACG
>OY735213.1:6600278-6640278 GCA_963457665.1 Thysanoteuthis rhombus
GAATGATTTATTCCATAGATATACGACACTGACCTTTGGAGTTCGTGTATGAATTCTGACTCTATGAGATCAAACGAATATTGATTCTAATAACATTGAATTAGGAAGTAAAATACATTCCTCGATCTGGCACTTTTAGTTCCTTTTCAAGTGAAAGATTCAAAGGAATTATTCAATGACTAGTCATAAATAGTGGTGTATATTAAATATATCGATGCACGTTGCATTTCATATATATTCTGTATGATTTCATAGCAGTGTGCTCGGACAAGAGAGTTGAGTTGACCATACCGACTTTTGCTTGGTTTTATCAACTTTTATGATTCTATTATTTCTAAATAACGTATTTTTACTACGTCATCGGTACATGGAGTTCTTTCCACAGAACGTCTTCATGTGGTTATTTACCTAATCTCACTGTAGATAAACTGTGTCTTTTAGCAAGAGAGACAACAAAAATAAAGGAATGAATTCAAACTAGTTATCATAGTTAAATCCCTTTTCATTTGCGTATGATCGAATACAAACTGTATCGTCATTATGGTACCGAGCAAGTACGAGCATGCCCTTATTTTTCGAATGTTTGCTACACACCTCATTTTTTGCTTTATCAAATAATGGCTTAAAGCTGTAATAGTGTTCAGCATTTGTGCTGCAGTGAATATTCCCGAACCCGAACCCTCACCACCACAACGTCCGACGACAAGGCCTAACAATATATACTGACAAGGAAAAGTCAGATTTCCCCATATAAATTAGTTGAGATTTATTCTTCGTTTTACACCATTTAGGCTTACGAAATTATTTGTAGCAATGCTTTATTTTCATAAAGCAGTGTTAACCTGTTTTTTTTCCCATAATCAGAGAGGAATATACGTGAATTTGAACTGGAATCCTCTGTTAATGCAAAACTTTGTTGAAAATCGTTCCTCGGTGATAATAGAAACTGTTACCCTAAACAGTCAACATGGATTTCTCCAGGTTTCAAATAATTCTGGCTGGCTCGCTGGCTATCAATGTATTTAAACAGCTGTGCTTGTCATCTGAAGAATAAAGCATTTACTCCTTATAATGATCTGTGTATGTGGATACGTTTTCAGACAATACGGAAGAAAATATCTATATCGAGTGTATTATACCCAACAGGTTTCGGTATTTGGCATTGGTAGGGTAGTATCGTTGAAAGGAACATTATTGTATGGTTTGTTTTTCCTTGTAAATATGCTGCGTGTTTCTTGATTATGATGAACATAAAAAAAAAAGTTGGTCCATATTTTCGAAAAATAAGAGGAGGATTATAGAAGATATCCAGTGTTATGTTTTTGCGATAATAAATGCGTGTGCATGAGTGTGTGTGAGAGGATATTGTTGAATGGTAGTATTAGAAGGTGTTTAGTCTATTTCAAATTGATAATGATCTTCTCTGATGATGATTATCTTATGTTGTCTCTGAATTAATCTGGATGGATGCGGAATAAGACCTGAATACTTTGAACCTATTCAAGGCGGTACAGTGTGTGAATGTCTGATTAAAATGTAACCTCATCATTCATTCCTGTATTCACAACTTCTCAGTCAATATTCATGAACCAAGAATTGAAGCGTTAATTTAATGGTTTCAGATTTGAATTGATTGAACTGATGACAATATCGAGATGTTGAACGGTCGATGAATGTGAACTTCAGGTGGATTGTCGAGACAAGTTTCTAAATTATGCAAACTGAAAATGATTATTAAAGAAAATTAGGCACTCATGCGAACATTCCATTCGTTTGGACAAATACTTTTATTCATATAAATTCACAACATCATTCAGGCATCTTAGTATTTTTATGATATCGTATCCTACGAATTTTCTTTTATGAGAATTATACTGATGAAAATGCAATGTTTACTGTTATATTTCCCTCTACCATGCAATATTATTTTTGAGCTTGCTTGGTCTCAATTCTACTCTGACAGAGTATTTTGAGAGTTACTGCAATTATTTTTCTCGTTCTTTGTTTTTTTTTGTTTTATTAGCTGGTCGATGTTACATTCAAAGTTGATACAGATTTAAGATTATGCCCACACGAAAGGAAGCATCGTACACTGCATTTGCAGATTAGAGCAAAGGAGTCGATTTTCTTTTATTGGTAAGAAATAGATTGAAAAAAGAAATAAATCTTACACGTATAATAATCAATAATTGATCCATCCACAGACAGCTGTTTCGTTGCCTTTCAGCTCTTTAAACTATTCTTTTTTTCCATCAAGTACCACGGGGTAAGATCGGAAACTTAGCTCCAGACCCAGACGATGGCATTTTACCCCTGCCCTACGCAGGTGTGGATGGTCTGTTAGTCTGAATTTATGCGGTATATTCATTCACGCACGATTCCCCATCCATCAAAGTGCTCTATTCCACAGTTGGAAAAGCATTGCTGTACACCTTATAATGAACAAGTTGCCTTATTCAAAAAGTGCTTAACCTTGAATGAGGGAGTGTTGATTGAAACAATAATGTTAATTAATTATATATATATATATATATATATATATATATATATATACATATATATATATATATATATATAAGTGTGTGTATGTAAAATGATCGATTAAAGAAATTGGCTGCTACGGAGGGGGTAGGTGCAGGAGGCTTCCCATGAATCCATTGTAGTCATCCGGTTGCATGGCCTGGAGCGTAGCAATAAATTTGTGAGAACGCCACCGTACACAAAAGAAGGCTCCAATTCAGGATGAAGTCACATTCCAGAATAAACATCCATTATAGACTCCTTTGGAAGGGGAATTTTGATAAACCTTCATAACTGTACTTGATTAAGAAATAATGAGTAAAAGTTTGAATGTTTACCCCTCAGGCTCAGTTGAAACATTAATGTGCACATACTATATGAAGACATAGAAAGACGGACAGCAAGAATCATTTGAAAAATGGACATACAATTTTTCAGAATGGAAATTCGGACTTCCCAGTGATAAATTATGTTTTTCATCATTTTGGCTTTTTGGTTCCGGAAAATGTCAACTCAAAACTGTTAACATAGTCAGCATTGTTCGTTATAGTTTTCAAACGATACTGCCCGGTAGGTTATCGGTCTATCAATATGTCGTGCGTACAGACACGGCTCTGGAGCCAAGTCTGGTAAAGTTAACATTTACTTATGAATCAAGTAGTATTCCAGGAAAAAAATTATGAAGAATTGATTAACACACACACACACACACACACATATATATATATATATATATATATATATATATATATATATATATATATATATATATATATACATATATATATATATATATATATATATATATATATATATATATATATAGATAGATAGATAGATAGATAGATAGATAGAGAGACAGACAGACAGACGGACGGACAGAAAGAATAGAGAGAGAGAGACAGAGAGAGAGAGAAAGAGAGATAAAAAGAGAGAAATAGAGAAAGAATTTTTAGAGGGCGTTCTAGGGGAACAGGAGCAGAAAAATAAAAATAAAGCATCAAGATATGTACATATATATCGAGAGGGAAAGAGAGGGAGAGATATGTAAGGGAGACTTTTTGGCACCTCCATGTTGACTCGGCCTGTACCTATCATCCCTTTTATGGTTGGGACAAAAGAATATGACTTTGGTATATTTCCATTGATGGAAATGTTTATATACACACACACATACACACACATACACACACACACACACACACACACACACACACATATATATATATATATATATATATATATATATATATATATATATATATATATATATCGGTCTTACTTCACAGTCCTGAAAGGGACATTGAAGTGTATAGCAACACTGTAATACGAACTGCAGTCCGTGGATGACCTAATTAACTGTTATGATTAAAGCTGCTTCCTTTAGTACGGAACTCGTCCATTATGAGTAGGGCAATATATATATATATAAGTTCGGAACTTTCGCTTCAGAACCAACGCTGAGCCGGATGGTCAGTGAGTCTGAGATTAAGTTATATATATACTTATGCACAATCCACGAGAATGCACTATTCCCGAGTTGGAAGAGCATTGCGTATGTGTATGTCAACATATGTATGTTCATGTTTGTTGGTGACCACGAGTAATATATATATATATATATATATATATATATATATATATATATATATATATATATATATATATACATATAATTTGGCTTGTTTATTTGTGTGCGTGTGACCTATTCAGTATGAGTCATAGACGCAGGGATGGATTACCATTAGCTTGCACGCTATGATGATGAACGAATGCATCTGCGTGGAGACAGTTTCAAGAATCGATATCTGGCCTTGAAACAAAATAGAAATATCACCCTCCTGGTACGGGTGATCAGAAAACCTCCCCCTAACAACAAACAGCTATTGTCTTTCCCGTTTTTATCACTTGATATTTGTGTTCGCCAAGTTCCTTTCAAACAGCCAACCTCCTGTCATCTCCATTTCATATTCGAAGTGAAAAAAATTGTGTCTGTCATTAGAGTCTCTCACGTGACCAACGTCTTTTGGCAGCATTCTGTATCGGTAATGATCAATTAAAAATTAGAAAAAGGGATCATCACTAAAAAAGCTACTTCTTTTGCCTTTAGTTGATGACTTCTAAAAGGATTGAGTTTTCAAAGTGAGAAAAGAAGCAAGAACGCTGCCTGACACAATTCTAGGGATTATATTTAGCATTAATGCATCATAACTTGAAGTGCCAATTGAATGTTAGATTTAGTCACCAAACTGTTTCTCCAAGACCTAAAATTAAAAGAAAAAAGAAAGAGTAAAGCATACTGTCTTTAATGAGACAATACCTAAATGTATAATGACTGCTCACGAATCGAAAAATCTGTTGCATGTGAAGGATAAGTGATCCTTACAAGTTTCAAGACTGATTGGGACCAGGACTTTCTAGTAACAAGTTTTTATAAATGTTGTGGAAAAACATTCCAGCATAGTCACTTCATGGGGTCGTCTTGTGAGTCCAGAAAAATAAAAGCATCAAGTCACTAAAATAATCATCACTCACTTATTACAGTTTTGTGAAACGTAAGTTGATTTTTCATAAATCTACACTTACAACATTTTTATTGCAAAAATATATTTCATCGTGATTGTTACAATGAACACCATCCTTATATCTTACTCCTTCTTTCACTATTGGATAACAATTACACTGAACCATTTGGTTGGAATCAATCTCTAAGAAAAAACAATAAAATGGATAGGTCAGATTATTTTATTACAGGTGAAATTATTGAGGAGGGGCTAAGCACTCCAATTCGTTTTGATATCAAACGGACTTGTGTCAACCTCTCTCTGAGTCAGTGTGTACAAATTTTATGTCGTTCAATTATTTCATGTGAAAGTATGTACAAACTGATTAATTGTGCAAATGCAAACTTGCAACAATTTCAAGATAACTTTGTCATTGCCAATCAGTCATAGCTAAGGGAAGTTCAATATGATATTAGTAGCTTTCCTCTTTCAAGGGTATACATCATGTTTCTATTTCAGCAACATCCTACAATGTTTGAATGTTTGATTGACTGATACAGTCTGCTTGCTAAATTGACGGCCTCTGATTTTGAATATTTGAGAGGAAAATCCAAAAATGTTTGTACAAGATGGTGAGCATAGGTCATCTTCGCTCCGGAAATAATTAGCGGGAATTTGAGATAATATGATCCTTATTCATTTTGTCAATATTTGTTCAAATCTATAAACTCTTATCTCCGTGAGATCTTTGCCTTTAGAATTATTGGTGTTTTTTTTTTCTTTTCATATCCCCCATGCATTTCTTCGGGATTCTCTTTTTTTTTAATTCGTCTCTCTGTCACTCTTCCTTCATTTGATCATTTTTATGTTTTCCGTCTTTCTTCCTTTTCCATTTTCTTCAATACATATTTCTTTCTTTCTCTCCATTTATTTCAACCATTCAATTTTTCACCAAAATCATATATACAGAAAGATTTGAAATAAATATCTACTTCGATCTGATTGTAAAAAGTGAAGGTGGGGAATGAAAAGTATATGAATATATCATTTATAACGAATAACAATAGTTCAAAACAATGAATAATCCTAATCCTACGTTTATCACAAGTAACAATCGATGACATTTGTGGAAAACCAAACCGTAATCCTACTCTTAAATAATTACATCATTTATACTAGTAAGATTAGTTGTGATCAATGAATAACCCGAAATCCCACTTCTAACCCGAACCCTAATTGATTTAATCAATCAGCATAAACCTCTCTATGAAAAATACATGTTTTTACGTTTCTTTTGCTCTCTGTTGCCCTACTAAACGTTCTCATACGTTACAGGGAGAGCATATTTTGACCAAGAGGGAAGACAGAAGAAGGCTAAGATTGATAAGTGGCAAAGCGTGTGATATTTTCCTCTTATTCTGCAGGAAATATCAGTTTAGATGACGTTATTATCCAAATAACTGATTAGCTGATGATGGATATTTGATTAATTATCAGTCCAGTTGGCATTGGAAACAGCTCATTATCAATGGATACTAACGATGAACTGAATCCCTGATTACCACAGTGGGAATGACTCTCCCACTTAAGGGCGCGGGAAGATTTGAAGTGAATATTAGAAGATTTGTGGGAAGCGTCAGAAGTAGAAAGGAAGCAGTTGTTTGGATGTTGGAAGACAAGAGGATGTAAAGTGACGTTAGAAATTAGTAGGGTGGGTTGTTAGAAGACAATGGCTGAGAGGAGATAAAAAGGTAAAAAAAAAATCCATTTTCAGCAATGCATTATTGACTGACTTTCTGATGGTTGTGGACACTCTATGCTCTAAAAAGGGGGCCGTAGCTCCGAGAAGGTCTATGTATACTGACGGACTTAAGATACAGATGATGATGATGATGATAAGTTCGAAAAAAGTTTTTGAATCACTGAAGTAAATACATATGGATATATCAACTAAATTGTTCATTTATTTTGATATTGATTACTGAACAAGTATTGGAGAAATCTCTGCAGAAACAGTGGTATATAAAATTCACGCACCACTATATATGTATATATATATATATTTATATATCTGTGATTATGTCATCCACAGACAGCTGTTTCGATGTTTTACGTCTCTCCAGTATGGCTATAGACTTTTCATTATCCCATCCAGCACTGCAAAGCAGAATTGAATCCTTCACTTCAGACCTGGAAGCCGATGTCATACCTCTGGATTATGGAACCAGTCGGTCAGTAACGCTGAATTTTGGCACTATATCAATTTACATAGAAATTAGTTATCCACCAGAGTGCTCTCTCTTTATATAAGTAAGTTAACTTTCCCATCATAAGCATATGCAATTCTCTTCCATAGGTATGGAGCACTTTGGTGGATGAGGGATTTCTGTGTAAATAGATATATCGCTTAATGACTGTCCAGTTCTGTAGTCAAGAGGTGAGGTATCAGCCTACAGATCCGAATTGAAGGTTTCAATTCTGCCTAGCGGTACTGGATGGGATAATGGAAAGTCTATAGCCACACTGAAGAGATGTAATACATCGAAACAGTGGTCTGTGAATGACGCAATATATATATATATATATATATATATATATATATATATATATATATATGTATATATATATATATATTTATATATATACATATTCAGTGAATTATCTATCTTTGTATATTTGTATATATTTATGTACACACAAACATTGTTATGGATACACGCACACATTGATATATGGGATTATGATTCGAAATAATAGTATTTTGCAATGGTAGATTTTCTGTGGATTCAAATTTTTAACAGTGTTCTGGAGCTAAAACAGTTTTAGTCGGTCTTGAATGGTTTGTATATATTTGCAAAATTCACATCTTTTGCCCACAAAAAAATATCATGACCACATTCTCTTTGAAAATAAAGATCTGATTCCCATCTAATTCGATATTATGCTAAAAAGTTGAATTACTCGACCAACTTTTGAATGCTTACTTGCTGGACCAAGGGGAAAGAATCAAAGTTAAATAGTGAACTTTCAATATATATGAAGCATACACATTCATACTCACGAACAATGATTTTGATAGAAGACATAGCATATTGCAGCAAGAGAACATATGTACCTGTGATCTTAAGTATTGATATTAAACACACACAAACAGAAACAGACATATATGAACACACACAAGCATGCACACACACACACACACACATATATATATATATATATATATATATATATATATATATATACATATGCATATATCTATATATATATATCTATATATATATATATATATATATATATATATATATATATATATATATATATATATACGCACATACACGTTTGTGTGCAATTGATTGTTTCTATATGATTGATTGACGTAAATCTGTGCCATTTCCAATTTCCCTACCTCTCCCCGTTCAATCTAATTAGCCTTGATTAATAATGTTTCCGTTGAACATAAATCTTTTCTTGATCTTTTCCCCCGAAACAACCTTTCATTAATATGAAATTTAATTAGTTTGATTTTATCACTGATAAAATCGAAACAAATCTCTTCGAAAAGATGTTTTAATAAATCGTTCCCAGTGTCAGAGATGAATGACACTTTGCATTTGTTTAGGAGGTCAACGTTATTAGGATCTATCATGATAAAATATCAACAAAACTGTCTATTGGTTTCTTTGGATTTCAAGTAGTTCTAGCTCATTATATGACACACAACCTCACCAATGGAATTGTGGAGAAAGTGGAAATTGACAACATTTACTAATTGTTATGTCAGAATTTGAATTGAGGCCTTTTTGAAAATCTCTCCCGTTGGATACCTATTCGTTGGGAAGAGTTTGATTCACCTCATAAGTTCATGTAAAATTGATCCCTTTGTTTGGAGCATTCACACTTGTCTTTTTTAAGCTTAATCTTATTTTAGTAATCAGCATCCAACAAAAAGTGAGGTAAGGTAATTTATATATATATATATATATATATATATATATATATATATATATAGAGAGAGAGAGAGAGAGATAGATAGATAGATAGATAGATAACAAGCGAGAGAGTGAGTGAGTGAGTGAGTGAAAGTGAGAGAAAGAGAAAGACAGACTAAGAGTGTTGTGATAGATATCGTTGGATACTTGCAATGGATCGGTCTATCAAGGAATTGTCTTGAGCTTCCAGAAGGGAAAAGATGGCAAATGATGAATGACGTTTTGCATTTGACTTACTAAGTCTAAAAGTCTCGAATTATCGTTACTTAGTGGTTGAATGCTCGTCTCCAGTTGCGTTGGTTAAGAGTTCAATCCACGGACCGACTCCGTTTGGCTCTCCGGCGTGAGATACTCCTATGAAAGGTGCCATGATGACCCCTTACAAGAGAAGGGAGACCATGTAAAGGTTTACAGAACTGACGATTGCATTACATATATTTCCTTTTTCATCATACGTTTCAGAACCTTCAGGAACGTTGTGTTCGTATGCAGATTATGCAAAGGATTAAGTCGTGTATGTGCAGTGGTTATGCAATTTGCAGTTCCAACTTAATTTTGGTAAACAAAATCTCTTCTACCTATCTTGGATATTTATAGAGTATTCTTGCCAATCTATTCTAAGGATTTCTTTTGGTGTTACATAAATCATTCGTAAGTATATTACATATTGCAGTACCACAAAATTGTCAAGAGACAATATATTTTCGGAAAAAGATGCTAGTGCAAATATGTCAATTCAAAAAAGCTACGTTTGTAAATTGATTTTATGGATATTATAAACAATTGATTTCAGTTTATAATAGCTTCCATCGATTGCAGTTTATACGTTCGATAAAAAGAGGAAGAACCCAAGAGGAAAGAATATTGAGAGAGAAACAAGTTGTAAGAAATACGTCAAATGGTAGGAGGAGTTAAGTCATGATTAGGGGAGGTTATTATTCGTCGAACAATTGAGGCAAACCTCGAGTTAACTTGAAAAGAGAGGCAAACTGATGACGTCATCAACATAGATTTAATTCTAAATTTGGCATGCATACTCAGTGAACCTAGAGGAAAGTTCAAAATAATTTTCAAACGACATCATAAATCCATCTAGTGAATCTACATTTCTTGTTCGAGGCGAATTATGATTAACTTTTTCGAAGATCTCATGCCCTGATTTCCATTGTTCAAATATTGACTTGAACTTATCTCAAAATCTCAAATGACAATATAAAATACACAAATTGCCGCAGTCGATTTCAAATAAAAGTAGCAACTTATCTGGTTAGTCATCCAATAGAAAGCATAACGAGACGAACTTATTTCAGCAGCATAATTGTTTGGGGTGATCAATTATAAATTTGGAAATAAAGTGATAAATGAGGTAAACTCCCCGAATTTTGAAGAAATCCAGCATGGATGCTGCTTGTTACGAACTAAGAACCGATCGAATCACATTGTACGATGAAACAAAATTAATCAAATCCACTTCAGGGGAGGGGATTTTCAAATAGCCCTCAGAGAACTCTTAGACCTCATAAGAAGTATATGCTTGATTTTTAGACATTTAGCTACACTATTACGACCCGTGTACGTTATACATAGCCAGGATGAGTCACTTAAAATAGGTGATTGTATTGACAATTTTGATTGACAGTTCATAATAACAAGGAGAGAGATAGATAGATAGATAGAGAGAGAGAGAGAGAGAGAGAGAGAGAATGTTAGAGAGAGAGAGAGAGAAAATGTTAGAGAGAGAGAGGGAGAGTGGAATACACAAAAAGCAGCACAAGATTTCACAGAAAAAGTTGCAATGTCCTACGTGTACGGACAAGTACAGAAATGCATTGATATATATATATATATATATATATATATATATATATATATATATATATATATATATATATATATATATATATATATATATATATACATATCAAACATTTAACACCCAAAACCTTTTTCAAAAACTCGTTCTAATCTCTTCTGGCACTTATTTCTTGATATCTGTCAATGCAATATATGTAATTCTCTTCAGTGATCACCCTTCGACGTGTAATGTATTATAATGATACAATGTATAAATTGTCTAATTTTAGGGTTTTTCTGTGCTCTACCATACGGCCGTGTCTTGGAATTCCACTTATAAGAACTGTTGCATAAACATAGCATCTAAGCAGTGTTGATCGAACACTAACTCCCTTTCAACTATAATCTGAATATATAGCGTCTGACATTCATGTAGTTTGCTATGTTATATGAGGTATTATAAGAATGTATTGTATGAGGATGTTACTTTATACCACATAACATTTTTCTCTTCTTGAAAAATAGGTCTCACTTACGTAGGTTTCCGCCAAAACAGTATTTAATGATCAGAGATCTGTATGTATAACAATAGACGTGAATCACTGTTCGTGTCACATCTATTGGGTATTCACCGTCTAGAATATCAAATCCTCTGTGATGGTATTTATCCCAGTTTCATTCATATCTGTTCCCTCTCGATCTCTGTCGTAATGGGAAGCGAAGGAAATTCTAATTAAATAAATATTTATCAAAATTAACGATATCTGAAAATGTTTAGTTTAATAATGATAATATTACAGACAGTGCATACATACAAACACACACACACACACACATATATATATATATATACATGTATAGATATATATATATCATTGTTATTATTATCATTATGTATATATGTGTGTGTATGCATGTTTTTAATGTCATAAAATCATACGTTACAAACTAATTTGGCCAACACAGAGATTAAACTGTCCACGATAACAGAAAAGTATACGAAAAAATTATTTCCCAAAACTCAGCAACATACGCCCTGTGTGTGTGTGTGTGTGTGTGTGTGTGTGTGTGTGTGTGTGTGTGTGTGTGTGTGTGTGTGTGTGTGTGTGTGTGTGTGTAGGTATGTGGGAGCAATTAACGGACACGTGTTTGAACGGAAAGAAAGTTACTAAAGATCAGGTGAAGCAGGTGACCTTTGCATTGTTATCTCTACATTTTCTGTCCTTTTCGATGTTTTTGCAATACATTCGACATTGGTCGGCTCGGAAGGAGAGCAAGACCGAAAAAAGCGAGAGCAAAGATGGTGTGCGAGGGGCATTTGTCATATCACGTTGCTGTGTCTCTAGGCCTTACAGTACCGATCAGTATAGACGGTTCCGATTCTACGACAGGTGTCGGCTATCCAGTGTCAAATTTAACCAGAAAGATGACCAGATCTGACAATTGGCATTTTGGCATCAATTAGACGGACTCACCTCGCCAGAAATGACGTGTGTCAGTCTAACATTAGAATAAAGATCTAACCATCAAAAGAATTCATATATATATATATATACATATATATATATATATATATATATATATATATATATATATATATATGTATATATATATGTCATTCATGCAATAAAGAATAGATTGTTCCTATGAAAAAAAAAACCCAAGCTGAAACAGGACGTAAACAATTAACTAGTATTCTGGTGGAAGATCGTGACTTAACAACAGTCAGAGACCGGGTTGTCAAGCCTTCCAGGGAAGTCTATTAAAAACTGTACGAAGGATGCAAGCAACCAGTTCAAGGTTTTCCGAGAAATTACTCCATGGCAGGTGAAATGAGCTATCAAACCAACAATGGAAAGGCTCCTGAACTAGATAAAGTCATCATGAACCTACTGAGGATCAGCACAATGAAACTACTACTCCATCCAAACCAAGCCTAAAATAAAGTAAAGTCCCAGAAGATTTGAACATTGCAATCACAATGCTGTTATATAAAAAAAGAAACCAAAAAGACCCCAAAAACAATAAAAAAATGGGTCTACTCAATTGCATCCATAATCTTTTCATGAAAATCATCACCAACCAAATCACCGAAACGCTTGATGAAAATCAACCACCAGAGAAGGCTGGCTTCAGGAGAAACTACTCGAATATGGACCTTATCTATCAGATAGAAAAACTAGAAAAGAAAATAGCAGAATATAAAATGTTACTCAATGGAGCATTATTCGACTTCAAGAAGGTCTCCGACTCAGTTGAAATTTCCATGGTCATGGAGGCCATCACTCTACAAGGTATAGACCCTTTATACGGCTGAGTACTGCATCATACATATAGTCACAGCAGCTCATTTATCAGGCTAGGTAAAGACTTGGAGCCCTTTCAGCTCGCAAAAAGGGGTTTGACACGTTGATTTCAAACAATGATGAGGATAATGATTATCATTAACACAAATGAAACCATCCCGTATCTTTCATGGATACATCTTCAATGATAGGAGCCCATCCGCACTGACACAAACAGCGGACCCAAAGGTTTGCTACATCAGCCATATATTTAAATTTAAGACGGAAACCTGATAATACTTACGCGTGCGTTGAACCTCCAATTAAACAAACACACACACACACACACACACACACACACACACATATTTCAGCATAAACTGCAATGCAGATGATTATATTGAAAGAGGGATTCTTCCTTGAAGTGATGTGTTATAAATACAACTATGGATGATCTGAGTCAATCAATTTATTAATCATACATGATCGATTCCTTTGATTATGCATATGTTTCAGGGTCGTAGGTAAACTCCTACGGATGCAAGATTTCGATGAAAAATTAATAACCCAAAGTTTTTAGTGGTTATCTTGACGGATCATTACTCTTCCACGAGAAACACATCCGTATCGGTCACGTGACCAGCTCAACCAATCGAATCGGTGCGGTTTCTACGGACAAAGCCAAAAAAATTCAGAGGTTGAAAGTTGAATCAAAATTTGGCTCCAGTTCATCAGCAATTACGGTAAGGTAACTTTTGCTTTACTCTCCACCATTATGAAAGCAGAGCTTGGTGTTTCTATATGTTCCACACAACAGCTTCTTCACCTTCCTACTCCTTAATCCCTTCGGGTCTGTGAACACTGAACACTTTTTGTGTATAAATAAACGCTTCTTGCCACTTCGAATTCGACTTATGGAAATGTTTTAAGAAAACACACTTCCTTTGGAAAACCATATTTTGGTTAGCGTGCCGGTCTTAAAAGTTATCCATGGTAATTCCAGTATTTTCTTTCAGCTACATAGATATGAACTTGTGCAGAACATGCCATAGGACAATGACTAGAAACTGATGGTAACTTCTACGATAGACATCTGTCATTACAGTACCCTTTAAAAGTGCTGTGATAATAGTTGAATCTTGTAGAAAGTTTTACAATAATAAAGTGGTCTCTCAGATTGGTTTTCCGGGATTATAAAACAGATGCACCTTTGGAACACGTTTGATATTTCCGATGAAACGACTGTCGTTATTTTTATCGTGAATGAAATTTGAACGGAAGAGCCTTATATATATATATATATATATATATATATATATATATATATATATATATATATACATATACATATACATATGTGTATATATATATATATATATATATATATATATATATATATATATACATATATATATATAATTCATAAATATACATAGAGAGGGAGAGAGAGAGAGGGAGAGAGAGCAAGAGAGATAGAGTAGATGATAGTTTGTTATATGTCTGTAGCTACTAAGAATGTCAATTCCATAAAAGGGGACAATGCTGTTAATGAATGCAGAGTGAGTTTGAACAATTCAAGAATATTAAGATTTATTGCATTTTTCTTTACCACGAAATATTGAACAGAAAAAATAACTAGTTCCTAAGGGGGAAAATATGAGTCAGACAGTAGTTTGAATGGATGATTTATTTATGAATTTTTCAAATATATTTTCTCTAAATGAAGGCATCGCTGTCTTATAAAATACAGCCACGAACAAAGATATAAAGTGAAATATATATTTAAGAAAAGTCGGATATAGATGCGTAAAAGAAAACAGCCAGGTAGAAAGTGATACGTGTATTAAAGAAGAGCTGCAAAAAGGATGAGATTAGAGTGAAGGGGAGAGGAAGAGGCAAAAGACGCAGTAGAATATCAATTCGAGGGGAATTTAGAAATTCATGAAAAAAATTCCCCGGTAAATGATTAAGAATACATGCTTAAATATCCTGTCTTATAGCTCCTTCGGTGCAGTGAGTACATATATCATAGATGTATAGATAGCCATTCAGCATGCCAGACTCTCTTGGGATCTAAAGGAAGCGATATGGACAATTTTAGTGACAGTCCCTAATATTCGAGAAAAGCATTTATAACGACCAGAATGATAAGGCCAGATTTAGAGATGATGAAAAAAAGGTAAAGAAAGGAAGGTTACCAAACAAGACGTGATTAGAATGGAGAAAAGGGAGATAAAGAGTGAAGAGAGGAGAGAGAAAGAGAATAAAAACTAAAAGAAGAAGAAGAATAAGCTTTAAGCGTGGCAAATAAATGTCGGTCAAAATCTCAAGTTTGCTCTTTCACCAGTTCTAACAACGAGAAAGAATCAAACTCGTGATATTTTGTATTTCTCAGATCAAAACTACCAGGAAAATTACGCTAATAAAACAATTTTCGAATCATTTGAGCAAAACTATCCCTTTTGTTATAAATTTGTCATGCAAAGTAAGACAGTCAAAACAGGGAAGGAAGAGCTTTTTGACAACATTTTAGAGAAGTTCGGCTAGTAAATGGCTCAAGGCGGTGGAGATTTACTAACCCAAGTATGACTAACCCAATTGTAAAATGTTCTTAGTGATTTTTCTGTGTTTTAACCAATTCAACCTTCGAACTTGCCAGTAATCTGTTTATTTTATTCTATTTTTTTTATATAAAAGCTAAAGTTTAATGGTGTGACATAGATGGGTCTTTTTGCAAATGAACTGTAATACTAAAGTAGACATATACTTACCGCCATTTTTATACAAATTCGGCTTGCATGGATAATATGTTTCGCTAGAAAAATAGCATAAGTCTAAAGGTTCTGAAATTCTTACTTCCTCAGTTTGTTTATTTTGTCACACCTTTTTTTCCAGTCACAATTTGGCATATCATCTCTGGGATCAACTTTGTGAGTCGTGATGTTTAGCGTTTATCCGATACTCTTACGACATGACCTGCCCATCATCATTACAGTTCTAATATGGTTACAATGATATCTCTGACTCCTGTTAGTTTTCTCATATTCGGTCCTTCTTTGGTCTTTCTAAGTGATGCTGAGCAAGATTCGATGCTGAGCATCTTGCATGATTCTCTGTATGAAGAGGATTCTTTGGGCTACCTTCCATGCTTCAACTTCTTAGATGATTATTGCGAATTCCCGTGTCAATTGATCACTTGGCTGTAGAAGTTCATCTCTGAGGCAATTCTCATTTGAACCTGGCAAAGTTGAAATGAAAAAGCAACCTCTAACATTCAAAATTTTGTGAATCGACTCTCAGAATTTCTATCCGTTTGTTTTGAGAAAAATTTATATCATGGTTTTAGAGACACCCTGTTTCCAAGAATGTTCTGATAGGTACGTGTATTAGACTTTGGTCTGGACATGCGTACGTCATTCTAAGGATGAATGACTGTGGATTTGTGAGTGCTGTGTCGTTATCGACATTTGGTCAAATGAAATTCGACAAAAAATATCACTTGAAAATTGTTAAGAATTTCTACTTAGTACGAACTGATATCCTCAACAGTCCTCTACGCCTAACTAGATTTATAGTAGTGTCTCGACTCATTGGCACTTTTTGAAAACAAAAAAAAATACTTTTCTATTCTCGATGTCATCAATCACCATTATTTCCATCACCTGGAAAGGATCTTTGAATAACAGTCCTCTTTCTCCAGCTCCCCAGCAACTTACCCTCTGCAGAATCCTCCATTAGCTATTGCAAGAATCCTGTTCAGCAACAACAAATCTAAAACTATGCTTTGTATCCCCCGGTCGATGCTCATTCTGTAAACGTTCTCATTTTGTTACTTATATTTCCCTTTTGTTTGTTTATATATTCTTTTTTTGTATCGACATCTTTTCAGAATTTGTGCACAACAAACTACATAGATGATATTACTGAGAAAACAGGGACAAAACACAAAACCAAATAGGTGTGGTTACTTGCTCAGTAGGATTTTCACGTGATCAAATATTTTGGCAACAATTTTTTGTTGGTGGTGATCAATTAAAAAAGTTTGAATGTCTCTGCAAGATTTTTACTATGCAGTGACCACTTTAAAAATCTAAATTGAATAAAAATAAAAACAAAACGGGGCGATAAACTAAGAGATCGATGTTGCGTCAACTTACATTGTAAATTGAACCGCCGAGTAAAAATAAATGTAACTTTGAATAAGAAAAATGACAAGCAATGGTTAAATTCTAAATGAGTAAAATTGATTTCATTGAGAATTTTTTGCAATATAGCTTGAGTAAAATACTTTAATGGTTGATTGGAACCAAACAAATACCTCTCCAAGACTTCCTGTTTCCCAATTCGGATTTAACATATTCTTCCTACCCTACTTTTTCCTCATCCAGATAATTACATCCTAATTGATTGATATGATTGGAGTATTGTGGAGACACCAGGAAAACATACTGGCAAATAGACACATAAACATGGATGGATACTTTTACATCATTGAACACGGTTGAGAAACGCAAAGAAAAGTACCACAAATTGTATGCTAGTATCAGAAACCTAAAAACATATATATATATATATATATATATATATATATATATATATATATATATATATATATATATATATATATATATATATATATACACAACATATATATCAAATGAAAGATACAGAGAAAGAGAAAGAGAAAGACGAAGAGAGACAGAAACACAGAGAGAGAGAGAGAGAGAGAGAGAGAGAGAGAGAGAGAGAGAGAGAGAGAGGGGGGGAGAGGAAAAAAAACTCTGGTCAATTACCTCAAGGAATTTCCTCAAGCTGTGCATAATTTTATTTATCTCCTGGAGGATTTTGTCTTAAATTTCCCGTTTATCTACTGAGCTCGCTATCTTTCTGATTTTGTTAATATCTATCCCTCTCAGTGTATATTCATTTATTTATCCAACTATCTAGCTGGCTAGCTAGCTTTTTACAGCAGATTTTGAAAATAATATATTGTTGTACTTTTTTTTATAAACTCTGACAGTAATCTGTTTATAGGAACACTCCCTGTCAATTTGCTTCCGTTAACCCCAAAAGCGTTTCTTACAAATTCGTTCCGACGTATGTTAGCCTACATTTCTTTTTCCGCTTGGTGGTGTGATTTTTTCTCCTCACTGAATAGCTAACTTTGAAATATCTTAGGTTTTATTTTTCAGCTTTCAATAATTTTATTTGAACTGAATCTTAGCATCACTGGAAGCTGTTACATCTCTGTTGTTGTCTAGGGACTGAAAGTCTTCTTACAGTTCCTGCTTCAGGAGTTTCCAGGATTACAATAATATTGTCTTTATTGCTTCGATTTTTCCATGGCAGAAGCATAGCGAAAAATGTGGGAAAGAGTGGATTCGTAATTCCTCTGGACCAGTAGAGATTGGCCTTTAAAAGCTTCATAAGTAGTAGTTCACTCACTGCATTTTTACTAACATTGAAAAATTACAAATGTCAGGAAGTGTTGGAGGGGTCTCTTCTCAAAGAGCAAAGCCTGACATCCTGGTCCTCTGATCTGTTATTAGTCTCTTAGAAAGCGTATTACTAAACAAGGTAACGGACAGCAGACTATTCGCACGGATAAGATATTGGTCGACCCTAACAGTAGGAAAACACTCATTGAAGACTTGGTTTCACAAGGAGCCAAGACCATCGGCCTCCAAATCCTGAACTACGCCTCCGTTCCATTGATTTCCCAAGTCTCCACAAGATCGTTCATACTGTAGCAACCAGCATGATGTTACATATTTCAATTCTACCAATTCATGACCGAAAAATAGCACACTGGTCAGGAAAAATTGATCTAATTTCTAGGCAGATATTTTGATTGCAAGAAATTGTTCACAATTGGTAAACCATAGTAAAATATCGATAACTGAACCCACTACATCCCATGCATCGTTGCAATATATATATATATATATATATATATATATATATATATATATATATATATATATATATATATATATATATATATATATATATTATATATCTATATCTATATCTATATCTATATCTATCTATATATATATATATATATATATATATATATATATATATATATATATATATATATATACTGATTTAGGTATGCACTCTATGTGGCAATTCCAGTCTTAGTCTTCAACACATTACTGCAAATTATTCAGCTTTTACTCTTTTCTGACTTATTCCGGACTTTTGCATTTCAATTTAACTCAATTCAATCCTAAATCAATTCAATTAAACCATAACTGCATTTTTTATTCCCAAGCCAAACCCTAATCGTAACTTTAATTGTAATTCTGGTTGTTCATTGGATGGAGAAGGTTCTTGAACACTAAAATGTAAATCTTCAAAATCGATCAGCACCAGCTGCATATTAAAACGTTGTCACTGAAACTTTGTCCTTTCCAAAATGTTAATGCTTTCAATTCACAAACCTATCCTAAAGCAGTTACCCTATATGACTACGTCTGGGTAATTGGTTGGAATGTATTAGTAAACTGAGTGTGCTTAAATTCAGAAAAGGCGATAACTTTCAGTAGATCTGTCACCTTTGCCTAGTTAGGAGGATGCGTATCATGGCAAAGTCTTGAAGAAACTGATAGTTTTATCATATAAGACGGATACTAAGATTTACTACAGATTATCAAACTCTGTGAAAGCAAAGATATATATATATATATATATATATATATATATATATATATATATATATATATATATTAAAAAAGTATGAATGTTAATTATAAAGTATCAAAAATTTCTGAACAATATACCAGAATCATTCTTATTTCTAGAAAATATTAGGCTAATATTAAGTTACTAATCCCCATTGGAAAAGAAACTGTCCTGATGACGTCATTTAGTGTCTGTCATTGGATATTTTCTTCTACCAACTATTCCGTTTTTTTCTCCCTCTTAATTTTTTCCCCTTTGAACAAGACACAAACCAACACAGTCAGATGAGTATGCCGTTCAAAGGCTGAGCACAGAAAGAAATAGAAAAAACAACGAGAGAAAAAGTAATCCAAGATCCATTAGTAATAACACCTGCACATTTGGAAACATTCCAGCCTTTGAAGTAGTTTGGGTGATCATCGAAATAGCAAAGATGTTTTTTTTTCTCCTTTTCCTTCTTCTGTTTTCCTTCATTCAAGTATATACTATGATTTTATAGTTTTATTCATCAAATTATTCAATCAGTCATCAGTTTTTTTTCTGTCCATGCATGAAACAAGGCTTACCTTGAGTCAATGTGCAAATGCTGCACACGCTGTTAAATTTCTCCATATTTCAGTGTTTGGTAAGAAAAATTGGACAATTTTCGATGCTACAAGTTTTTATGAAACATGTATTTTATTGAACTGAGCTGCAACTACTTTGATAACAGATCATCATCACACTCCAGTGAATGAAAACTACAACTCTGTATTTTCTGAGAGGATTTCATCGCCGTTTTTTGAGAAATGAAAATCAACAATCACTCCAATATGCCTCAGTTGATTACCTTTAGGATGAAGAAAATTAAAACCGTTTCTCAGCAACTTGCTGCAAGCATCCCTATCCCTATCAGTCATGACAGGATATCATGTGCGAGCTAGGCACAATTTGCTTTTGTGAAATGCTAAGCATGCCGCTCAGAAATCAACAAAAGACAAATTCAAACTATGTTTCACTCAACTCGTTCAAACGGTCATAGTAGGATCATAGGAATACAGCCTATTAAAGATATACTTTTACACTTGAAAGACACAGTACATTTGCAGTATGAGTGTTTCTGATTGAAGAAATAATACTTATCGCAACCGTCCCTTGTTTCAACTACCCCCTGTCCCCCATATATTATCCTCGATTATTATCCTCAATATTAGTTAGCAAGCTAGGCACTAAACCCTGCATGATTGCTGGTAGATCAACTTTCTTTAGGTACAATACATTTGTGGCCTTGTGCTTATATACTGATAAATGGACAACTTATTTTGTCGTGAATTGGTTGGTAAATCAGCCTAGCAGTCATTTACGTCTGTTATGAGCTTGATTCACAGTGGCACCCTGCATCCGGACCATTGTACCTAAAAAATGTTAAGTTCGTGCCAATTAGAGACTCTACTGTGGACAGGTTTTTAGGTTATTATTCTCACAGACCATGACAAGGGAAGAGTAATGCACAATTCTCACCTTTTGCTGAACTTGGCTATGTATGAAAAATACGTATATTCGATCAAAGGGAATTTCAATGGAAGTTCGATTTTGAATAAGGACAATAAATTCGAAATATTGCCAGGTTTGAAATGTTATGTCATTGTTCGAGGTTTCCAAGCGAATTCCCGGTCAATTCACGCCGTGCAAATCGAAGTCTTTAAGACCGATTTTGTTTCCAGATCCTTTACTTTTGCCCCAGTGTAGTCACAAATGGTCAAACGATTAGAAAAAAAAGAAACCTCCTTTTTCAACCTCTGTATCTATTTTCATTCTACGATTAAATAAAGCCAGGTATATCAATCACAGTGTTATTTTGAATTTTTCAATTACTATTCATACTATTAATACTACTACAGGAAATCACTGAATTTTGCATAATGTGTACTCATTGCACTTGGTACTGTTATACATTTAGCAGGCATGACCAAATTTCCAATGGACAAACCAATTTCCAACTGTTTATCCAGTCTTTGGTTTCCTGAAAAGGACGTTTGGAACTTTTGCACATACCTCATATAATAACAAACATTATAAAACTTTAAAATGAATCAACATTATTCCAAGTGTGGCTCAGGCTATTGAATCTGAAGAATTGATACGTTAAAGAACATTTCCAATAAAAATATTTCGAACAAAAACGATTTGAATAAAAAGATTCTGAATATAAGAACTAATGATTTTGAAATAAATTTCGGGAACATTAATTCAATTAATTCCCTTCGTAGCAAAAGTTATGCAAAACCACTTTTGCAAAACTGCTGGAAAGGCTGGAAGAAAAATATAAAACAACGAAATAAGTGCCTCTCAGCACAGACCCTAGAAAATAATTGCACTTCCAATTTCTATGAGAAAAATTCTCAACTGTGATAAATCGATACGTATTCAAATTACTTCGAATGTAACTCATCCTGCCCAGCCAATCGCCATCTTGGATTCTGTTTCTGCCTTTCTTTCTATTTTTCTTTCGTTCGTTTATTACTCATGGCTCTGTGTCCATTGAATCTAAAAATTGCTTCTTTCCTCATTTTGTTTTACTCTAAATTTTATATCATCGTTCATTCCCCTTTTTTTCTTTTCTCTACCTTCTTTCTTATCTTTACATCTACCCCAGCCTGTGTTTCTTTTTCTTTCTCCTTCCCTTCTTTCAATCTATATTTTCCATTCCTCCTGCCTCTTTTTTCTGTTCTTACTTTTCTTTCTTATTTTTCTTGCCTCCGGTTGTTTTCGAAATCGATCAATGAATTGTACTCTGCTTTATTTTTCCCGCTCTTCCCATTTTGTCTTAACTCAATCATTACATCGGCGTTAAATCCTGTTTCCCAAATTTATTCAATTCTTCCATTCATCTATGTTTCTTTCTTCATTTCCCTCCATCCAATCATTTTTTCCTCTTCCAACCATCTCTTGATAGTTTTTGTCTTTCTTTTTGTCCTTACCATCCAAACAGTTTTTCTTTTCGTTCCCTCAAACCCTTTCCTACCTTCTCCTGATTCTCAATTCCATTCCTCCACCTTCCCACTTTTGATTCGTTTCTTAACTCCCACTTCATTTTCCCTATTTCTTTCCTTTCCTCCTTCCTTATCATTTTGTCCTTTATTTCTTAAATCTTTGTTTATTTATGCTTCACTTGGTTTTCTTTCTCTTTTTCTTTTTACCTCTATTCCTGTTTTTTTTCACTTCTTTCTTCCCTTGTTTGTTTCTTGCCACTCTGATTACTGACCAACCCTTTGTCTCTTTCTTTCATTACCCATCAGTTCTGTGTTTTCTCTTTTCTTAACTTGTTCTCTTCTCTTTTTTAACTTCTCCATTTAACTTGAGTCGAAATCTTGTACCCTGAATAAATATTTTTCTTTGCACCTTTATCGTTCTTCCTTTTCACTCTTTTCTCTCTCTTACTTTATCAATCCGTAAATTATTGCTGGAATTTCACTTTGGTCCCTCTGACCCCATCATCTGTCCTCCTTGACGTTCCAGCTTTTAATTTTCTCTTGCTAAAACTATTCAATCTTTCAAACCCATCTCCCTCTTCAAAATTACACCTTTTTTAATGCATTGGACACGTTTACGTCAAGTGTCAAGGTTTTACAAAGGTTTATTTATCGTCCTTTTGAAAATTACAAAAACAAATCTTTCGATTTCGGTGTTAACCTACAATGCAAAACCTGTGATGTCTAATACTGGTAGTCAATAACTGTTCTATTTATAGTTTTATTCAATTCATTGTAGTAAAATAAGTTGTATATTGGATAAACTGAATGTTAGTTTGATAAAATAAACGTTGAAGAATGAAGTCACATGTAATTTACTGATAATAACACACACACACATATATGTATATATACATATATATATATATATATACATATATACATACATACATACATATATATATATATATATATATATATATATATATATATATATATATATATATATATATATATATATATATATATATATATATATATGGATGTGGTGATGCTTCTATGCTTTTAAATGATTCTTGATTTGATTGCAGATG
The DNA here is from genome assembly GCA_963457665.1 of Thysanoteuthis rhombus. Taxonomy (NCBI): domain Eukaryota; kingdom Metazoa; phylum Mollusca; class Cephalopoda; order Oegopsida; family Thysanoteuthidae; genus Thysanoteuthis; species Thysanoteuthis major. Next base: position 6,624,109 of record OY735213.1, read on the forward strand.
TTAACACGAAGAAGTTTGCAACACTATTCTAGTTGGATCTTCCCACAGAAAAAGCGTTACCGCATCTATGATATGGATTCAAGTTTTTTCTTCTCCTTAAGATTATTGAGTGTTCTTGAACCATTCATCACCTTCTAAATTACCTAATTTTTACCTATAAATCACGTATAAAAGAACAATCTATTTTAAGTTTGCTGGAGAACCATATTACAAAACATCTCAGATCTTTCTTTAACCGTAGGTTTTGAAATCAATGCAAATTTATGATCAGAATTATCAAAGCTGAAAATTACTCAGGGTCAACAATTACAACTGTTAGTGGGCATATCTTATCTTATTCTGAATAAGATTTCAAATACATTTTTTGTTTTTAGATCAGCTGAAAATTAGACTAATGTCAAATGTTGGCTACACATTGTGAATAACAAGGTTAGCTGCGTCAGAGTCGAATCACCCTGACTAAAAGATAATGATTTAGCTCATAAAATTATTGAACAAATATAGAATTTTTTTTTGAAAGCATTTCCCATCTAACTATAAACGATCTTTAAGTTTGGCCATAGAAAGACACTTGAGCAAAGTTTATCTAGATAGTTCTAAAGAGGAAAACTATACAACCAATGCATCCTCTTGGTAGTCTCCCATGGAGCTGAAACATGGAACCTAACCAGGCCTGCAAACTGAAAACCACATAATGTGCACTTGAAAAGAGATCATTGGTAAGTATTATTCATAAATGAAAAATAGGAGTCTGACAGATCATAAAATTCATTAAAAAACTCGGATAGCAATCGGCCGGTTATTTTCGCAAGAACTATGGACATCAGGACTAAAAAAAATGGATCCCTTGAAATTACTTGCAAAACCCATAGTGCAAGAATACAGGACTAGACAAGTTCAGAAAGTGTTAGTTACGTCACTTCCATGATGGAGAAGCTTAGAAAATTCGGAGGATGTTCTATGCCCAACAACTGACAATAAAAGATGATGATGATGATGATGATGATGATGATGTTTAGTGGCATGAAAGTTTATATGATTCTAGTTATAATTTGAGATGTCAGAAAGGAATTTTACCCAGTGTCCCGAGTTTTATTAATTTCTATTTTAGTTGGGCCTGAAAAATTTGCATACCAAATTCCCATCTTAACATTAGCCTTGAAAGTTTAAGTTTTGTAAAGGTTCGCCTTGTTGTCATTGTCATGATTCAATTTCATAGTTTGAATTTGATAGCTCTTTTCAAATTGCTGTATTTTACCCAACGTTTGCTTCATTTTAGTCCCCTGGACCGATTACTGATACTGCTGTACCTAAGATCTTGCTGGTTTTTCTCAGAGTTTACAATTATCAAATAAAGTTCTCAATCGTGGATAGGGTGGTCAATATGGATTTGAAAGTCTCAGAAAATCTATATTTTTTGCTTAGTTATAACATCAATTAACACAATATTATTTGGTTAGAAACATCAGATATCGTGGCGTCTTCCATGAACAAAAATGCATGGATAAGCATTTTGCTTCATATGTGTGAATAATCATTATTAAAAACCATCGGCTTAAGATATTGGCATATGTTTGTCCAGTTTTAAGCGGGTCTAGCTGGTAGTCTATTTATTCATCTATTATGAGGACTGCGTATATGCCATATACACTGAGCTATTATTTATTGAGTTAAAAATTTAATCATTTACCCTTTCTTATCTTTAAAAGAAACGTTGATTCTGTTTTGTTTTTGAATTCAACGGAAAATAGTTTTTTAGTTGAACGTTCCATTCAAGATGTAAGTTCGTATTAACCTATTCTTTTTTTGTGTGTCCGGTTGTGATCAAGCTGTAGTTTTTTTCTGAAAATTCTTACTTTTTAGGTGAGTTAACAAAAGACTAAAGAAGTGGGTTATCCACTGAACAACTATTTCTCGTACTCTCCAACCCTATCCCCATATGCTAAGCAGCTGGGAATCCTCTGTGACTGTTTCTATTCAGTGACCAACCAGACTCGTTCTTGTGTACCAGTGGTGTTATTACTATCATCAGTATTTAGTTACTTTAATTGAAGATCAATTAACGATCAATCTAAATCCAACAGTGCACTTATCAGTAGTTTTTCTAATTTGATAATAATTGGATTCAAATCTCCCTCTAATTTCCAATCCTTCTTTTGTATAATGTTTTAGCAAAATGTCTTCAGTGAAATCTTATCAAAATTAATCGTCTCCTTTAGTTCATTGAATTGTTTTTTGTTCCCTTTGTTCGACTATATCTCTAAAAATTACACCTTCATTAAATATTTTATGAAGTTTTATTCTTGTATTCATCACCTTTCAAATATCTCTTTGTTTATTCCTCATCCTTTCATTCGTATTTCTTATGAATACTATGATTTTTGGATTTGTCAGCAGACATCTTCAGAGGTAATGGTGACTTTCTGTCACGACAATTTGATCTTAAACGGATTAAGATCTGTGAAAATTAGATAAAGTGGACAATGAAAGAAAGGAATGATGACGTATGATCAATAATTCAATTTGATCTGAAAGGATTCATGGATTTGATGAGGTTTCTGTCTTCTTCCGATGTTCAACGGAAGTTTCATATGTTATTTTACGGGTAATAGGGTAAAAAGATACGGAGAACAGGTAAGAAGATAGAGAAGGAAGACTCTTACGTGCACTTTGATTATCTTGAGCACCATCGAAACCTATGGCCATGAAGACTCAAATTGTTGATTTGATTTAGTTTTCCCTCTCTCTCTCTCTTTTCTGACCCCTTTCCATGCTATTTCTCCTCCCTCTCATCATCCTATCCTATCCAACATTCCCATCATTCCCCTCTCTCGTACTGTTGAGAACTGCATTGTTCAAGGTCTTGTCATAATCTGATGTTTTTTCTTCGCGCAGTTTATACTTAGTTGTATTGATTTGTACAGAATCAGTTTACCAACACTGCACGAAAACCACGCAATATTAGGAATTCCTGCAAAATCACTTCCCCCATCATATAGAATTTCATGTTGCTCTTTCCTCTCTCTGGACATTTGCGTTTATGTGAAAACGAGAAAAAAAATTGAAAATCATATTAAGTTCCCAATCCCAAATATAACATTTGAATTCTGGAAATAGATTACAATTCAACTAATCATTGAAATTCAATACGATCTCAATATTGATTTATTGTTTGAGGAATGTATTTATGAAACAAATACTTTGTAAAGAGAAGAACCCTGGAAATAATACGTATAGATTTCTTTTTGGTTTTATTAAGATATAGTTTAGATTAACGGCATGGAAAGGCTTCTGTTTAGTGGATAATTTGATTTATAAAGGTCGACTTACTGCCTATCCCGACATATTGCCCATAGCATTTGCTGGATTTATCGAGAAAGAGAGCGAGAGAGACAGAGACAGGGAGAGAAAAAGGGAGCTCTCTCAATGAAACCAACTGTCATTGGCCACTCACAGTACATTGTTGAGTGTTCGAGCTTGATTGGTTTCGGCCAAGACAAACTAAAGATAATGTATTGAATGAATTATCAAAAGAGAAGACAAAACAGATCCGCTCCAATAAACGAGTCAAGAAAGGTTAAAACTTGATGGATGATGTCTCATGAGGCTACAAATCATATAGTGACATTACAAGCCCCGCTTTGGTGCACACACACACACACACACACACGCACACACACACACACGCACACACGTATATATATATATATATATATATATATATATATATATATATATATATACATATATTTACTTGTGTGTGTGCGTATGTGTTTTGTACACTGATATTTGTAGTTTTACATTGTTTTTTGAATGTGCTCATTTGATTGTATGTGTTTTGGTGGCAGTCTTCAAAAACCTCATATTTCAGTCCACGTTTCTTATAAAAATATTCACTGAGCTTAAATAAGTGAGATACAAGGCTGAATCTTTCATCAAATTGTAACTTAGGTACATCACTATTTTCTGTCTGTGGCAAAAGATCCTCGTAAAACTACATTCATAATATTCCTGAGTATTTGGATAGGGCATTTCTTTTTAAAACAATATATTTCATCTATGATTGAGAGAAACTCATTTCTTCAGCGTTGGGTTTGGGACATGAATTGAATTGATAATAACAAAATTATGAATTGGGATCGAAGTAATGGTTCGATGATTTCAATGTCATCATTGCTTGAACCCTTTTTAGATTATATTTTGAGGACAAAATATTTGTGACTGGTCATCAGTTAATCATTCTGTTTTTGTTATCATGAACACAATCCTTATAGGATGGTGGATGCATTCCTTTGTGACCAGTCTTGCCAAGCCCGCTGGGAGAATTATACCAAGGCTGAGACTCACATGCTGCTACAGGCAGCCAACTTTGACCACTGTATTTCAAGAAGCAATGCATCATTGTCTTTGGTCTATCTATTTAGTGTACGTTCTCCTTTGCTAAATATGATCATCTATAATTGTTAAACGCCACTGCATCATTAGCTTCATGATGCCTCTCCCCATTTTCAGGAATTCCTTAGTTGACCCCTTGCCCTTTTACACTCAAGTTTCTCTTGGCATTATCTGAAGAAGAAGATTTCTCTTGCCCTGCATTCCTGTCAATGTTGTAGTGTTGAGAACATTTGAAAAATACAGATACTTCTCTACAAACAATACATATACGTATACATATATATATATATATATATATATATAGATAGATAGATAGATAGATAGATAGATAGATATGTAGTTAATCACCAAGACAGACAGAAACACACAGAGACACACACACACACATACACACAGACACACCGACACACAGACACAGACACACACACACATACACACACACACACAGACAAACACACACAGACACACACAGACACACAGACACACACACACATTAGACGTTCCTAAGTTGTGTTTCTGGGTAGAAAAACGCCACTTTATTCCGATTATATTTCATCTTCCTCTTCTTCCTTGTTTACTCGTTGATCTTTCCGTTGGTAATGTTTTTGCTTTTTTTTTTAAATCACTAAGATTTTATTTTATCTATATATATCGTTTAAAGGGAGTTGAATCACGACAAGTAGTCCTGAAAAAACAATTAAAGCGTTTCAGACTATTTTTCATTCCATCAGTATGTTCCAGATCTATCAGTTTAGTGTGGTGTTCTTAGTTTTAGGAGATACATCATTTACTTTCATCCGTCGACTATGGAGGGAGTTTTATGTCCAACTACTGATGATAGAAGAAGAAGAAGAAGAAGAAGAAGAAGAAGAAGAAGAAGAAGAAGAAGAAGAAGAAGAAGAAGAAGAAGAAGAAGGAGAAGAAGAAGAAGAAAAAGAAGAAGAAGAAGAAAAAGAAGAAGAAGAAGAAGAAGAAGAAGAAGAAGAAGAAGAAGAAGAAAAAGAAGAAAAAGAGCGGTGTGAACACTTGATATTCGTATCAGTCCTTCATTTAAGTATTTTCGGTAACTTATGCAGCACTAAGAACATTGTTATATCTTTTGAATTAATGTTTCCTGTTTGCGCACGAGATACAACGTTTGTTTGGATTCCTGGAGTGTTTTACTTGTCCGAAAGTATTATCATACACAACGTTTTTGGCAAACAACTACGATACTCTATGGTTAGAAATATACGTTCCTTTGCAGAAACAAGAAAAGGTGTAATTAGGAATTAACAAAATACTTGAATGATTATAGATAACCTAAAAGAATTACTTTATGCTCCTTAGTGCCGAATAAATTTCATAGGTTTTCATTCGTTGATATTTCTTTATGTCACCAACTGTTGAACTTCATAATTTACGTGGTAGCACATGTTCTTTGAAGGGAATTATTTTACGCCGATCTATATTACATATGTCCAGATACTATATCGACGTTATTAACTGTTATATTCCGATTGTCTCTGATGAGTTGAGAGTGCCACATATTGGGACATCATAATATTCAGCCTGGAATAGATAGGATATTTACCATTATTTATCTTTCATCGGCAACTATAAGAATACAAAAAAAAGGTCTGAATATATAAAGAATATCGCAACAGATTTATCAACCATATTGAGTTGATTCAGGATTTTATCAGGGTAAATTTTAGAAAAACATATTATACTGTATAAATATCTGATAAAATTTATATTTCGCACACACACGCATGCACACATGTATATATATGCATGTGTACACGAAATTTATGACGTTATACACACATCAATACATATATACATATAAGTGTGTGTGTTTAACAACATTACTCCTTTATTTATATACATGCGTGTGTGTGTGTGTGCAGGCGTGTATACGTTTGTTTCCATGAATCTATTTCTGTGAGTGTGTATATTTGTCTCATGTATCATCACTCAGGAGGTTCATGAAAAGGAAAAACATCGGCAAAAAAAAAAGGTGAGAAATAAAGAAATAAGACTATTGAAAGACTCGACGCAGGGCAGGGAAAGAAAACATGTTTGCAAAGATTGAAAGATTTAAGATTACGAATAAAGATCTATTGAATCTTCCCATATCATCATCAAAGGAGTGAGTATTGTATGTTTGGGAAACAAATATGTCATTTGTTATTGTAGCGGATGATTTCCTCCAGGATGTAGATCAGGCATTTTCTGTATGTCTCCCACTTCAACTTTGTTCTCAGAGTTTGACATTCTTGCTTTGTGTCCACAGCGGATACGAAAACGTAACCCACACACACACACACACACACACACACACACACATACACACACGCACACACAGCCACACATAAATAAAGAGATAAAGACAAGAGAGATAAAGAGAGAAAGACAATTAGGCAAAACTGCACACATATACTCACCTATGCATATATTTACTCAGGAAAGGAGTATATACACACACAGAGAAGTCCATTCACAATTGACATACACCAATAAAGGCAGATACACACACACACACACACACATATATATATATAAATATAGAGAGAGGGGGGGACTGACTGACAGACAGACAGACAGAGAGTGATAGAGAGCTCTACACGACCGTGTAACTTGCAAAAGAATATCATTCTGAGTTTAGATTGCTATATTCATGAATTACGTTATTCGATTGGGTGAGATCCTCAAAAATACTGTTCTGATCTCGAAAGAATTATTCATAGAAATCACGCTTTTTCCCCGATTCCGGACTGTTGTCAATTTTTCGATAAGTTATAGCATTTTTCTCAAAATCCCTCCATTTATTGAGCTTCGGTTGAAACTTTTCACATGTCTTTGACAAATATTCAAACTTTTAGTGTATCTTCTTCATTTGAAAGAATTGGACTATAATTGTGTCAGTCACATGCAATCACATGATGGAAAGCTCCCAGATGTAAATGTTTGATACAGCCTGCATTAATAAAGTAATTAAAAGTAGGGTTAACCGACACACTGCAATACATGGGAACAAAACAGATGCTGGGACGGACAGGAAGGATATGATGGTGATTGATGGCAAAAGATTTAAATATATACATTGATAGATAAACATATTTGAAAAGACTGAGCCTTTGGGACAAAAGAATGTCCTGGATCCGGTCGTGGCCGTAGTACAAACCCTGATTCAATACATGGACACAATAGAGAATCAATAACTGATTTAGATATGAATGTAAACATATGGTGAGAAAAAATTCTTTATGACAGCTATTCGATAATATGAAACTCAATTTCTGCTGTTCAAATTCAATAATAAGGCCATTGAAATCGCAGCACCCTTGAGCACCTTCCCATCGTAATGATGTGATAAGATGACCCTGGATGTATATTGAGAGGGATAGATCGATTGATGGATAGATAGATAGGCACAAATTGATATATATATATATATATATATATATATATATATATATATATATATATATATATATATATATATATTTCAAAATATATATATATATTGAAATATATATGTGTATATATATATATTTATACATATATGTGCGTGTGTGTGTGTGCCTCTGTGTGTGTGTGCGCGTGTGTGTGTGTGTGTGTGTGTGTGTGTGTGAGAGAGAGAGATCAATGAATCTTGAAAAACCTAGATGAACCGGGAAAGTATCTTTTAAAATAAAGAATAAAAGGTGTATGTATATATATACACACACACACACATATATATATATATATATATATATATATATATATATATATATATATATATATATATATATATATATATATATGAATATATATATATATATATATATACGAATATATCTATATCTATATATATATACACATATATACACATATATACACACACATATATATACATATATATATATACACACAGATATATATATATATATATATATATATATATATATATATATATATACATATATATATATATATATATGGAGAGAGAGAGAGAGAGAGAGAGAGTGAGAGAGAGAGAGAGAGAGTTATCTCCATATATTAATTCCAACGAAGATATGTGGGAGTATCAAAACCTTGCTTTAGAACTAAAATGTGTATGGGACCCAAACGATTAGTCAGCTATTCAAGATTCTTCTATCTCGTTGAGAGTCACGGCATCGAAACTGTTCATATCTAGAGAGAGATAGACAAATAATATCCACTTTAGAAGTGCAAGTTATTAACAGGGTATGTTATTGGAAACAGAAGATAATAGCAGTATACATCAGAACAACAACTGAGTGCATGTTAAGTGAGGACCAATTTCAATCCAATGTGTCTTCGGTTACTCAACAGGAACAAGGTATGCCAAATATACATACATACATACATACATATATATATATATATATATATATATATATGTGTGTGTGTGTGTGTGTGTGTATATATATATGAATGTATTTATGTACATATATATATATATATAAAATGTATACATATATATATGTATGTTGATATACAAAAAAATGTGTGTATGTATATGTGTATGCATATATATATATATATATATATATATATATATATATATATATATATATTTGGCGCTCATGTATGTGTGCATATGTGGTTATGTATGTATGTGCGTCTGTTAAGTGTCTGTATGTGGTTGTTGGTGTACATGTGGCTGTGTGTTTGTGCGTACATGTGTTTGTTGTGTGCATGTATTCGTGTGTGCATGTATGCTTAACAAAGAAACAAAAAGATTCAGCCTTATTCAAACATTATAGCGGAATTCTGTTTGAACCCCACCATTTTCAAACAGCACACTTGAAGAGGGCTGCAGCAATACTAGAACAGGAATTCATTCACCCAAAAAACTCTTTAAATCATAAGTTGCTTCTCGGAGAGATAAGTCGAATTTCTCTGGTTCTTTAAAATTCAAATGAATCTCTAAACCAGGCTAAAATTCTCAATCAAGTCATCGTAAATAAAGAGCTGTAGAATAACTCATAAATCAATTTCAACGAACCAATGAGTGATAATAGAAGAAAGTGAAAAGCTGAATAAATATTCACCGTGCAACAGACACAGCTGTTCCTATTAAGATCATGCCATATAACGGGAATCATTGACATGTTCTACACTTGCATGATTGATCGGAGAATAAAAATCCTACCCCAAAACAATTTTTTCTTTCAAAAAAGTTTCACACTATAACTAAAAGGAATATGCTCAAAATTCCTGAGAAGTTTTAAACAGTCACAAGGATTCTCACTGACGGACTGGCAATATTGAAAATCCTTGAGGAAAATGAAACTGAGATTATATTTTTTTCAAATGCATACATTGATTCAACTCAGCATAACGGCCGAAACTTCTGAAATTTTGATGCAAAAAAATTGCCTGCATTCATAAATAATGAAATAGTGAAGAAGTCAAGATAAAAATTACGATTAAATTTCAAGTGCTTTTAAGGGATAGAGGCTTCTTGAACCGAAACTTTCAGTATTCTGAAAAGGCCCAAGTCATTATCCTTCTCTTTAAAACTCTTTCCTTCCCCCTCTTTCTCTCCCTTTCTCACTGTATGTATATATGCATACGTGTTTGTGCATATCAATGCTTATGTATGTATTTATTTTATAGCCATTTTTATCTTAATAAAATACTGTTTTACCCATCAGGCTCATCCGAAAAAATGTCCATACGTAATCTAATTTTTCTTTCTCCAACATTCGCGAGATGCTACTCAACCCGAAACAGCAACTAAACCGAAGCAAATTGATTCAATCACATTGGTTCATCGATTCCTGCCTCTAGATATTGAGGATTAGTTCATAACTTCATTGTGATACAAACATTAATGTCCTCTTAAGAGCATGGATCTAATGTCAGGGATCATTTCATTGAGGAAAATATCAGAAGGTTATTATCACCTTTTCTATTACGCCAGAAACATTATTTTGTAGGTATTATTACGTTATTTCTCCTGTATTGCAATGTGCATTAGAAAAAATATCGTTTCCAAAAGTTTCCTGATTGTTGGATACGTTTCTGGTCAAAACACATAGAAAAAAAGGAAAACAAAAATGGCTAAGTACAAAAATTGTTTATCAAAACAATTTCTTTTTGTTTTTACTCGATGAAGTTTTGTAATCAATCATTATCGATTCATTTAGAAGTTACGCTACTATCCACATCAATCTTAATTTTTCTGTTGTTTAATCATTTCAACTTTACAAGTTTGTTTTCAATCAATTTAGTTAGTTCTCATGTCTCAAATCCGTATGGCATCGTTGATAGTATACATTCATTGGCACTTTAATCCATGAAACAGTTCTAACAGAAAAAAAAGCCAAAAACAGTTTATATCTCTCCCAGAGAGTAAATATCTAATGATTATTCCGTTCAGTAGACGCTATTTTTTTGATTGCTTGGACGTTAAAAGTATAAAAAATGTCCATGATTCACTTTAAACTTCAATATTTTGTGACCAGGAGGATTATAACACAGTGCGACCCGATTTTTATTACTATATCGTGGGTGTTAATGATTAATTATGTTAAAATATATAAAAATTGCTTTTATTCTCTTTCAACTTTACTTTTGTAACAAGGACAGTAATAACAGTGAGAAACGTTTTTTTCTAGATAGTAAGTGCTATTTCCTGAATGTGTTGGAAGAATGGAAATGGTTTTTATTTCCTTTGGAGTTTAAATTTGTAATTGGAACAGTAATATTCATAGCTTTCAAAGTATCTCTGTCTTGATCACGAAAGTAAAGTATGAATGGAATAGTTTTTTTTTATATATTTTAGACATGATCAGAAAAGGAGCAAAAAAAAGATGTACAGCTTCATTATAGAGAGATATGGTTACACATGAAGCAGTACTCCAAGCGCCCACATACCAGTATCATTAATGGCAACACTGAATCAGAGAAAGTGAGATTATGTAGTCATGTCATCAGAGAGGAAGGAACAGATTTTTTGGCAGCACAAGGCTACAAGGGAAAACGAGGACGACGAAGGGGAAAGAGGAAATATCCTGACCAGGACAGAGACGGCGATGAAGAGAAGAAGGAATATCCGAGGAAGCCATTCCTGACCTTGAGAAACAAATCAAATCTCCTATAGTGGAACCAAGCGAACGACGCTGTGTTGGCAAAACAATTGATTAATAACAATTTATTATTTTGCCCTTGGCCGTTTCTGCAAATATTTTACCCTCAACTGCAAGTGCTCATCATATGAGTCGTCTTCAGGTGCAATTTTCCCCATCTTTTACCTTGGCATTACTAACAATAACAACCCCCCAGGATATGGGCGTATCTTAGCGTAAGCTTCTTGGCTTCCTCCGACTATGGATGAAGACTAATACTCACCAGGAATCATAGATATCTTCAGAGATTGAGATTTTAGGAGGGAGAGTTTAGGCTCAGTTTTATGCTTATAGAGATGTGGTTTAGATTATCAGACCTTAAGATAATCACATTTTTAGAGGTCTCATAAAGTAAGAAGGGCAAAGTGCAAATCTGCACATCTCACCACCGTGAAAATGACGGAAAGTACGGGCTCAGCAAAGCATTTCTAAATACAACAACACGGGAACTATCGGTAGAGGTAAATACGGCATCATGAATCGAAAGTATAAAAATAACCTGATACTTAATCGACTAAATCAAACCTTAAACATTTTACCTAGCTGTATTTATTCCCTAATCAACCTATGTTCTGAGTTATATGATTTTTTATTCGTTTTATCGTTTTGCTTGCCTTCATAGTTTCCTCTTTCTTCCAAACCATTATCTCCTTGCTTACTCTGTCTGTCTGTCCGTCTCTCTCTCTCTTTCTCTCTCTTTCTCTCTCTGCTCACTTGTATTCGATCCGTTATTTCTTTTTACACATCTTCACCTTCTACTTCACCTGGAACCTCAAACTGACATATCCAAACTATAATGACTTCTGTTCACCAGCAGAAGTCACTTTGACTATCACTTCTGACTTCATTAACCGTAGAGACAGTCGAGGCGGGAAATTAGTTTCTTTGAATTTCATCCCAACCAATTTTTATTTTTATTTTTTTTTGTGTCCGTAGTTATTGTTTCTTTCTTTTGAAAAAAAAAATCTCTGCTCTCATTGGTTCTTACAGCAACATTTCCCCATGTTGATTAGTGGTGATTGCTTATTCGCTTTCCAGAATTTCGGCTTACGAATCATTCCACTTCCTGATTCAGGATAGCAAGGAGAACCTGAATAAAAAAAAAATAATGGATACCAAAGTTTGACAAAGATGAAGTTCGAGTAGAAATTCCTGAAAACAAATTGCTAATAAAGTGTAATTGCACCATTTAGGGGGAAAAAAAACTTAATAAAACCACAAAAAGTTGTTTATCCTAGTTGAGCTTTGCAATCTCTTATCTATCTAAACAGATTTCTTCAGCTATCTAAAGTTAATTTGGGTCTGGCAGTGATCAGTTTTATTTTTTGTTTTTGTTTTTTTCTAAAAGTACTTTTTAGTGATCAAATAAAAGGCGAGAAAAATGACGTTCATTGATTACCTGCTTTGTATTTTTTTCAAATGATCACATTCAACACGACTTTTTGCAAAAATCACGTTGTTCGACAAATTTTGTTGATTGACTAACCAGACCTCTTTATTCTTCAAAACAAGAGTTTCCTTTTTTCTCCGAACACCTATACGTCTTTCTTCTGTATTATCCGTCTTATTTCTATCCTTGCTTCTTATTTACTTACGTTCTTTTCTCTTTCATCTTCCATTTCAATACATGCTCTTTCCGTTCCTTCTTTTTCTCTTTCAATTCTTTGTATTATTCTCGAACATTTTCCTTCATTTTTCTTAAGTTACTTAATCATACATTTTTCTCATTTTCTTATTCTATTTAAAAAAAAACGCCCCTTTGCTCTCAAACCTGACACAATATTCTTTTTCCATTCCTCTGTTTCCATTGTGTTGTATGTTTCCTGAAGTTGTGTACATGATATTCTCTTCTCCACTTTTTTTCCTCATCTGTGAAGGTTTCGCTTCCCCTTTGCTATTGACGCTTTCTATGACGACGTAAACTTGTTGGATTCAATCAAATCAATATAGTTTCATTTTTGTTCCATCTGACGAGAATATGCGAAGCGTTACATTGTTATTTGTATCCCTTGTTCAAACCGATTCGTGTTTGGATTAAATAGAAATCAATCAACGAATTTGACATCACCATAACAAGAAGTCCATGGAATGTATTTGGTATCAACGAAATAGCATGGTGAGGGATACTTCGTTCTGTGTAGTTGTACAAGGCCTAAGATCATTGGTGATCAGCATTACATCAACTGCAACGTGAATGCTGAAGGTTGCATCAATATAATGAAAAGAAAGATGTTGTCTTCACTGAGACGCTTTAAAAGAAGTGTTGTGTGTCAACAGGACAATGATCCGAAATAATCAGCTAAAAGCAACGAGAAAAAAACGGAAGATGAAACTGTTTGATTGGCTTGGCATGTGACCGAATTCAAATCCAACTCAGCGCTTTTGGAATGTAAAGAAATGATACGTACAAGAACAACACTAAATGGCATGTCATTTCTCAGAAAATGCATAGAATATGAGAGTCAGCTGGGCAAGTTTAATGAAGGCAAAGAATTGATCACTACAAATAGTAATAAAATATTTAGGCTATCACAATAGGTATAGATACGAATAAACTTTTTTTGCATGGGTTGTTTTTATTTCTTGGGTTGTTATTTATTTGAAATTTTGATTACAGAATTTCAATGCTTTAGAGTTTGGTAATAATTTATACCAAGTAACACTATTTTTGTTTGTATAATGCTTCACTACAAATAGTACGAACCTATTTCATTTAGAAGAAAATCAAGAATTCTTAATAAAATGAAACGATGTTACTTATTAATGGGCAATACTGTATTATCGAATATATTAGTATGCATACGTGTATGTGTGTGTGTGTATTAACATGTGTGTGTATGCATGTGACAGGAAATATATGGTATACCTGGTTGCATAATTTCTGTATTGCAAGCATTTTTCTCTCAATTTTCTTTATCCATCAATTCTGTTACTCTTTCTTTCCCCCTTCCCAATTTTTATTCTTTCCTTCTTATTTTATACTTCATGATTCCATTTCATGATCGCTTCTATCTCAAAGATTCCTTTAGACATAAATAATGTTTATTAGAAGCTACAAATTTTCAAAGATTTCCTTCCCTTCTTTTACATCTTTTGTTTACCTTCAACAACAAAAGGAATAGTATATCTGAATCATCAGAGCATTAGATGAAATGCATTAGCCTGTGTGATCCAATCATTCAGTTTGACGATTTTTAATTCGACTGGTCCGATTACCTTCAGGTAAAAGTCAATATTCTGTAAATCTTCATCGATATGGTTTTGCTTACACAGATTTATTTTCATTATATATCATTAGGACAGAGATAGTATTCTCTAAGCAAAACACACTCAACTATGATATGGAGGGATTGTGAATGGATCTGTCCTTTGAAATCCCTTGAAAGCTGTCAGAAATATTATGTGGACGGAAATGAACTCATTGTGATATCATGTGATGTGGACATATAACTACGGCGTAGAGAACGTAATTGGACATGGATCTGCCTTCTAAATAATTATTGTATGCGTAGAGTGTTGTCCATCTTACAAAAGGATTCATTCATAATTATCGAGGACTCGTGTTGACAGAAAAAAAACCCAAAACACGTTCCATGGTTTATTTAACCCCCCCCCCCCAAATAAAAAATCCTGTTCGAAGGTTATCTGTATTTGGATAACCTCCAATGGTTACAGTTGACTTGTTGTGTTCTACCGAAAGAAATCAAATAAATGAGGTCATCTTGACCTCAGAAGACACGTATCAATTCGTCCGTGTAAAATATGCGCATTAAGGAAAATCGATTCTGTACTCCAACGGACTAACGGAAAAATGATGTGATATAAACAGTGTGAACGACAGGGCGGAATTCTCGAGGAAAGATCAAAAGGGTTTGGAAAACAGGAGAATGGATCCAAAGGGAAAAGACAGAACAGTAAACAATAGCTTCAAAATGAAACAAAATAATGAGGAAAAATGAAGATCTGATATACTGTGTGCATATAAATAGATAATGGATTTAAAGCAGATGATTTCACATTATTTGTTATACAAGAAACGAAGACATCGACCTAATTATCCATGGATAGATGTAAGTAAGTATGTGTAAGCATATTCATGATAAATAGTGCAACCTTGTAACTTTTGATATTTTAGTACAACAATAATTAGAAACAGATATTTACAATGTACTTATATTCCTAATCTAATCAAAAATCTCTGCTTGTTTTCATTATTTGTCTTTCTTGCAATCAATTCTACTAGAAAGATTCCTGTAGCCTGATCTTCTTCTTTCTTATAACATCTGGTCAAAACATTCTTTTTTCCACATTTGCAATTTTTTTATCAATCTATTCAACAGTTACAAGTAATGGAGACTAACATCCTTTTAATCTGTCCAAAATTCGATCAAAACATTCTTATTCACATTTAATTATAGTGTTCCTAACAATCCATTTTACGGGATAGAATCCAGGAGTCCGATTCTCTCTTACTCCAACATTTCATCAAAATATTCTCAAGGGTGTCATCGAAAAAAGAATGAGTAATTGATTAATCAAAGGCCGACCTCAAACACTTGTGGTAACTTAGGAAACTCGTTTTTCTATAGAAAAATTACTACTCTAGCCAGATATTATTTCTCATTTAGAACTCATGAACTAATGA